>CAUPSL010000032.1:0-60174 GCA_963514005.1 Raja brachyura
GAGAGGGAGAGGGAGAGGAAGAGGACTAAGGGAGAGGGAGATGAGGAAGGGAGAGGGAGAGGAGGGAGGGAGAGGAGGAAGGGACAGGGAGAGGATGGATGGAGACGAAGAAGGGAGGGTGAGGAGAGAGGGAGAGAAAGAAGGGCGAGGGAGGGGAGAGATGGAGAGGAGGTATGGAGAGGGATAGGGAGAGATAGAGGAGCAAGGGGGAGGGAGAGAGTGAGAAGGGAGTGGGAGTGGGAGAGGAGGAAAGGAGAGGGATAAGGAGAGGATGGAGAGTGAGATGGAAAATAGGGAGGGAGAGGGAGAGGGAGCGGAGGAATTGAGAGGGATGGGGAGGAGGAAGGGAGAGGGAGAGGGCGAGGATGAAGGGAGAGGGGGAGGGAGAATAGGAAGGGAGAGGGAGAGGGGAGGAGGCAGGGAGAGGGAGAGGAGGAAGGGAGACGGAGAGGGGGAGGAGGAAGGGAAAGGGAGAAGGGAGGGGAGGAGGAAGGGGAGAGGGAGAGGAGGAAGGGGAGGAAGAAGGGGGAGGGAGAGGAGGGAGAGGAGGGAGAGGAGGAAGGGAGAGGTAGAGGATGGGGGGGAGAGGAGGAAGGGAGAGGGAGAGGAGAGATGGAGAGGAGGAAGGGAGAGGGAGAGGAGAGGAGGGAGGGACAGGGAGAGGGAGAGGGAGAGGACTAAGGGAGAGGGAGATGAGGAAGGGAGAGGGAGAGGAGGGAGGGAGAAGAGGAAGGGAGAGGGAGAGGATGAAGGGAGAGGGGGCGACAATAGGAAGGGAGAGGGACAGGGGGAGGAGGAAGGGAGAGGTAGAGGGAGAGGAGGAAGGGACAGGGAGAGAGAGAGGAAGAGGACTAAGGGAGAGGGAGATGAGGAAGGGAGAGGGAGAGGAGGGAGGGAGAGGAGGGAGGGAGAGGAGGAAGGGAGAGGGAGAGGATAGAGAGGAGGGAGAGGAGGAAGGGGAGGTAGAGGATGGAGGGAGAGGAGGAAGGGAGAGGGAGAGGAGAGATGGAGAGGAGGAAGGGAGAGGGAGAGGAGAGGAGGGAGGGAGAGGGAGAGGAGGAAGGGGAGGAAGAAGGGAGGAAGAGGAGGAAGGGAGATGGAGAGGAGGAAGGGAGGGAGAGGAGGAAGATGGAGAGGAGGAAGGGAGAGGGAGAGCGAGAGAAGGAAGGGGAGAGGGAGGGAGTGGAGGAAGGGAGGGAGAGGAAGGAATGGAGAGGGAGAGGGGGAGGGAGACGAGGAAAGGAGAGGGAGAGGTGGAAGCGAGAGGGAGAGGAGAGGAGGAAGGGAGAGGTAGAGGATGGAGGGAGAGGAGGAAGGGAGAGGGAGAGGAGAGGGAGAGGAGGAAGGGAGAGGGAGAGGAGAGGAGGAAGGGAGAGGAGGAAGGGGAGGAGGAAGGGAGAGGAAGAGGAGGAAGGGAGATGGAGAGGAGGAAGGGAGAGGGAGAGGAGGAAGAGAGATGGAGAGGAGGAAGGGAGAGGGAGAGGGAGAGAAGGAAGGGAGAGGGAGAGGGAGCGGAGGAGGGAGGGAGAGGAAGATATGGAGAGGGAGAGGGAGAGAAGGAAGGGAGAGGGAGACGGAGAGGTGGAAGGGAGAGGAGGAAGGGAGAGGGAGAGGGAGAGGAGGAAGGGAGAGGGAGAGGGGGAGGGAGACGAGGAAAGGAGAGGGAGAGGTGGAAGCGAGAGGGAGAGGAGAGGAGGAAGGGAGAGGTAGAGGATGGAGGGAGAGGAGGAAGGGAGAGGGAGAGGAGGGAGAGGAGGAAGGGAGAGGGAGAGGAGAGGAGGAAGGGAGAGGAGGAAGGGGAGGAGGAAGGGAGAGGAAGAGGAGGAAGGGAGATGGAGAGGAGGAAGGGAGAGGGAGAGGAGGAAGAGAGATGGAGAGGAGGAAGGGAGAGGGAGAGGGAGAGAAGGAAGGGAGAGGGAGAGGGAGCGGAGGAAGGGAGGGAGAGGAAGATATGGAGAGGGAGAGGGAGAGAAGGAAGGGAGAGGGAGACGGAGAGGTGGAAGGGAGAGGAGGAAGGGAGAGGGAGAGGGAGAGGAGGAAGGGAGAGGGAGATGGAGAGGAGGAAAGGAGGGGGAGAGAAGGAAGGGAGAGGGAGAGGAGGAAGGAGAGGGAAAGGGAGAGGAGGAAGGGAGAGGGAGAGGGAGAGGAGGAAGGGAGAGGGGGTGGGAGTGGAGGACGGGAGAGGGAGAGGAGGAAGGGAGAGGGAGATGGAGTGGAGGAAGGGAGAGGGAGAGGGTGAGGAGGAAGGGAGAGGGTGTGGTGGAAGGGAGACGGAGAGGGAGAGGGGGGAGGGAGGGGGAGAGGAGAGAGGGAGAGGAGAAAGGGAGAGGGAGAGGATGGAGGGAGAGGGAGAGAAGGAAGGGAGGGAGACGGAGAGGTGGAAGGGAGAGGAGGAAGGGAGAGGGAGAGGGAGAGGAGGAAGGGAGATGGATATGGAGAGGGAGAGGAGGAAGGGAGAGGGAGATGGAGAGGAGGAAAGGAGGGGGAGAGGGTGAGGAGGAAGGGAGAGGGAGAGGGCGAGGTGGAAGGGAGAAGGAGAGGGAGAGGGCGAGGAGGAAGGGAGAGGGAGAGGGAGAGGAGGAAGGGAGATGGATATGGAGAGGGAGAGGGAGAGGTGGAAGGGTGAAGGAGAGGAGGAAGGGAGAGGAGGAAGGGAGAGGAGGAAGGGAGAGGGAGAGGATGGAGGGAGGAGGAAGGGAGTGAGAGAGGAGAGGGAGAGGAGCAAGGGAGAGGGAGAGGAGAGAGGGAGAGGAGAAAGGGAGAGGGAGAGGATGGAGGGAGAGGGAGAGAAGGAAGGGAGAGGGAGACGGAGAGGTGGAAGGGAGAGGACGAAGGGAGAGGGAGAGGGAGAGGAGGAAGGGAGAGGGAGATAGAGAAGAGGAAGGGAGAGAAAGAGGAGAGGGAGAGGAGGGAGGGAGAGGGAGAGGAGAGAGGAGGAATTGAGAGGGAGTGGAGTTAGGGAGAGGGAGAGGAGGAAGAGAGAGAGAGATAGCGGAGGAAGGGAGATGGAGAGGGCGAGGGGGAATGGAGAGCGAATGGGAGTGGAGGAAGGGAGAGGGAGATGAGGAAGGGAGAGGGATAGGGAGGGGAGGAAGGGAGAGGGAGAGGAGGAACGGAGAGGGAGAGGGAGAGGATGAAGGGAGAGAAAGAGGAGAGGGAGAGGAGGAAGGGAGAGGGAGAGGAGAGAGGAGGAATTGAGAGGGAGTGGAGTTAGGGAGAGGGAGAGGAGGAAGGGAGAGGGAGACATAGCGGAGGAAGGGAGAAGAAGGTGAGGGAGAGGAGGAAGGGAGGGGGAAAGGGAGCGGGAGAGGAGGAAGGGAGAAGGAGAAGGTGAGGAGGAAGGGAAAGCGAGAGGGAGAGGGGAGGATGATGGGAGAGGGAGAGTGAGAGGAGAAAGGGAGAGGGAGAGTAGGAAGGGAGGGAGAGGAGGAAGGGAGAGGGAGAGGGAAAGGAGAAAGGAAGAGGGAGAGTAGGAAGGGAGGGAGAGGAGGAAGGGAGAGGAAGAGGGAGAGGAGGAAGGGAGGGAGAGGAGGGAGGGAGAGGGAGAGGGAGAGGAGGAAGCTGTAGCAAGAGGGAAAGGAGGAAGGGAGAGGGAGAGGAGGAAGGGAGAGGGAGAGGAGGGAGGGAGAGGGAGAGGGAAAGGAGAAAGGGAGAGGGAGAGTAGGAAGGGAGGGAGAGGAGGAAGGGAGAGGGAGAGGGAAAGGAGAAAGGGAGAGGGAGAGTAGGAAGGGAGGGAGAGGAGGAAGGGAGAGGAAGAGGGAGAGGAGGAAGGGAGAGTTAGAGGGGAGGAGGAAGGGAGAGGGAGAAGAGGAAGGGAGAGGGAGAGGAAGGTGGTAGAGGAGGAAGGGAGAGGGAGAGGATGGAGTCGAGGAAGGGACAGGGAGAGGAGAGGGAGAGGAGAAAGGGAGATGAAGAGGAGAGAGGGAGAGGAGGAATGGAGAGGGAGAGGGAGAGGTAGAGGAGGAAGGGAGAGGGAGAGGGAGAGGAGGAAGGGAGAGGGAGAGGGGGAAGGGAGAGGGAGAGGATGAAGGGAGAGGGGGGGACAATAGGAAGGGAGAGGGAGAGGGGGAGGAGCAAGGGGGTGGGAGAGGGAGAGGGAAAGGAGGAAGGGACAGGGAGAGGGAGAGGGAGAGGGAGAGGAAGAGGACTAAGGGAGAGGGAGATGAGGAAGGGAGAGGGAGAGGAGGGAGGGAGAGGAGGAAGGGACAGGGAGAGGATGGATGGAGACGAAGAAGGGAGGGTGAGGAGAGAGGGAGAGAAAGAAGGGCGAGGGAGGGGAGAGATGGAGAGGAGGTATGGAGAGGGATAGGGAGAGATAGAGGAGCAAGGGGGAGGGAGAGAGTGAGAAGGGAGTGGGAGTGGGAGAGGAGGAAAGGAGAGGGATAAGGAGAGGATGGAGAGTGAGATGGAAAATAGGGAGGGAGAGGGAGAGGGAGCGGAGGAATTGAGAGGGATGGGGAGGAGGAAGGGAGAGGGAGAGGGCGAGGATGAAGGGAGAGGGGGAGGGAGAATAGGAAGGGAGAGGGAGAGGGGAGGAGGCAGGGAGAGGGAGAGGAGGAAGGGAGACGGAGAGGGGGAGGAGGAAGGGAAAGGGAGAAGGGAGGGGAGGAGGAAGGGAGAGGGAGAGGAGGAAGGGGAGGAAGAAGGGGGAGGGAGAGGAGTTAGAGGAGGGAGAGGAGGAAGGGAGAGGTAGAGGATGGGGGGAGAGGAGGAAGGGAGAGGGAGAGGAGAGATGGAGAGGAGGAAGGGAGAGGGAGAGGAGAGGAGGGAGGGACAGGGAGAGGGAGAGGGAGAGGACTAAGGGAGAGGGAGATGAGGAAGGGAGAGGGAGAGGAGGGAGGGAGAAGAGGAAGGGAGAGGGAGAGGATGAAGGGAGAGGGGGCGACAATAGGAAGGGAGAGGGACAGGGGGAGGAGGAAGGGAGAGGTAGAGGGAGAGGAGGAAGGGACAGGGAGAGAGAGAGGAAGAGGACTAAGGGAGAGGGAGATGAGGAAGGGAGAGGGAGAGGAGGGAGGGAGAGGAGGGAGGGAGAGGAGGAAGGGAGAGGGAGAGGATAGAGAGGAGGGAGAGGAGGAAGGGGAGGTAGAGGATGGAGGGAGAGGAGGAAGGGAGAGGGAGAGGAGAGATGGAGAGGAGGAAGGGAGAGGGAGAGGAGAGGAGGGAGGGAGAGGGAGAGGAGGAAGGGGAGGAAGAAGGGAGGAAGAGGAGGAAGGGAGATGGAGAGGAGGAAGGGAGGGAGAGGAGGAAGATGGAGAGGAGGAAGGGAGAGGGAGAGCGAGAGAAGGAAGGGAGAGGGAGGGAGTGGAGGAAGGGAGGGAGAGGAAGGAATGGAGAGGGAGAGGGGGAGGGAGACGAGGAAAGGAGAGGGAGAGGTGGAAGCGAGAGGGAGAGGAGAGGAGGAAGGGAGAGGTAGAGGATGGAGGGAGAGGAGGAAGGGAGAGGGAGAGGAGAGGGAGAGGAGGAAGGGAGAGGGAGAGGAGAGGAGGAAGGGAGAGGAGGAAGGGGAGGAGGAAGGGAGAGGAAGAGGAGGAAGGGAGATGGAGAGGAGGAAGGGAGAGGGAGAGGAGGAAGAGAGATGGAGAGGAGGAAGGGAGAGGGAGAGGGAGAGAAGGAAGGGAGAGGGAGAGGGAGCGGAGGAAGGGAGGGAGAGGAAGATATGGAGAGGGAGAGGGAGAGAAGGAAGGGAGAGGGAGACGGAGAGGTGGAAGGGAGAGGAGGAAGGGAGAGGGAGAGGGAGAGGAGGAAGGGAGAGGGAGAGGGGGAGGGAGACGAGGAAAGGAGAGGGAGAGGTGGAAGCGAGAGGGAGAGGAGAGGAGGAAGGGAGAGGTAGAGGATGGAGGGAGAGGAGGAAGGGAGAGGGAGAGGAGAGGAGGAAGGGGAGGAGGAAGGTAGAGGAAGAGGAGGAAGGGAGATGGAGAGGAGGAAGGGAGAGGGAGAGGAGGAAGAGAGATGGAGAGGAGGAAGGGAGAGGGAGAGGGAGAGAAGGAAGGGAGAGGGAGAGGGAGCGGAGGAAGGGAGGGAGAGGAAGATATGGAGAGGGAGAGGGAGAGAAGGAAGGGAGAGGGAGACGGAGAGGTGGAAGGGAGAGGAGGAAGGGAGAGGGAGAGGGAGAGGAGGAAGGGAGAGGGAGATGGAGAGGAGGAAAGGAGGGGGAGAGAAGGAAGGGAGAGGGAGAGGAGGAAGGGAGAGGGAAAGGGAGAGGAGGAAGGGAGAGGGAGAGGGAGAGGAGGAAGGGAGAGGGGGTGGGAGTGGAGGACGGGAGAGGGAGAGGAGGAAGGGAGAGGGAGATGGAGTGGAGGAAGGGAGAGGGAGAGGGTGAGGAGGAAGGGAGAGGGTGTGGTGGAAGGGAGACGGAGAGGGAGAGGGGGGAGGGAGGGGGAGAGGAGAGAGGGAGAGGAGAAAGGGAGAGGGAGAGGATGGAGGGAGAGGGAGAGAAGGAAGGGAGGGAGACGGAGAGGTGGAAGGGAGAGGAGGAAGGGAGAGGGAGAGGGAGAGGAGGAAGGGAGATGGATATGGAGAGGGAGAGGAGGAAGGGAGAGGGAGATGGAGAGGAGGAAAGGAGGGGGAGAGGGTGAGGAGGAAGGGAGAGGGAGAGGGCGAGGTGGAAGGGAGAAGGAGAGGGAGAGGGCGAGGAGGAAGGGAGAGGGAGAGGGAGAGAAGGGAGAGGGAGTGGGAGAAGAGGAAGGGAGAGGGAGAGGAAGAGGGAGAGGAGGAAGGGAGACGGAGAGGGAGAGGAGGAATGGAGAGGTAGTGGGAGTGGCGGAAGGGAGAGGGAGAGGAGGAAGGGAGCGGGATAGGGAGGGGAGGAAGGGAGAGGGAGAGGAGGAACGGAGAGGGAGAGGGAGAGGATGAAGGGAGAGAAAGAGGAGAGGGAGAGGAGGAAGGGAGAGGGAGATGAGAGAGGAGGAATTGAGAGGGAGTGGAGTTAGGGAGAGGGAGAGGAGGAAGGGAGAGGGAGAGGAGGAAGGGAGAGGGAGAGATAGGGGGGAAAGGGAGAAGAAGGTGAGGGAGAGGAGGAATGGAGAGAGAAAGGGAGGGAGAGGAGGAAGGGAGAAGGAGAGATAGAGGAGGAAGGGAGAAGAAGAGGGTGAGGGAGAGGAGGAAGGGAGAGGGAAAGGGAGAGGGAGAGGGAGAGGAGGAAGGGTGAAGGAGAGGGAGAGGAGGAAGAGAGAGGGATAGGGACAGGAGGAAGGGAGAGGGAGAGGAGAAAGGAAGAGGGATAGGGAGATGAGGAAGGGAGAGGGAGAGTAGGAAGGGACAGGGAGAGGAGGAAGGGGAGAGGGAGAGGAGGAAGGGAGATGGAGAGGAGGAAGGGAGAGGGAGAGGATGGAGGGAGAGGAGGAAGGGAGAGAGAGAGGAGAGGGAGAGGAGGAAGGGAGAGGGAGATGAGGAAGGGAGAGGGAGAGGGAGAGGGAGAGGAGGAAGGGAGAGGGAGATAAGGAAGGGAGAGGGAGAGGAGGGAGAGGGAAAGGGAGAGGAGGAAGGGAGAGGGAGAGGGAGAGGAGGAAGGGAGAGGGGGTGGGAGTGGAGGAAGGGAGAGGGAGAGGGGGAAGGGAGAGGGAGATGGAGAGGAGGAAGGGAGAGGGAGATGGAGAGGAGGAAGGGAGAGGGAGAGGGAGAGGATCAAGGGAGAGAGAGGGGAGATGGAGAGGAGGGAGGGAGAAGTAGAGGAGAGGGAGAGGAGGAAGGGAGAGGAGGAAAGGAGGAGAGGGAGAGGAGAAAGGGAGAGGGAGAGGGAGAGGAGGAAGGGAGAGGGTGCGGGAGTGGAGGAAGGGAGAGGGAGATGAGGAAGCGAGTGGGAGATGGAGAGGAGGAAGGGAGAGGGAGATGGAGAGGAGGAAGGGAGGGAGAGGGAGAGGAGGAAGGGAGGGGGTGCGGGAGTGGAGGAAGGGAGAGGGAGATGAGGAAGCGAGTGGGAGATGGAGAGGAGGAAGGGAGAGGGAAAGGGAGAGGAGGAAGGGAGAGGGAGAGGAGGAAGGGAGAGGGAGAGGAGGAAGGGAGAGTGAGGGAGAGGGAGAGGACGAAGGGAGAGGGAGAGGGAGAGAAGGGAGAGGGAGAGGGAGTGGGAGAAGAGGAAGGGAGTGGGAGAGTAAGAGGGAGAGGAGGAAGGGAGAGGGAGAGGGAGAGGAGCAAGGGTGAGGGAGAGGGAGAGGACGAAGGGAGAGGGAGAGGGAGGGGAGGACGAGAGAGGGAGAAGAGGAAGGGAGAGGGAGAGGGAGAGGAGGAAGGAAGAGGGAGAGGGAGAGTAGGAAGGGAGAGGGAGGAAGGAAGGGTGAGGGAGAGGAGGAAGGGAGAGGGAGAGGAGGAAGGGAGAGGGAGAGGGAGAGGGAGAGGAGGAAGGGAGAGGGATAAGGAGAGGAGGAAGGGAGAGGGTGACGTGGAAGGGAGAGGGAGAGGAGGAAGGGAGAGGGAGGGGGAGAGGGAAAGTAGGAAGGGAGAGGGAGAGGAGGAAGGGAGAGGGTGAGGGAGAGGAGGAAGGGAATGGGAGAGGAGGAAGGGAGAGGGAAACGGAGAGGGAAACGGAGAGGGAGAGGGAGAGGACGAAGGGAGAGGGAGAGGGAGAGGAGGAAGGGGAGAGGGAGAGGAGGAAGGGAGAGGGAGAGGAGGAAGGGAGAGGGAGAGGATGGAGGGAGAGTGAGGGAGAGGGAGAGGAGAGGGAGAGGGAGAGGAGGAAGGGAGGGACAGGGAGAGAGGGGAGAGGGACAGGGAGAGGGAGAGGAGGAAGGGAGAGGGAGAGAAGGAAGGGAGAGGGAGAGGAGGAAGGGAGAGGGAAAGGGAGAGGAGGAAGGGAGAGGGAGAGGGAGGGAGAGGAGGAAGGGAGAGGGGGTGGGAGTGGAGGAAGGGAGAGGGAGATGGAGAGGAGGAAGGGAGAGGGAGATGGAGAGGAGAAAGGGAGAGGGAGAGGGAGAGGAGGAAGGGAGAGGGAGAGGAGATGGAGAGGAGGGAGGGAGAGGGAGAGGAGAGAGGGAGAGGAGGAAGGGAGAGGAGGAAAGGAGAGGGAGAGGGAGAGGAGAAAGGGAGAGGGAGAGAAAGAGGAGGAATGGAGAGGGAGAGGGAGGGGAGATGGAGAGGAGGAAGGGAGAGGGAAAGGGAGAGGAGGAAGGGAGAGGGAGAGGAGGAAGGGTGAGGGAGAGGAGGAAGGGAGAGTGAGGGAGAGGGAGAGGACGAAGGGAGAGGGAGAGGGAGAGAAGGGAGAGGGAGTGGGAGAAGAGGAAGGGAGTGGGAGAGTAAGAGGGAGAGGAGGAAGGGAGAGGGAGAGGGAGAGGAGGATGGAAGAGGGAGATGAGGAAGGGGGAGAGGTAGAGGAGGAAGGGAAAGGGAAAGGGAGCGGGAGAGGAGGAAGGGAGAGGGAGAGGGAGAGGGAGAGAGAGGAGGAAGGGAGAGGGAGATGGAGAGGGAGAGGAGCAAGGGTGAGGGAGAGGGAGGGGAGGAAGGGAGAGGGAGAAGAGGAAGGGAGAGGGAGAGGGAGAGTAGGAAGGGAGAGGGAGGAAGGAAGGGAGAGGGAGAGGAGGAAGGGAGAGGGAGAGGAGGAAGGGAGAGGGAGAGGGAGAGGGAGAGGAGGAAGGGAGAGGGATAAGGAGAGGAGGAAGGGAGAGGGTGAGGTGGAAGGGAGAGGGAGAGGAGGAAGGGAGAGGGAGGGGGAGAGGGAAAGTAGGAAGGGAGAGGGAGAGGAGGAAGGGAGGGTGAGGGAGAGGTGGAAGGGAATGGGAGAGGAGGAAGGTAGAGGGAGAGAAGGGAGAGGGAAACGGAGAGGGAGAGGGAGAGGTGGAAGGGAGAGGGAGAGGGAGAGGACGAAGGGAGAGGGAGAGGGAGAGAGGGGAAGAGGGAGAAGGAGAGGAGGGAGAAGGGAGAGAGGGGAGAGAGGGGGAGGGGGAGAGGAGGGAGAAGGGAGAGGAGGGAGACGGGAGAGGAGGGAGCGGAGAATGGAGAGGAGAAGGAAGATGAGGAAGATTGGAGAGGAGGGAGAAGGGAGAGGTAGAGAGAGAGAATGGGAGGGAATGGGAGATGGAGAGGGAAAGGGGAGGGATGCGGATTGGGTAAGGGGGGAGAGAGAGGGAGAGGAGAGAGAGGGGGAGGGGAGTGAGAGGGAGAGGAGAGGGAAAGGAGGGAGAAGGGGAGAAAGAGGGGGAGAGGGAGAGGAGGGACAGAGAGGAGGGAGGGGTGTGTGAGGGAATGGAGGGAGAGGAGTGGGAGAGGAGGGAGAGGGAGAGGAGGGAGAGGGAGAGGAGGTCGATAGAGTGGGAGAGGGAGATGAGGGAGAGCAGGGAGAGGAGGGAGAGGTAGGAGAGGAGGGGGAGAGGGAGGAGAGGGAAAGGGAGGGAGGGGAGAGAGAGGGGGAGAGGGAGGGAGGAGAGAGGGAGAGAGGGAGAAGAAAAGGGAGGGGAGGGGTGGGGGAGAGAGAGAGGGAGGGATAGAGAGGGGGAAAGGAAGGAGTGGGAGAGGGAGAGGAGGGAGAAGTGGGAGAGTGAGGGAGGGGGGAGCGAGGGAGGGAGGGAGAGAGAGAGAGAGGGAGAGGAGGGAGAGGGGGAGGGGAGGGAGAGGCAGAGAGAGAGGAAGGAGAGTGAGAGGGGGTAGAGGGGGAGGCAGAGAGATGGGGAGAGGAGGGAGAGGGAGAGGGAGTGGGGGAGAGGAGGGAGAGGGAGAGGGAGAAGAGGGAGATGGAGCTGGAGAGGGAGAGGAGGGAGAGGGAGAGGGTGAGGGGCATGAGGGAGAAGGGAAGGAGGAAGGGGAGAGGGAGGAGAGGGAACGGGAGGGAGGGGAGAGAGAGGGGGAGTGGGGGAGAGGGAGGGAGGGGTGAGGGAGACGGAGAGGGAGAGGAGGGGGGAGAGGGAGAGGTATAGAGAGGGGGAGAGGAGAGGGAGAGGAGATAGAGGTGGGAGAGGGAGAGGGAGAGGAGGGAGAGAGAGGGAAAGGAGAGAGGGGGATGAGGGAGAAGGGAAGGAGGGAGAGGGAGACGGACAAGGAGGAAGGGGAGAGGGAGGAGAGGGAAGGGAGGGGAGAGAGTGGGGCAGTGAGGGAGAGGGAGGGAGGGGAGAGGGAGACGGAGAGGGAGAGGAGGGGGGGAGAGGGAGAGGTATAGAGAGGGGGAGAGGAGAGGGAGAGGCAGAGGATGTAGAGGTGGGGGAGGGAGAGGAGGGAGAGGAGGGCGAGAGAGGGAAAGGAGAGAGGGGAGAGGATTGAGAGGGAGTGAGATGGAGAGAGAGAGAGAGAGAGAGAGAGAGAGAGCGAGTGGGGGAGAGGAGGGAGAAGGAGAGGACGTAGGCGTAGATGGAGAAGGAGAGGGAGAGAGAGAGAAGGAGAGGGAAAGGGAGAGGGAGAGGGATAGGGAGAGAGGGAGTGGGAGAGGGAGATGGAGAGAGCGAGGGAGAGGAGGGAGAGGGGGAGGGGAGTGAGTGCGAGAGGGAGAGGAGGGAGAGCGAGAGGGGGAGAGGGGAGGGTGGGAGAGAGAGAGGGAGGGGTCGAGGAGGGAGAAGGAGAGGAGGGAGAAGGAAGCGAGGGAGAGGGAGAGGAGGGAGAGGAAGGAGAAGGAGAGTGACAGGAGGGAGAGGGAGAGGTAGAGGAGGGAGCGGGAGAGGGAGAGGAGGAAGGGAGAGGGAGAGGAGGAATGGTGAGGGAGAGGATGGAGGGAGAGGAGGAAGGGAGAGGGAGAGGGCGAGGGAGAGGAGGAAGGAGAGGGAGATGGAGAGGGAGAGGGAAATGAGGAAGGGTGAGGAAGAGGGAGAGGATGAAGGGAGAGGGAGAGGGCGAGGGAGAGGAAGGGAGAGGGAGAGAAGGAAGGGAGAGCGAGTGGAAGAAAGAGAGGAAGAGGGTGAGGAGGAAGGGAGAGGGAGAAGGAGAGGAGGAAGGGAGAGGGACGGAGAGGGAGAGGAGATAGGGAGACGGAGAGGGAGGAAGGGAGGGTGAGGGAGAGGGAAAATAGGAAGGGAGAGGGAGAGGGAGAATGAGAGGAGGAACGGAGAGGGAGTGGGTTTAGAGTTAGGGAGAGGGAGAGGAGGAAGGGAGAGGGAGAGGGTGAGGGAGAGGAGGAAGGGAGAGGGAGATGGAGAGGGAGAGGAGGAAGGGAGAGGGAGATGGAGAGGGAGAGGGAAATGAGGAAGGGTGAGGAAGAGGGAGAGGATGAAGGGAGAGGGAGAGGGAGTGGAGGAAGGGAGAGGGAGAGGAGGAAGGGAGAGGGAGAGGAGGAAGGGAGAGTGAGAGGGAGAGGGAGAGATGGAAGAGAGAGGGAGATGGAGAGGGAGAGGAGGAAGGGTGAGGGAGAGGGAGAGGACGAAGGGAGAGGGAGGGGAGGAAGGAGAGGGAGAAGAGGAAGGGAGAGGGAGGGAGAGGAGGAAGGGAGAGGGAGAGTAGGAAGGGAGAGGGAGGAAGGGAGGGAGAGGGAGAGGAGGAAGGGAGAGGGAGATGGAGAGGGAGAGGGAGAGGAGCAAGGGAGAGGGAGAGAGAGGGGAGGAAGGGAGAGAGGGAGGGAGGGGAGGCGGGGGAGGAGGGAGAGGGACGGACAGGGAGAGAATGGAGAGGGAGAGGGAGAGGGAGAAGAGGGAGAGGGAGACGAGATAGAGGGAGAGGGTGAGGAGGGAGAGGGAGGGGGAGAGGGAGGAAGGGAGAGGGAGAGGAGGAGCGGGAGCGGGTGAGAGAGGGGGAGTGGGGGAGAGGGAGGGAGGGGAGAAGGAGACGGAGAGGGAGAGGGGGAGAGGGAGAGGGATAGAGAGGGGGAGAGGAGAGGGAGAGGAGGTAGAGGTGGGAGAGGGAGAGGAGGGAGAGGAGGGAGAGAGAGGGAAAGGAGAGAGGGGAGAGGATGGTGAGGGAGAGAGAGGGGAGAGAGAGAGAGAGGAGTAGGGGAGAGGAGGGAGAGGGAGGGGAGGGAGTCGGAGAGGGAGAAGGAAAGGGAGAGGGACAGGGAAGAGGGAGAGGGAGAGGAGGGGAGAAGGGAGAGGGGGAGAGATAGAGAAGGAGAGGGAAAGGGATAGAGAGAGTGAGAGGGATAGGGAGAGGGAGTGGGAGAGGGAGATGGAGAGAGAGAGGGAGAGGAGGGAGAGGGGGAGGGGAGTGAGAGCGAGAGGGAGAGGAGGGAGAGCGAGAGGGAGAAAGGGGAGGGTGGGAGAGAGAGAGGGAGGGGGAGAGGAGGGAGAAGGAGAGGAGGGAGAAGAAGCGAGGGAGAGGGTGAGGAGAGAGGGGAAGGAGAAGGAGAGTGACAGGAGGGAGAGGGTGAGGTAGAGGAGGGAGCGGGAAGAGGAGAGGAGGGAGAGGAGATAGAGGGAGAGGAGAGGAAGGGAGAGGGAGGGGAGAGGAGGGAGAAGGAGAGGAGGGAGAAGCATGAGAGGGAGAGGGAGAGGAGGGAGATGGAGAGGGAGAGCAGGGAGCTGGAGAGGGAGAGGAGGGAGAGGAGGGAGGGGCGGGAGAGGGAGAGAGAAGGAAAGAGAGGGGGAAAGAGAGGGAGAAGAGGAGAAGGGGAAGAGTTAGAGGGAGAGGGAGGCGGAGAGGAAGAGGGGGGGAGAGGGAGAGGTAGAGGTAGAGGCAGAGGGAGAGGGAGGGAGAGAGAGAGGGAGAGGAAGGGAGAGGCAGAGAGAGAGTGAGAGGAAGGAGAGGGAGAGAGAAGGAGAGGGAGAGGAGGGAGAAGGAGAGGAGGGAGAAAGGAGAGAGGGAGAGGGAGAGGGTGAGGGTGAGGGAGAGCAGGGAGAGGGAGAGGAGTGAGAAGGGAGAGGAGGGAGAAGGGAGAGGAGGAAGAGGCGAAGGAAGAGGAGGGAGAAGGGAGAGAAGGGGAAGGGAGAGAGGGAGAGGGAGAGGGAGAGCGAGAAGAGGGAGAAGGAGAGGAGGGAGAAAGGAGCGAGGGGGGGAGAGGGAGAGGGAGAGAGAGGAGAGGGAGAGGAGAGGAAGGAGAGGAGAGAGAAGAGGGAGAGGGTGAGGATGGAGAGGGAGGGGGAGAGGGAGGAAGGGGAGAGGGAGGAGAGGGAGCGGGAGGGAGGGGAGAGAGAGGGGGAGTGGGGGAGGGAGGGAGGGGAGAGGGAGACGGAGAGGGAGAGGAGGGGAGAGGGAGAGGGATAGAGAGGGGGAGAGGAGAGGGAGAGGGAGAGGAGGTAGTGGGAGAGGGAGAGGGAGAGGAGGAGAGGAGTGAGAGAGGGAAAGGAGAGAGGGGGGAGGATGGTGAGGGAGAGAGAGGGAGAGAGAGAGAAGGAGAGGGAAATGGAGAGGAAGAGGGAGAGGGATAGGGAGAGAGGGAGTGGGAGGGGAGAGATGGAGAGAGAGAGGGAGAGGAGGGAGAGGGGGAGGGAGTGAGAGGAGAGGAGGGAGAGCGAGAGGGGAGAGGGGAGGATGGGAGAGAGAGAGGGAGGGGGAGAGGAGGGAGAAGGAGAGGAGGGAGAAGGAAGCGAGGGAGAGGGTGAGGAGAGAGAGGAAGGAGAAGGAGAGTGACAGGAGGGAGAGGGTGAGGTAGAGGAGGGAGCGGAGAGAGGGAGAGGAGGGAGAGGGAGAGGGAGAGGAGGGAGAGGAGAGGAGAGAGATAGAGGGAGAGGGAGAGGAGGGAGAGGGAGGGGAGAGGAGGGAGAAGGAGAGGAGGAGAAGCATGAGAGGGAGAGGGAGGGGAGGGAGGGGGGGGGAGAGGGAGAGGAGGGAGATGGAGAGGGAGAGGGAGAGAAGGAGGGAGAGGAGGGAGAGGAGAGGGAGAGGAGGGAGAAGAAGAGGAGGAGGGAGAGGGAGAGGAGGGAGAAGGAGAGGAGGAGGGAGAGGAGGGAGAAGGGAGGGGGAGATGGAGAGGGAGAGGAGGTTGGAGGGAGGAGAGAGAGAAGGAGAGGAGGGAGAGGATGGTGAAGGAGGAGAAGGAGATTGACAGGAGGGAGAGGGAGAGGGAGAGGTAGAGGCGGGAGAGGGCGCGGAGGGAGAGGGAGAGGGAGGGAGAGGGCAGGGAGGAGGGAGAGGGAGGGACAGGAGAGGATGGTGAGGGAGATGGTGAGGAGGAGGGAAGGGAGAGGGGAGTGGAGGAAGGGAGAGGAGGTTGGAGGGAGAGGGAGAGAGAGAGAAGGAGAGGAGGGAGAGGAGGGTGAAGGGAGAGGAGGGTGAAGGGAGAGGAGGGAGAAGGGAGAGGAGGGAGAGGAGGGAGAGGAGGGAGAGGAGGGAGAGGAGGGAGAGGAGGGAGAGGAGGGAGAAGGGAGAGGGAGAAAGGAGAGGGAGATGGAGAACTAGGGAGAGGAGGGAGAATGGAAAGTAGGAGAGGAGAGGGAGAGAAGGGAGAGGGAGAGGGAGAGGAGGGAGAACGAGAGGAAGAGGGAGCGGAGAGGAGGGAGAAGGGAGAGGGAGATGGAGAGGAGAGAGGAGGCAGAATGGAGAGGAGGTGGAAGAGGTAGGAGGGAGAAGGGAGAGGGAGAGCGAGAGGAGGGAGATGCGAGAGAGGAGGGAGAAGGGAGAAGGGATAGAGGGAGAGGGGGGAGAAGGGAGAGGAGGGAGAACAGGAAGAGAGGATGGAGAAGGGGAGAGAGAGGAAGAGGAGGAGGGAGAGGGAGAGGGAGAGGAGGAGAAGGGAGAGGGAAATGGAGAGGGAGAGGAGGGAGGAGGGAGAGGAGGAATAGAGAGAAGGAGAGAGGGAGAGGAGGGTGAAGGGAGAAGGGAGGGGAGGGAGAAGGGAGAGGAGGAAGAAGGGAGAGGGAGATGGAGAGGGAGAGGGAGGGAGAAGGGAGAGGAGGGAGAGGGAGATGAGGAGGAAGAGTGATAGGGAGAGGGAGAGGGAGAAGAATAGGGAGAGGGAGAGGGAGAGGAGTTGGATGGAGAGGGAAAGGGAGAGGAGGAGAAAGAGAGAGGAGGAGAGGAGAGGGAAAGGAGGGAGAAGGAGAGGGAGTGGGAGGGAGAGGGGAGAGGATGGATAGGAAGAGGGAGAGGAGAGGGAGAAGGGAGAGGGAGGAGGGAGAGGGAGAGGAGGGGGGAGAAGGAGAGAGGGAGAGGAAGAGGAAGAGGGGGAGGAGATAAGGGGGAGGAGATAGAAGGGAGAGGGGGGAGAAGAGAGAGGGGGGAGAAGGGAGAGAGGGAGAGGAGGGACAAGGGAGAGGAGGGAGAAGAGGGAGGGAGGGAGAGGGAGAAGGGGAGGGAGAGGAAGAGGGAGAGGGAGAGGGAGAGGGGGAGAAGGGAGAGGGGGAGGGAGAACGAGAGGGAGAGGAGGAGGGAGAGGAGGGAGAGAGGGAGAGGAGGTTGGAGGGAGGGAGAGAGAGAGAAGGAGAGGAGGGAGAGGATGGTGAAGGGAGAGGGAGGAGGGAGAAGAGGGAGAGGGAGAAAAGGGGAGGGAGAGGAAGGGGGAGAGGAGAGGGTGAGGGGGGAAGGGAGGAGGGAGTGGGAGAGGAGGGAGAGAAGAGAGGAGGGAGAAGGGAGAAGGAAGAGAGGGAGAGGGGGGAGAATGGAGAGGAGGGAGAAGAGGGAGAGAGGGAGAGGGAGAGGGGAGAGGGGGAGAGGGACAACGAGATGGAGAGGAGGGAGAATGGAGAGGAGGAGGGAGAGGGTGAGGAGGGAGAAGGGAGATGGTGAGGTAGAGGAGGGAGAAGGGAGGGAGAAGGGAGAGGGAGATGGAGGAGAGGTGGTTGGAGGGAGAGGGAGAGAGAGAGAAGGAGAGGAGGGAGAGGAGGGTGAAGGGAGAGGAGGGAGAGGAGGGAGAGGAGGGAGAGGAGGGAGAAGGGAGAGGGAGATGGAGAACTAGGGAGAGGAGGGAGAATGGAAAGTAGGAGGGAGAGGGAGAGGAGGGAGAGGGAGAGGGAGAGGAGGGAGAAGGGAGAGGGAGAAAGGAGAGGGAGATGGAGAGGGAGAGGAGGAGGGAGAGGAGGGAGAGGGAGGGGAGAGGAGGGAGAAGGAGAGGAAGGAGAAGCATGAGAGGGAGAGGGAGAGGAGGGCGAGGGAGAGGAGGGAGATGGAGCGGGAGAGGAGAGAGCTGGAGAGGGAGAGGAGGGAGGGGGCAGGAGAGGGAGAGAGAAGGAAAGAGGGGGAAAGAGAGGGAGAGAGGAGAAGGGGAAGAGTTAGAGGGAGAGGGAGGCGGAGAGCAAGAGGAGGGGGGAGAGGGAGATGTAGAGGCAGAGGGAGAGGGAGGGAGAGAGAGAGGGAGAGGGAGGCAGAGAGAGAGAGTGAGAGGAAGGAGAGGGAGAGGGAGGGAGAGGGAGAGGAGGAAGAAGGAGTGGAGAGAGAAGGGAGAGAGGGAGAGGGTGAGGGTGAGGGAGAGGAGGGAGAGGGAGAGGAGGGAGAGGGAGAGGAGGGAGTGGGAGAGGAGGGAGAAGGGAGAGGAGGGAGAGGCGAAGGAAGAGGATGGAGAAGGGAGAGGAGGGAGAAGGGAGAGGAGAGGGAGAGGGAGAGCGAGAAGAGGGAGAAGGGAGAGGAGGGAGAAGGGAGAGAGGGAGGGAGAGGGAGAGGGAGAGAGAGGGAGAGGGAGAGGAGGGAGATGAGATAGAGGGAGAGGGTGAGGAGGGAGAAGGAGAGGAGGGAGAAGGAAGCGAGGGAGAGGGAGAGGAGGGAGAGGAAGGAGAAGGAGATTGACAGGAGGGAGAGGGAGAGGTAGAGGCGGGAGAGGGCGCGGAGGGAGAGGGAGAGGGAGGGGAGGGCAGGGGAGGAGGGAGAGGGAGGGACAGGGAGAGGATGGTGAGGGAGATGGTGAGGAGGAAGAGGGAGGGGGAGTGGGAGGAAGGGGAGAGGGAGGAGAGGGAGCGGGAGGGAGGGGAGAGAGAGGGGGAGTGGGGAAGAGGGAGGGAGGGGACAGGGAGACGGAGAGGGAGAGGAGGGGGGGAGAGGGAGAGGGATAGAGAGGGGGAGAGGAGAGGGAGAGGGAGAGGAGGTAGAGGTGGGAGAGGGAGAGGGAGAGGAGGGAGAGGAGGGAAAGAGAGGGAAAGGAGAGAGGGAGATTGGAGATTGAAGGGAGAGGAGGGAGAGGGAGAGGAGGAGGGGAGAGTGATAGGGAGGGAGAGGGAGAAGGATAGGGAGAGGGAGATGGAGAGCAGTTAGATGAAGAGGGAGAGGGGAGAGGAGAGGAGGGAGAGGGAGAGGAGGGAGAAGAGAGAAGAGGGAGAAGGGAGAAGGGAGAAGGGAGAGAGGGAGAGGGGGGACAAGGGAGAGGAGGGAGAGAGGAGAGGGAGAGGGGGAGGAGGGAGAGGGAGAACGAGAGGGAGAACGAGAGGGAGAGGAGGGAAAATGGAGAGGAGGAGGGAGAGGGAGAGGAGGGAAAAGGGAGAGGGAGAGGGAGGGGGAGAGGAGGGAGAAGGGAGAGGGAGAAGGGGAGAGGGAGGGAGAGGGAGAGGGAGAGGACGAGGGAGAGAAGGGAGAGGGAGCGGGAGAGGAGGGAGAAGGGAGAGGGAGATGGAGAGGGAGAGGGGGAGGAGGGAGAGGGGGAGAGGGAGAACGAGAGGGAGAGGAGGCAGAATGGAGAGGAGGTGGAAGAGGTAGGAGGGAGAAGGGAGAGGGAGAGGGAGAGGAGGGAGATGCGAGAGAGGACAGAGAGGGAGGGAGAGGGAGGGGGAGAGGAGGAGGGAGAGAAGGGAGAGGGAGAGGGACAGGAGAAGGAAATGAGGAGGGAGAGGGAGAAGAGGGAGAAGGAGAGGATGCAGAAGGGAGAGGAGGGAGGAGGAGAGGGAGAAGGGAGAGGAGGAAAAAGGGAGAGGGAGATGGAGAGGGAGATGGAGAGGGAGAGGTAGAGGGAGGGAGAAGGGAGAGGAGGGAGAGGGAGAGGAGGAGAGTGATAGGGAGTGAGAGGGAGAAGGATAGGGAGAGGGGGGAGAGCAGTTGGAGAGGGAGAGGAGGAGAGAGAGAGGAGGGAGAGAAGAGAGGAGGGAGAAGGGAGAAGGAAGAGAGGGAGAGGGGGGAGAATGGAGAGGAGGGAGAAGAGGGAGAGAGGGAGAGGGAGAAGGGGAGAGAGAGGAAGAGGAGGAGGGAGAGGAGGGAGAGGGGAGAGGGAGAGGAGGGAGAAGGGAGAGGTGGATGAAGAGAGAGGGGAGATGGAGAGGGAGAGGGAGGGAGAAGGGAAAGGAGTGAGGAGGGAGAGGGAGAGGGAGATGGGAGGAGGGAGTCGGGAGAGGGAGAACGAGAGGGAGAGGAGGGAGAATGGAAAGAGGAAGAAGAGAGAGGGAGAGGGAGAGGGAGGGGAAAGGGGAGGGATAGGAAGAGGGAGATGGGGAGAAGATGGGAGGAGGGAGAGGGGGAGAGGGAGAACTAGAGGGAGAGGAGGGAGAATGGAGAGGAGGAGGGAGAGGGAGAGGAGGGAGAAGGGAGAGGGAGAAGGGAGAGGGAGATGGAGAGGGAGAGGAGGGAGAAGGGAGGGAGAAGGGAGAGGAGATGGAGAGGAGGGAGAGGAGGAGGGAGAGGAGGGTGAGGGAGAGGGAGAGGGAGAGGAGCGGGAAGGGAGAGGAGGAGAAGAGAGAGGGAGATGGAGAGGGAGAGGGAGAGTGAGGGAGAAGGGAGAGGAGGGAGGAGGGAGAGAAGGGAGACAGAGGGAGAGGGAGAGGTAGAGGGACAGAGAGAAGGATAGGGAGAAGGAGAGGGAGTGGGAGAGGGAGAGGCAGAGGGGAGAGGATGGATAGGATGAGGGGAGAGCAGGAAGAGGAGGGAGAGGGAGGAGGGAGCGGGAGTGAAACATAGAAATATAGCAAAATAGGTGCAGGGGTAGGCCATTCGGCCCTTCGAGCCTGCACCGCCATTCAATGGGATCATGGCTGATCATCCAACTCAGTATCCCGTACCTGCCTTCTCTCCATACCCCCTGATCCCTTTAGCCACAAGTGCCACATCTAACGCCCTCTTAACCATAGCCAATTAACTGCCTCGACTACCTTCTGTGGCAGAGAATTCCGGAGACTCACGACTCTCTGTGTAAAGAATGTTTTCGTCATCTCGGTCCTAAAGGAATTCCCCCTTATCCTCAGACTGTGACCCCTTGTTCTGGACTCCCCCAACATCGGGAACAATCTTCCAGCATCTAGCTTGTCCAACCCCTTAAGAATTTTGTAAGTTTCTATGAGATCCCCTCTCAATCTTCTAAATTCCAGCGGGTACAAGCCGAGTCTATCCAATCTTTCCTCATATGAAAGTCCTGACATCCAGGAATCAGTCTGGTGAATCTTCTCTGTACCCCCTCTATGGCAAGGGTATTTTTCCTCAGATTTGGAGACCAAAACTGTACGCAATACTCCAGGTGTGGCCTCACCAAAACCCTGTGCAGCTGCAGTTGAACCTCCATGCTCCTATACTCAAATCATTTCGCTATGAATGCTAACAAACCATTTGCTTTCATCACTGGGAGAGGAGGTGGGATAGTGATAGGGAGGGAGAGGGAGAAGGAGAGGGAGAGGGAGAGGGAGAGGAGTTAGATGGAGAGGTAGAGGGAGAGGAGGGAGAGGAAGAGTTGGGAGAGGGAGAGGAGGAGGGAGAGGGAGAGGGAGAGGGAGAAGGATAGGGAGTGGGGCAGAGGGAGTGGGAGAGGGGAGAGGATGGAGAGGAGGAGGGAGAGGAGGAAGAGGAGGGAGAGAGAGGAGGGAGAGGGGGGAGGGAGAGGGAGAGGAGGGGGAGAAGGAGAGAGGGAGAGGAAGAGGAAGAGGGAGAGGAGGTAGAAGGGAGAGAAGGCAGAAGAGAGAGGAGGGAGAAGAGGGAAGGGGGAGAGGAAGAAGGGGAGGGAGAGGAAGAGGGAGAGGGAGAGGGAGAAGGGAGAGGGGGGGAGAACGAGAGGGAGAGAAGGGAGAATGCAGAGGAGGAAGGGGGAGGGGGAGGAGGGAGAAGGGAGAGGGAGATGGAGAGGGATAGGATGGAGAAGGGAGAGAAAGAAGGGAGACGGAGATGGAGAGATAGAGGACGAGGGAGGAAGCGAGGGGAGAGGAAGAGGAGGGAGAACGAGAGGAAGAGGGAGCAGGAGAGGAGGGAGAAGGGAGAGGGAGATGGAGAGGGAGAGGGGAGGAGGGAGAGGGGGAGAGGGAGAACGAGAGGGAGAGGAGGGAGAAAGGAGAGGAGGTGGGAGAGGGAGGAGGGAGAAGGGAGAGGGAGAGGGAGAGGGAGAGGAGGGAGATGCGAGAGGGAGGACGGAGAGGGAGGGAGAGGGAGAGGGAGGGGGAGAGGAGGAGGGAGAGAAGGGAGAGGGAGAGGGACAGGAGGGAGAAGGAAATGAGGAAGGAGAGGGAGAAGAGGGAGAAGGGAGAGGATGCAGAAGGGAGAGGAGGGAGGAGGAGAGGGAGAAGGGAGAGGAGGAAAAAGGGAGAGGGAGATGGAGAGGGAGATGGAGAGGGAGAGGAGGAGAGTGATAGGGAGTGAGAGGGAGAAGGATAGGGAGAGGGGGAGAGCAGTTGGAGAGGGAGAGGAGGAGAGGAAGAGGAGGGAGAGAAGAGAGGAGGGAGAAGGGAGAAGGGAGAGAGGGAGAGGGGGAGAAGGGAGAGGAGGGAGAAGAGGGAGAGAGGGAGAGAGGGAGAGGGAGAAGGGGAGAGAGAGGAAGAGGAGGAGGGAGAGGAGGGAGAAGGGAGAGGTGGATGAAGAGAGAGGGAGATGGAGAGGGAGAGGGAGAGGGAGGGAGAAGGGAGAGGAGGGAGGAGGGAGAGGGAGAGGGAGATGGGAGGAGGGAGTCGGGAAAGGGAGAACGAGAGGGAGAGGAGGGAGAATGGAGAGGAGGAAGAAGAGAGAGGGAGATGGAGAGGGAGAGGGAGAGGGAGAGGAGTTAGATGGAGAGGTAGAGGGAGAGGAGGGAGAGGAAGAGTTGGGAGAGGGAGAGGAGGAGGGAGAGGGAGGGAGAGGGAGAAGGATAGGGAGTGGGCAGAGGGAGTGGGACAGGGGAGAGGATGGAGAGGAGGAGGGAGAGGAGGAAGAGGAGGGAGAGAGAGGAGGGAGAGGGGGGAGGGAGAGGGAGAGGAGGGGGAGAAGGAGAGAGGGAGAGGAAGAGGAAGAGGGAGAGGAGGTAGAAGGGAGAGAAGGCAGAAGAGAGAGGAGGGAGAAGAGGGAAGGGGGGAGAGGGAGAAGGGGAGGGAGAGGAAGAGGGAGAGGGAGAGGGGGAGAAGGGAGAGGGGGGAGAACGAGACGGAGAGAAGGGAGAATGCAGAGCAGGAAGGGAGAGGGGGAGGAGGGAGAAGGGAGAGGGAGATGGAGAGGGATAGGATGGAGAAGGGAGAGAAAGAAGGGAGACGGAGATGGAGAGATAGAGGACAAGGGAGAGAAGCGAGAGGGAGAGGAAGAGGAGGGAGAACGAGAGGAAGGGGGAGCGGGAGAGGAGGGAGAAGGGAGGGAGAAGGGAGAGGGAGGGAGAGGGAGAGGGAGAGGATGAGGGAGAGAAGGGAGAGGGAGAGGGAAAGGAGGGAGAACGAGAGGAAGAGGGAGCGGGAGAGGAGGGAGAAGGGAGAGGGAGAAGGGAGAGGGAGGGAGAGGGAGAGGGAGAGGATGAGGGAGAGAAGGGAGAGGGAGAGGGAGAGGAGGGAGAACGAGAGGAAGAGGGAGCGGGAGAGGAGGGAGAAGGGAGAGGGAGATGGAGAGGGAGAGGGGGAGGAGGGAGAGGGGGAGAGGGAGAACGAGAGGGAGAGGAGGGAGAAAGGAGAGGAGGTGGGAGAGGGAGGAGGGAGAAGGGAGAGGGAGAGGGAGAGGGAGAGGAGGGAGATGCGAGAGGGAGGACGGAGAGGGAGGGAGAGGGAGGGGGAGAGGAGGAGGGAGAGAAGGGAGAGGGAGAGGGACAGGAGGGAGAAGGAAATGAGGAGGGAGAGGGAGAAGAGGGAGAAGGGAGAGGATGCAGAAGGGAGAGGAGGGAGGAGGAGAGGGAGAAGGGAGAGGAGGAAAAAGGGAGAGGGAGATGGAGAGGGAGATGGAGAGGGAGAGGTAGAGGGAGGGAGAAGGGAGAGGAGGGAGAGGGAGAGGAGGAGAGTGATAGGGAGTGAGAGGGAGAAGGATAGGGAGAGGGGGAGAGCAGTTGGAGAGGGAGAGGGAGAGGAGGAGAGGAAGAGGAGGGAGAGAAGAGAGGAGGGAGAAGGGAGAAGGGAGAGACGGAGAGGGGGAGAGAGGGAGAGGGAGAAGGGGAGAGAGAGGAAGAGGAGGAGGGAGAGGAGGGAGAGGGAGAGGGAGAGGAGGGAGAAGGGAGAGGTGGATGAAGAGAGAGGGCGATGGAGAGGGAGAGGGAGAGGGAGGGAGAAGGGAGAGGAGGGAGGAGGGAGAGGGAGAGGGAGATGGGAGGAGGGAGTCGGGAAAGGGAGAACGAGAGGGAGAGGAGGGAGAATGGAGAGGAGGAAGAAGAGAGAGGGAGATGGAGAGGGAGAGGGAGAGGGAGGGAGAAGGGGAGGGAGAGGAAGAGGGAGAGGGAGAGAGATGGGAGGAGGGAGAGGGGAGAGGGAGAACTAGAGGGAGAGGAGGGAGAATGGAGAGGAGGAGGGAGAGGGAGAGGATGGAGAAGGGAGAGGGAGATGGAGAGGGAGAGGAGGGAGAAGGGAGGGAGAAGGGAGAGGGAGATGGAGAGGGAGGGAAAGGAGGAGGGAGAGGAGGGTGAGGGAGAGGTAGAGGGAGAGGAGGGAGAAGGGAGAGGAGGAAGAAGAGAGAGGGAGATGGAGAGGGAGAGGGAGAGGGAGAGGGAGGGAGAAGGGAGAGGAGGGAGAGGGAGAGGTAGAGGGACAGGGAGAAGGATAGGGAGAAGGAGAGGGAGTGGGAGAGGGAGAGGCAGAGGGGAGAGGATGGATAGGATGAGGGAGAGCAGGAAGAGGAGGGAGAGAGAGGAGGGAGAGGGAGGAGGGAGCGGGAGTGAAACATAGAAATATAGCAAAATAGGTGCAGGAGTAGGCCATTCGGCCCTTCGAGCCTGCACCGCCATTCAATGGGATCATGGCTGATCATCCAACTCAGTATCCCGTACCTGCCTTCTCTCCATGCCCCCTGATCCCTTTAGCCACAAGTGCCACATCTAACGCACTCTTGTAGCAGCACCATACGTGGCGAATAAAGAGGAGACATCAGGTTGGTGCAACTGGTTCTTTATTCTGTTGTCACACATATAGTAGAGTTGTTGTAGCTGAGCGAGGTTGTGCCCTCGGGCTCAGCTACCGGTAGAAACTCCTGGTGGGTCTCGTGGTGAGAGAGCTTATGTACCAGGACACTCCCTCTGCCCATGACGTCGTGTGCCCGCCCTCTCCTGACGAGGGTTCGAGCTTAAGTGGCTGACGCCACAGGACCCCCCCCAGAACAGGAGGAAGGAAAAGCTTGGTCAAGGGAGGCTCCTGCATGTAGGTCTGGGACACCCCGGACATGGGTCGGGACGGAGGGCTCCACGGGCGTAGTTGACGCTCTGCGTGGGCGATCCCGATGTACCGAGGGGTGCGAGGAGACCGATGCAGAAGCCGCCGGACAGAAGAGGTCTGGGACACCCCGGGCTTGGGTCGGGACGGTGCTCTACACGGGCGCAGTTGACGCTCTGCGTGTGAGATCCCGATGTACCGAGGGGTGCGACGAGACTGAAGAGACACGGTTGCATCTCCTTGACCAGCTAAGGGAGAGTGTCCTGTGACACACGGCCCCCAAAAACGATGGGGGGTAAACCAAATACAATATACAAACCAATTGCAGTGCACACAAACATGAACAGTGAAAAAAAACAATTAGTGTCCAGTGTCTAAATTTCAAATTGTCCATTGTTCATCGTGCAGCCACAACATCCAGCTGGAAGGTGGCGCTGTGGACAGTGGTGAGGCTGCAGTGACGGCATCCGGCCGGAAGGTGGCGCTGTGGATGACGATGAGGTTGCAGGGACAGCAGCCGAACTGACGGTGGCGCTGTTGCTGGCAGTGAAGCTGCAGGGACGGCATCCGGCCAGAAGGTGGCGCTGTAGACGGCGGCCAGGTAAGTTCGTAGTGCACTTCCGGCCGGCGGCGGCCATGTTTGTAGTCGGTAGCCGCCCGTTTCAAGATGGCGCGGCGGCCATTTTGCCGGCCGGGTGAAGAGGAATCACCTGGTGACTGGAGGACGGCGAGGAGCTGAAGGGCGGCTTCGGCGGCCGCCTCAGGTAAGCCCACTTTTACAGGTGCAGCGGTCGGCGGGGCCAGGCGTGGTGCAGGGCCTGGAGACATGGTGAGGCCTGGAGCCGGGTCCGGTGCTGGGCCTGGAGACGCGGAGAGGCCTGGAGCCGGGTCCGGTGCTGGGGCCTGGAGACCCAGTGAGGCCTGGAGCAGTGTCCCCGGTCAGTTGCATTCCGGTGCAAGGCCCGGAGCCGGGGTCCGTTGTCGGGAGCGGGAGAGTGGCAGGTACTCACTCTGCTCCCAGGGCCGTCGGGCGTGTGTCGGGGCTGCCGTGGGCAGGAGGCTGCAATGCTCGCAGCTCCTGCAGCAGCTGGTGGGTAGGCGGCGTCATACCTCACTGCAGGGCCTGGTTGACGGCAGCGTAGTTCTGCAGGGCTGGGCAGCCGGCTGCAGACATCAGGTCTCCCGAGGCTGCGTCTTCAGGTGAGCCCAAATTTAAATTTGGACAGTCGGGGGTCACCAATGTAGCAGCACCATACGTGGCGAATAAAGAGGAGACATCAGGTTGGTGCAACTGGTTCTTTATTCTGTTGTCACACATATAGTGGGTGCGCTAACTATATGTAGAGTTGTTGTAGCTGAGCGAGGTTGTGCCCTCGGGCTCAGCTACCGGTAGAAACTCCTGGTGGGTCTCGTGGTGAGAGAGCTTATGTACCAGGACACTCCCTCTGCCCATGACGTCGTGTGCCCGCCCTCTCCTGACGAGGGTTCGAGCTTAAGTGGCTGACGCCACACTCTTAAATATAGCCAATGAACTGGCCTCAACTACCTTCTGTGGCAGAGAATAGTAAGATTGAACGAGCAGTTACCAGTTAGAAGGTTGATCTTTATTTTATGAGGAGTCGAAGTGAGGGATTTCGTGAAGAGCCCGCCGGCGCGCATGCTCGACATACTTCAAAGTAGCGGCGTGGAATCACAGAAACCAACAATAGAAATGACTTCGCATAGTAAGATTGAAGTGACTAAGATTACCAGATGAAGGTGATTGAAGGTTGGGCGAGGAGGGCACGAAATCCCTCACTTCGACTCCTCATAAAATAAAGATCAACCTTCGAACTGGTAAGTTCTCGTTCAATCTTACTATTTCATTTCGGAGTCACGTGAGTGACTTCGTGAAGACTTCAAAGCTTCTGTGATTACACGCCCTGGACCACGTCCATGCTGACACACCACTACCAGGGATGGATGGGAGGAACAAACTTGCTCAATAGTTCATACTGCAAAACAAGAGCATATTTATGAATAACAAATCAAAACCCCTCATGCGGGGACATCTCCACGTTCTTGACCTGCATTCAGCACGGCTTCTGCGAACTGCAGAGGAGCAGCAACAGGCTTGTTGTAAAAACGCTGGAACACAGCTTCATTAGCCCATCCTGCTGTGGCGAGAATTTGGTCCATAGGCACCTCCATAATCCTCGCCGCTGACGTCGATGCAGCCCTGGTGGAATGAGACTTGAACACATTAGTGTCGATACCTGACTTACCCAAGACGACTCGAAGCCACCTGGATATCGTCTGGACTGTCACTCGATGATGAGGTCTCTTATGAGTGACCAGCAGGTATCTCTCCATTCCTCTAATGCGTGCCGTCACCTTGACATAGTGGCGGATATGTGAGGCTAAACATAGCCTAGCATCTGCGGGGTATGCCGGGAACTTCAGCTGCAGCCCTGTGCACCCAGGTCTATGCTGCTTTAGTAGCTCGTCAATGAAAAAGACTACTTCTGTAGGGGTAGATGTCATTCTGTCGACACGAAGTTTGTGTAGTGTCTGTACCCTCTGAGCTGAAGTCAGCGCTAGTAACATCACCAGCTTCATGGTGAGTTTGTCCAGTTGGAGCCCTTCCATGGGAGACCACGTCCTGAGCAGGTTTAATACGTCCCTGACATCCCAGGTGATATTATAGCGTGGTGTAGGCGGATTCATATTGAATATACCCCGCATGAGTCTGGACACTAGCCTGTTGGATCCTACCTCAATATTGAGGTAGAATGAGAGCGCACTTCTGGCGCTGTTGATGGCACTGTAACTTAAGTGTTCATCATGGTGCAACCCCGCGAGGAATTCCAGGACGTCGGTTATTGTCACGTCATCGTACGTGATGCGAGAGCGGCTGCAGTAGGCTTCCCACTTCTTAATATGCGAGCGGTATCTTCGCCTTGTTGACTCTCGACACGACGCCCCGATGGTATCCATGGTCCGAGCTGAGAGGCCGCATTGGACTAACGGCCTGTTCAGAACCTGCAAGCCAACAAATTTAAATAGCCATGGCAGGGATGTGGCTCCCCTGAGACAGGGTGAGTAACCAATTGTGGGCAACCCTTCAAAAGGACCCAAGGTTTGTTGAGCATGTCAAAGACCACCGGATAACAAGGCTGTGTGGGCCAGTCGGGTATAATAAGGATGCCCTTGGCAGCATCTGCCTGAATCTTACGCAATACCCGACTGATGAGGCAAAACGGGGGGAAGGCATAGAAAAACCAATTCCCCCAGTCCAGCGAGAATGCATCTAGCGCTATAGCCCCAGGATCTGGTTCCCATGAAACGTAGGTTGGTACCTGATGGTTCAACCGTGACGCAAAAAGGTCAATGTCCGGTTTACCAAATTTGGCTGTGACTTTAGCAAAAATCTCAGGATGCAACATCCATTCAATATTGTCATTAAATTTGCGTGACCTGGTGTCCGCCACAGTATTAAGCTCACCTGGCAAATAGGTAGCTGAAATCCAAATGTCTCTTTGAACACACCAGAGCCAAATTGAGTTAGCCAATTTGTCACACGAAACTGACCTGGTACCACCCATATGGTTTAAGTATGCCACTGCTGTGGTGTTGTCTATTTGGAGACGGACATGTGCTCCAACAAGCTTTGAACAATACGCACGAAGTCCGTGGAATGTTGCCAGCAACTCCAAATAGTTAATCCCTTGAGTCAACAACATCGTTGACTCAAGGGTATCCCAATTATCCGTAGCTCCCCAGCCATTGGAGCTTGCATCAGTCTGCAAATATACCACCGGATTAGCCTCCCTGATAGGCTTGAATGAGCTGCTAATGTGGCACACCCACCATTGCAACTCATTTATCGCTTCGGACGGCAGCTGCATTGATCGATCATAATGACCAGCGTCCTGTTTTAACGCAGCAATTTTAGCTCTTTGCAAACTCTGATAATGCAAAGGTCCATATCGCGCTGCCGGAAACAAAGCTACAAGCTTACCAATTACTGTAGCTGTATGCCGAATCGATGGTATATTGGTGCGGATTAAACCTTGACACACCTGGGTAACCTCCTCAATCTTGTTAATTGGTATGGTAACCCTCATGCTCATAGAGTTCACCGTGAACCCTAGGTAATTAATCACCTGGGCAGGGCAGAACTTTGATTTCTCTGGATGGACAATAAACCCTAATTGTTGAAATATATTGACAGCAGCTGCAACTCCCTGTTCAGCCAATTCCAGGGTGTGGCCCACAATTAAGATATCATCTAAATAGGCCATAACTATATGATGTCGCTGTCTCAAATAAGCCATAATTGGTTTCACTAATTTAGTGAACAATCTAGGGGCTGTGGTGAGCCCATTAGGCAAAGCCTTGTACTGCCAGAGTTGCCCCATCCAGATGAATTTCAAACCTCCTGTCGTATTTCTGGATGGATACTGAATAGTATGCGTCTTTCAAATCGATGCATGCCATAAAGCAACCATGAGAAATCAATGATTTGGCTGTTTCAAACGTATCCATTTTAAAATGAGTATATGTTACAAAAGTATTCAAACGGGTTAGATCAATAATGACACGACAACCTCCATCCTTCTTAGGTCTGGTGAATATATTCGAAACAAATTCAACTGGCTCATGCACCGCTTTCTCAATCACTCCCTTCTGTTCAAGCCTTAAAATTTCCTTGTAGCCTGCTGCCTGTTCTGCAGCAGATAATTTAAACGTTCGACCGGGCATGTGCTGGGATGGAGGAATGTCGCCATTAATAACTCAATTTTATGCCCCTGAATATTCTGCAACACATACTCGTCACCAGTAAAATTACCCCATGCACCCAAAAACAGCCGAAGGCGACCACCAACATGTGAAGTTAAACAAAGAGAAAAGAGAGAACCAGACCCCCTCACCCCCGTGGTTACCGGCGGTCCTTGACACGTGTGGGTGGACGTGGAGGTGCTGGGTTGGCTTGAGGGCGCGGCGTCTTCGTTTTCCACCAGGGTCTCTGCCGACCCTGTCCTAAAAAAGACCCCTGGTGCTGGGTCTGATGTTGCTGTCGTTGTGGAGCTTGAGGGTGGGTCCTCGTCGAGGTACTAGCAGACCCTCGTGAGCGAATGTATGGAGCTTTTGAGCCTGACGGTGTGGGGGCACTCTGAGAGCGCATGATCCCCACCGTTTTGGCTTGTTCGTCAAGCTCTTTGACTCTCTCCGAGAGGTCCTCCCCAAAGAGTTGACGGGGCGGCGGCGGCGGTGGTTTGCACAATCCTGCAAACTTCGGGTTGAGCGCTGGGCGGATGCTGTTTTTGCGAAACCCGTTGATTTCGTGCTGGGTCGCGCACAGGAGGGCCAGAGCATCTTCCTGGGCCAAATTCAGTTCGTCCCCGTCCACCGACCGCGCAAAGGCGGTAATACCGGCCGTGAGGAGCTTCAGGATCCGCTGCAATTTTACCTCTTGTTGACGGATAGCCGCACTGATGTTGCCCCATATCGGCGTATTGACCACAGGCACGTTGAGGGAGTTGCAATTGGATGGAGCCTTGTGACGGCTCATTGCCTGAATGAGGACTTCTTCCTGTAGTTGCTGGTTGTTAAGAAAGTCCACAGTGGCTGCCAGCTTTGCGTTTAAAGGAAGTCCAGATGAATGTGGGGCCGCAAATTTGGTCGCCACATCCAGAAGATCCTCCGCTGGCACCTCCAACGGAGGTGGTATGGAATCCACCAAAACCTCCTCCTCCTGCTGCTCCAGGCTGATGGTAGAGGCTGGTGACGACGCCCTGTGCCTGTTGCTGCCCTGCTGTTGTTGACGTTGAAGCAGGAGCTCCAGCAGCCGCTCCATACGGTCAATACGCCCTTCACCCTGAACACTCAGGTGGTCGGAGTCCTCCGGCTCTGAAAAGAAAACCGGGCTCCTATCATCGGGCCGCACCTCATCGAGGCCCAGCCGGTGCCGGTAGTTGTCGCTAACAGCCGCCGAGGCGAAACTGCGCGATTTCCGCGCGGGCGTGTTCAACCGCCTCCGTTTAGCGGGAGCTGAAGCCGCTGCCACTAAGGGCACTTGCGGCGTGGTGTCGGCACCAGCCGAAGCATGGCTGCCTGAAGCCCGCGCAGGCTTGCCGGCTGCCCACATCGTGGACTTTGCCGACGCATGGTCTCGCCCACCCATCCATGGGGGGCTCGGCGACCGTGACGAGACCCGACTCAACCGACCCGTCCCGGCGTCGAGAGTCGGGGTGTGCCGGCTGGACCTCACAGCCGCCCCGGGTCTTGCCCTGGAACCTGACCGCTCCTCCGTGTCAGGCAATGCCTTAGCCCTGGCAGGGTTAGGCTTCTGGGCTGCTGCCCTTCCCCTACACGGAGGGCTGAGTGGAACGGGCCGTGCAGCCGCACGCACCCAGCTCGAGTTCGCCAGCGAGCCCGCTGACGACCTGACTGCCATGGCAGGGTCCCCCTGCTCTGGCGGCACACCACACTCCTCCTCGTCGAACTCCTCCGAGCTGTGGTGTGCTGGCGGATCTGGACCTGTAATCACAGGGCTTACCCACGTCTCCGCCTGAGTCCCGGACTGCGTTGCAGGTACTGCCGATGGTAAAGGCCCCGGAACTGTTGACCGGCGAACTCGTCCTGACGTCCTCCGGCCCTTGGAACTCCCATCCATGTCCTTGCTGCAAGACATAACCAACAACAAGGACCACCAACTAAAGGTAGGATACTTACCTCCGTGGCCCCTTATGAAGGGCTGGCGAGGAGCGCGCTCCACCGCCAGCCGTCGCAGCAACGCGGTACGACGATATGTCGAGCATGCGCGCCGGCGGGCTCTTCACGAAGTCACTCACGTGACTCCGAAATGAAATTCCAGAGACTCACCACTCTCTGTGTAAAGAATGTTTTCCTCATCTCGGTCCTAAAGGAATTCCCCCTTATCCTTAGACTGTGACCCCTTGTTCTGGACCCCCCCCCCCCAACATCGGGAACAATCTTCCAGCATCTAGATTGTCCAAGCCCTTAAGAATTTTGTAAGTTTCTATAAGATCCCCCCTCAATCTTCTAAATTCCAGCGAGTACAAGCCGAGTCTACCCAATCTTTCCTCATATGAAAGTCCTGACATCCCAGGAATAAGTCTGGTGAATCTTCTCTGTACCCCCTCTTTGGCAAGGGTGTCTTTCCTCAGATTTGGAGACCAACACTGTACGCAATACTCCATGTGTGGCCTCACCAAAACCCTGTACAGCTGCAGTAGAACCTCCCTGCTCCTATACTCAAATCCTTTCGCTATGAATGCTAACATACCATTTGCTTTCTTCACTGGGAGAGGCGGAGGGGGAGTGATAGAGAGGGAGAGGGAGAAGGATAGGGAGAGGGAGAGGGAGAGGAGTTAGATGGAGAGGAGGGAGATGAGAGAGGAGGGAGAAGAGGGAGGGAGGGAGAGGGAGAAGGGGAGATAGAGGAAGAGGGAGAGGGAGAGGGAGAGGGGGAGAAGGGAGAGGGGGGAGGGAGAATGAGTGGGACAGGAGGGAGAATGCAGAGGAGGAAGGGAGAGGGAGAGGAGGGAGAAGGGAGAGGGAGATGGAGAGGGAGAGGAGGGAGAAGGGAGAGGGAGAAGGGAGACGTAAATGGAGAGGGAGAGGCAGAGGAGGAGGGAGAGGGGGGAGAGGGAGAGGGAGAGGGAGAGTGTTAGGATGGAGAGTGACAAAATTAAGTCAGAAACAAGGGTTCTGAACTTGAACAAAGGTAACTTTGAAGGTATGAGATGTGAATTGGCCAAGATAGACTGGCAGGTGATTCTTAAAGGGTTGACAGTGGATGTGCAATGGAAGGTATTTAAAGACTGCATGGATGAGGTACAAAAGTTGTTCATACCAGTTTGGCAAAAGAATAAATCGGGGAAGGTGGTGCATCCATGGATAACAAGGGAAATCAGGGATAGTATAAAAACAAAAGATGAGGCATACAAATTTGCCAGAAAAAGCAGCCTACCAGAGGACTGGGAGAAATTCAGAATCCAGCAGAGGAGGATAAAGGGCTTAATTAGGAAAGGGAAAATAGATTATGAAAGGAAACTGGCAGGGAACATAAAAACTGACTGCAAAAGTTTTTATAGATATGTGAAGAGAAAGAGACTAGTTATAACAAATGTTGGTCCCTTGCAGTCAGAAACAGGTGAATTGATCATGGGGAACAAGGACATGGCAGACCAATTGAATAACTACTTTGGTTCTGTCTTCACTAAGGAAGACATAAATAATCTGCCGGAAATAGCAGTGGAACGGGGGTCAAATAAGATGGAGGAACTGAGTGAAATCCAGGGTAGCCGGGAGGTGGTGTTGGGTAAATTGAACGGATTGAAGGCCGATAAATCCCCAGGGCCAGATAGTCTGCATCCCAGAGTACTCAAGGAGGTAGCCACAGAAATAGTGGATGCATTAGTGATAATTTGTCAAAATTCCTTAGATTCTGGAGTAGTTCCTGAGGATTGGAGGGTAGCTAATGTAACCCCACTTTTTAAAAAAGGAGGGAGAGAGAAAGCGGGGAATTACAGACCAGTTAGTCTAACATCGGTAGTGGGGAAACTGCTAGAGTCAGTTATTAAAGATGGGATAGCAGCGCATTTGGAAAGTGGTGAAATCATTGGACAAAGTCAGCATGGATTTACGAAAGGTAAATCATGTCTGACAAATCTTATAGAATTTTTCGAGGATGTAACCAGTAGAATGGATAAGGGAGAACCAGTGGATGTGTTATATCTAGACTTTCAGAAGGCTTTTGACAAGGTCCCGCATAAGAGATTAGCATACAAACTTAAAGCACACGGTATTGGGGTTTCAGTATTGATGTGGATAGAGAACTGGCTAGCAGACAGGAGGCAAAGGGTAGGAGTAAACGGGTCCTTTTCAGAATGGCAGGCAGTGACTAGTGGGGTGCCGCAAGGCTCAGTGCTGGGACCCCAGCTATTTACAATATATATTAATGATTTGGACGAGGGAATTAAAAGCAACATCTCCAAATTTGTAGATGATACCAAGCTGGGGGGTATAGTTAGGTGTGAGGAGGATGCTTGGAGGCTGCAGGGTGATTTGGATAGGCTGAGTGAATGGGCAGATGCATGGCAGATGCAGTATAATGTGGATAAATGTGAGGTTATCCACTTTGGTGGCAAAATCATGAGGGTGGACTATTATCTGAATGGTGGCAGATTAGGAAAGAGGGAGATGCAATGAGACCTGGGTGTCATGGTACACCAGTCATTGAAAGTAGGCATGCAGGTGCAGCAGGCAGTGAAGAAAGCAAATAGTATGTTAGCATTCATAGCGAAAGGATTTGAGTATAGGAGCAGGGAGGTTCTACTGCAGTTGTACAGGGTTTTGGTGAGGCCACACCTGGAGTATTGCGTACAGTTTTGGTCTCCCAATCTGAGGAAAGACATCCTTGCCATAGAGGGGGTACAGAGAAGATTCACCAGACTGATTCCTGGGATGTCAGGACTTTCATATGAGGAAAGATTGGATAGACTCGGCTTGTACTCGCTGGAATTTAGAAGATTGAGGGGGGATCTTATAGAAACTTACAAAATTCTTAAGGGGTTGGACAAGCTAGATGCTGGAAGATTGTTCCCGATGTTGGGGGAGTCCAGAACAAGGGGTCACAGTCTAAGGATAAGGGGGAATTCCTTTAGGACCGAGATGAGGAAAACATTCTTTACACAGAGAGTGGTGAGTCTCTGGAATTCTCTGCCACAGAAGGTAGTTGAGGCCAGTTCATTGGCTATATTTAAGAGGGAGTTAGATGTGGCACTTGTGGATAAAGGGATCAGGGGGTATGGAGAGAAGGCAGGTACGGGATACTGAGTTGGATGATCAGCCATGATCCCATTGAATGGCGGTGCAGGCTCGAAGGGCCGAATGGCCTACTCCTGCACCTATTTTGCTATATTTCTATGTTTCTCTCCCGCTCCCTCCTACCTCTCCCTCCCCTCCCTCCCTCCTCTTCCTGCTCTCCCTCCTCCTCTCCATCCTCTCCTCTCTCCCTCTCCCTCTCCCACTCTCTCTCCTTCTCCCTATCCTTCTCCCTGTCCCTCTACCTCTCCCTCTCCCTCTCCATCTCCCCCTCTCTCTCCCTTCTCTCCCTCCTCCCACCTCTCCCTCCTCTCCCTCTCTCCATTCTCCCTACTCTCCCTCCTCCCTCCTCTCCCTTCCCCCCCTCTCCCTCTCCATCTCCCTCTCTCTTCTTCCTCCTCTCCCTCCTCCTCTCTCTCCCTCTCCATCTACCTCTCCCTTCTCCCTCCCTTCTCCCTCCTCTCCCTCTCCCTCCTCCTCTCCATTCTCCCTCCTCTCCCTCTCGTTCTCCCTCTCCCCACTCCCTCCTCCCATCTCCCTCCCTCTCTCTCTTCCTCTCCCCCCCTTCTCCCTCCCTCTCCCTCTCCATCTCCCTCTCTCTTCCTCCTCCTCTCCATTCTCCCTCCTCTCCCTCTCGTTCTCCCTCTCCCCACTCCCTCCTCCCATCTCCCTCCCTCTCTCTCTTCCTCTCCCCCCCTTCTCTCTCCCTCTCCCTCTCCCTCTCCTTCTCCCTCTCCCTTCTCCATCCTCTCCCTTCTACCTCCTCTCCCTCTTCCTCTTCCTCTCCCTTCTCCCGCCTCTCCCTCCTCCTCTTCTTCTCCCTCCTCTCCCTCTCATAGAAACATAGAAACATAGAAAATAGGTACAGGAGTAGACCATTCGGCCCTTCGAGCCTGCACCGCCATTCAGGAGGGAGAAGGGAGGGAGAGGAAGAGGGAGAGGGAGAGGTAGAGGGAGAGGAGGAATAATGGAGAGGAGGAGGGAGCGGGAGAGGAGGGAGAAGGGAGAGGGAGATGGAGAGGGGGAGGAGGGAAAAGATAGAGAAGGGAGAGGGAGGGAGAGGGAGAGGGAGAGGAGAAGGGAGAGAAGGGAGAGGGAGAGGAGGGAGAAGGGAGAGGGCGATGGAGAGTGAGAGGGGAGTGAGAGAGAAAGAGAGAAGGAGAGGAGGGAGAGGAAGGTGAAGGGAGAGGAGGGAGAAGGGAGAGGAAGCAGAAGGGAGAGGAGGGAGAATGGAGGGGAGGGAGAAGGGAGAGGAGGAAGAAGGGAGAGGGAGAATGGGAGGTTGAGGGAGGGAGAAGGGTGAGGAGGGAGAGGGAGAGGTGGAGAGTGATAGGGAGGGAGAAGGCGAGGGAGAGGGAGAGGAGTTAGATAGAGAGGGAGAGGAGGGAGAGGAGAGGGGGGGAGAGGGAGAGGGGGGAGAGGGAGAGGAGGAGGGAGAGTGAGAGGGTGAGGGAGAGGGAGCGGGAGAAGGATAGGGAGAAGGAGATGGAGTGGGAGAGGGAAAGGGGAGAGGATGGAGAGGAGGAGGGAGAGGGAGGAAGAGGAGGGAGAGAGAGGAGGGAGAGGGAGGAGGGGAGAGGGAGTGTATGGGGAAAAGGAGAACGAGAGAGAGAGGAGGGAGAATGGAGAGGAGCAGGAGGGAGAGGGAGAGGAGGGAGAAGGGGAGTGGGAGAGGAGGGAGGAGGGAGAGAAGGAGAGAGAGAGGGAGAGGTAGAGGGAGTGGGAGAGGGAGAGGGAGAGGGAGAGGAGAGAGGATGGAGGTGAGAGGGAGGAGGGAAAGGGAGAGAGAGAGAAGGACAGGAGGTAGAGGAGGGAGAAGCGAGAGGAGAGAAGGGAGAGGAGAAGAAGAAATGAGAGGAGGGAGAAGGAGTGGGACGGAGAAGGGGAGGAGGGAGAACGGAGAGGAGGGAGAGGGAGTGGGTGGAGATGGAGAGGAGGGAGAGGGAGAGGGAGAGGGACAGGAGGTAGATAGAGAGGGAGAGGGGAAGGAGGGAGAGGGAGAGGAGGGAGAGGAGGAGGGAGAGTGAGAGGGAGATGGATAGGGAGAAGGATAGGGAGAGGGACAGGGAGAGGAGTTGGATGGAGAGGGAGTGGGAGAGGAGGGTGAGGGAGAGAGAGGGGAGGAGGAGGGAGAGAGAAGGAGAGGGAGAGGGAGAGGGAGAAGGATAGGGAGAGGGAGAGGGAGTGGGAGAGGGAGAGGGGAAGAAGGGAGAGGAGGAGGAGTGGAGGAAGAGGAGGGAGTGGGGAGGAGGGAGAGATACGAGGGAGAGGGAGAGGAGGGGGAGAGAGAGAGGGAGAGGGATAGGAGGTAGAAGGGAGAGGAGGGAGAAGAGAGGGAGAGGGAGAGCAGGGAGAAGGGAGATGAGGGAGAAGGGAGAGGAGGGAGAAAGGAGAGAGGGAGAGGAGGGACAAGGGAGAGGAGGGAGTAGAGGGAAAGAGGGAGAGGGAGAAGGTGATGGAGAGGAAGAGGGAGAGGGAGAGGGGGAGAGGGAGAGGAGGGAGAATGGAGAGGAGGAGGGAGAGTGGGAGGGGGAGAAGGGAGGGGGAGATCAGAGAGGGAGAGGAGGGAGAAGGCGAGAGGTAGAAGGGAGTGGGAGATGGAGAGGGAGAGGGAGAGGAGGGAGAGGGAGAGGAGGAGGGAGAAAAGGGAGAGGATAGGGAGAGGGATATGAGGGAGTGGGAGAGGAGGAGGGAGAGTTAGACGGAGAGGGAGAGGCGAGGGAGAAGGATAGGGAGAGGGAGTTGGAGAGCAGAACGGAGGGGAGGGAGAAGGGAGAGGAGGAAGAAGGAGAGGGAGATGGAGAGGGAGAGGGAGGGAAAAGGGAGAGGAGGGAGGATGGAGAGAGGAGAGAGGAGGGAGAAGGGAGAAGAGGGAGGAGGGAGAGAGTAAGGAGGAGGGAGAGGAGGGAGAGGGAGAGGAGTGAGAGGAGTCAGTGCTGGGCCCCCAGCTATTTACAATATATATTAATGATTTGGACGAGGGAATTCAATGCAACATCTCCAAGTTTGCAGATGACACCAAGCTGGGGGGTTTACTTAGGTGTGAGAAGGATGCTTGGAGGCTGCAGGGTGATTTGGATAGGCTGAGTGAATGGGCAGATGCATGGCAGATGCAGTATAATGTGGATAAATGTGAGGTTATCCACTTTGGTGGCAAAAACATGAGGGTAGACTATTATCTGAATGGTGGCAGATTAGGAAAAGGGGAGATGCAACGAGACCTGGGTGTCATGGTACACCAGTCATTGAAAGTAGGCATGCAGGTGCAGCAGGCAGTGAATAAAGCAAATGGTATGTTAGCATTCCTAGCAAAAGGATTTGAGTATAGGAGCAGGGAGGTTCTACTGCAGTTGTACAGGGTTTTGGTGAGGCCGCACCTGGAGTATTGCGTACAGTTTTGGTCTCCAAATCTGAGGAAAGACATCCTTGCCATAGAGGGGGTACAGAGAAGATTCACCAGACTGATTCCTGGGATGTCAGGACTTTCATATGAGGAAAGATTGGATAGACTCGGCTTGTAATCTCTGGAATTTAGAAGATTGAGGGGGGATCTTATAGAAACTTACAAAATTCTTAAGGGTTTGGACAAGCTCGATGCTGGAAGCAATGTTGGGGGAGTCCAGAACAAGGGGTCACAGTCTAAGGATAAGGGGGAATTCCTTTAGGACCGAGATGAGGAAAACATTCTTTACACAGAGAGTGGTGAGTCTCTGGAATTCTCTGCCACAGAAGGTAGTTGCGGCCAGTTCATTGGCTATATTTAAGAGGGCGTTAGTTGTGGCACTTGTGGCTAAAGGGATCAGGGGGTATGGAGAGAAGGCAGGTACGGGATACTGAGTTGGATGATCAGCCATGATCACATTGAATGGCGGTGCAGGCTCCAAGGGCCGAATGGCCAACTCCTGCACCTATTTTCTATGTTTCTAGGAGGGAGAGGAAGAGGGAGTGGGAGAGGGCGAGGTGAGAGAAGGGAGAAGAGAGAGGGAGAGGATGACGGAGAGGGAGAGGGAGAGGGAGAGGGAGTGGGGAGAGGAGGGAGAGGAGGGAGAAGGTAGAGGAGAGATGGGAGAGGAGAAGAGGGAGAAGGGAGAGGAAGGAGAGGGAGAGAAGGAAGAGAGAGAGGGAGAGGGAGAGGGAGTGGGATGGAGAGGGAGAGGGAGAGGAGAGAGGAGGGAGAAGGGAGAGGGAGGAGGGAGAGGGAGAGAGAGAGAAGGAGAGGAGGGAGAGGAGGGTGAAGGGAGAGGAGGGAGAAGGGAGAGGAAGGAGAGGAGGAAGAAGAGAGAGGGAGATGGAGAGGGAGAGGGGGAGGGAGGGAGAAGGGAGAGGAGGGAGGAGGGAGGGAGGAGGGAGGGAGGAGGGAGAGAGGGAGAGGAGGGAGAAGAGAGAGGGAGAGAGAGAGGGAGAGGGGGAGGGAGGGAGAAGGGAGAGGAGGGAGGAGGGAGGGAGGAGGGAGAGAGGGAGAGGAGGGAGAAGGTAGAGGATGGATGAGGGAGAGGAGGGAGAGAGAGAGGGAGAGGGAGAGGGAGAATGAGGAGAGAGGAAGGAGAAGGGAGAGGGAGAGGGGTGAGGGGAGAGGAGGGAGGGAAAGGAGGGAGAGGAGGGAGATGGGATAGGACGGAGAAGGGAGAGGGAGGGGGAGAGGGAGAAGGGAAAGGGAGATGGAGAGGGAGTGGGAGAGGGCGAGGTGAGAGAAGGGAGAAGGGAGAGGGAGGGTGTAAATAAGCAATTCACAAACTCTAAGAGTGTTCAACACATTTTAATGATAGCACAGGGTATTACATACATCCTCAAGTACTGGCTACATTTTCTAGTGAACCGTACCCAGGAAGGGGAAGGCGTTATGATTGATGTTAACTAGGCGGGGTTAATGGTACTAAGGTAACTATGTTATTGGTTGCATGCAAACCCATCTACATCCTTACCCTTAGAAAAAAAAAACAGACCGTTGTCACTACAACAGAATTAAACAGAATTAAACAAAAGCGCCATAACGAACAGGTGGCTTGCTGATCCGGCCCGAGCGCGTACGGATGCCTCCCCATTCCCCCGGAGGAGCAGAAAAAACAGGGGGACCTGAGACAGCAGGGGAACCAGGGAAGGGCGGTGGGGTTGGAGGAACAGGGGAGGGAGAACCGCGACCGGCAACAGGTGACCCGCGCAGTGGGGAACCGGGCGCTCGATATGGCGAACGAGGCATGCAGGGAACGCTGGCTGGGACAGGAGCCGGCTGCTGGTATGAGAGCGGCGGGGCATAGGGGCCCGCGGGCTGCGGCTTCGGCTCATTAACCACAAGCAGGTGTTGTCGGCTTCTACGGTAGATGGTTCCCTCATAGTCGACCAGATACGAACGAGGTGAGTCGGCCACACCAACCACGGTAGCCAGACGGGAGTGACCACTGGCGGTTTGCAATCGAACAACCTGTCCAGGCAACAGAGGATTGAGTTGTCTGCACGACCGATCGTGGGAACGCCGCTGGCTGTCATGTTTCTCTTGAATGCGCCTCTGCACAGAGGCACCCGAGGTTTCAGCTGGTGCTGGGCAATCGAGATGGTAGATCTGGTTGTTCTGGACATCAGACGCTGAGCAGTGGACCCCATGGCCGGATCCCTGGAAACATTCCTGAGGTTCAGGAGATCCAAATACAAATCAGAGTTAGACAGTCTCGCCTGTTCCATCAGAAGCTTGGCGCTGCGGACGGCCCGTTCAGCAAGGCCGTTGCTCTGTGGGTACTCCGGGCTGCTGGTGAAATGCACAAAATTCCATTTGTCGGCAAAACTCTTGAACTCTCGGTTGGTAAACTGCCTGCCATTGTCAGTCTGCAGCCTCACAGGGGACCCAAACGTGGAGAAGTGTTTCCGCAGCTTCCGGATCACCATCTCCGACGTGAGGGATGTCAGCAAATCCACTTCGAACCAGTTCAAGTACGAGTCGACCAGGACAAGGTAGAGGTTACCACGCCACTCGAAGATGTCGGCAGTCAGCGAGGACCAGGCCAAGGCAGGGGCCGGCTGCTGCAGCAGGGGCTGTCGCTGCTGGTGTGGAGCAAGACTGTTGCACGTGGAGCAGGCAGAAACACGGTCTCGAATATATTTGGCCATTCCAGGCCAGAAGAATTGGCACTGAGCGTGGGCGAGTGTTGCATCGACCCCGGGGTGTCCGCTGTGGGCTGCGCAGTAGTAAGAATCGAACAGGGAGGACGGGACTACCACTTTATGTCCCTTAACGATAACGCCATTCTGGAGCACCAGTTCGTCACGGACCAGGAAGAAAGGCTGTGTTTCAGGCGGCGCAGCGGAGCGATTTGTTGGCCACCCTGATTTAATCACAGATGCAAGCCGCTGCAGAACTGGATCAGCAGCGGTGTGCTCGGCCAAAAGCTGCAGCTGCTTGGTGGGAATACAATTGACACCCAGTACGAGCAAGTCCTCTGTTTCGTAGGGGTGGCGAGCACAGGAGGCCCGCGGGGCGCGCGATAAGGTGTCCGCAATGTGCATCTCGGTGCCTTTCTTGTAGACGACGTCGAAATCAAAGCGCTGGAGCTGCAGCATCATACGCTGCAGCCTGGCAGGGGCAGCGTGAATCGGCTTGTTCAGGATTGTCGCTGGTGGTCGGTTTCGACTGTAAATCTGCTGCCAAACAGGAAGTCTCTGAACTTGGAGCAGGCAAACACCACCGCGAGCAGCTCCTTCTCGATCTGAGCGTACTGCTGCTCGGTGTCCGTCATGATGCGGGAGGCATAGGAGACAGGATGTAATGATCCATCGACAGATTGGAGGCAGGCCGCGCCCAGACCGAAATTAGAAGCGTCACAGGTGACGGTGATGGGGCGACTCGCATCAAAGAATCGCAACGTCGGAGTGTCAATCAGTTTCGACTTGAGACAGTCAAACGCCTGCTGGTGCTGTGGGAGCCAGACCCAGGCGATATCCTTTTTTGTCAGCTGCCGCAGGGGAGCACTCAGCTCACTGAGATTTGGTACAAACTTCCCAAGGTAGTTCACCATGCCCAAGAATCGTTGTAGACCTGGCACGTCGGTGGGGGCTGCCATCTCAGAGATGGCCGCTGCCTTCAAAGGGTCGGGTTTTAGTCCGTTAGAGGTGAAAACGTGTCCAACATACGTGACTTCTGAGACACGAAACCGGCACTTCTTTGGATTCAGCTTCAGGTTGGCCTTTCGCGCCCGATCCAGGACGCGGCGGAGGTTCGGGTCATGCTCAGCAATGTCCTTCCCATAGACTAGGATATCATCCACGATGATGGCACATGGCAGGTCCGAGAATATCTGCTCCATCGTTCGCTGGAACACCTCACTAGCGGAATTGATGCCGAATGGCATTCGCAGGAATTTGAATCTGCCGAATGGTGTGGCGAAGGTTGTCAGGTCAGAAGATGCTTTGTCCAACGGGATCTGCCAGAACGAGTTCTTAGCGTCTAGGACCGAAAAGATGGTGGCTTGCCCGACCTGAGCCGCCACGTCTTCAACAGACCGCATGGGGTTGTGTGGTCGCCTGATGGCAAGGTTTAAGTCCTTGGGTTGATACATACACGTATTTCATTCTTGTCTTTCTTTCTTGTCGTCCTGACCGCTTCTAGCACCCCCTTGTCGACCATGTTGTTAAGCATCGCTTCGACACTGTCTTTCATGGCGTGGGACACCCTGTGAGGTGCGCGGACCACGGGTTGTACATTTGGGTCAATGGAAATATGGTATGTCAGTGGTAACTTTCCCAGGGCATCGTTTAGGAAAGACATCCTTGCCATAGAGGGGGTACAGAGAAGATTCACCAGACTGATTCCTGGGATGTCAGGACTTTCATATGAGGAAAGATTGGATAGACTCGGCATGTACTCGCTGGAATTTAGAAGATTGAGGGGGGATCTTATAGAAACTTACAAAATTCTTAAGGGGTTGGACAAGCTAGATGCTGGAAGATTGTTCCCGATGTTGGGGGAGTCCAGAACAAGGGGTCACAGTCTAAGGATAAAGGGGGAATTCCTTTAGGACCGAAATGAGGAAAACATTCTTTACACAGAGAGTCGTGAGTCTCTGGAATTTCATTTCGGAGTCACGTGAGTGACTTCGTGAAGAGCCCGCCGGCACGCATGCGCGACATATCGTCGCATCGCATTGCTGCCGACGGCTGGTCGGGAGCGCGGCTCCCGACCAGCCCTTCAGAGGGCCGACTCAGGTAAGGCTAAGCCCCCTAGAGTTGGTGTTTCCTGTTGGGGGGGGGGAGCAGTGTGTTCTCTCCCTACAGGAACGTGGATTTAGAGTCGCCGGCCACTTATCCCGGAGCCTTTCTCAGCGGCTCACCTGCGAGTCGGGCCGGGAAACAGGCGTGGTAGTCGGGGAGCCCTGTTGGTACAGGGCCCGACCCGCCGATACACCGGAGCTCCAGTGTGAGTTGGTGTCTTGTTGTGGCGGGTGTATATTATGTTCTCTCCCTGCAGGTACGTGGGGAAACAGGCGTGGATGTCGGGGAGCCCTGTTGTTACCGGGCCCGACCCGCCGCTATGCAGGAGCTCCAGTGCCGATTCAAGGAGCAGGTGCTCCAGTGTTGATTTGAGGAGCAGGAGCTCCAGTGCTGGTTCAGGAGCAGGAGCTCGAGTGCTGGATTAAGGAGCAGGAGCTCCAGTGCTGATTCGAGGAGCAGGAGCTCCAGTGCTGATTCAAGGAGCAGGAGCTCCAGTGCTGGTTCCAGGAGCAGGAGCTCCAGTGCTGATTTAAGGAGCAGGAGCTCCAGTGCTGATTTAAGGAGCAGGAGCTCCAGTGCTGATTCGAGGAGCAGGAGCTCCAGTGCTGATTCAAGGAGCAGGAGCTCCAGTGCTGATTTAAGGAGCAGGAGCTCCAGTGCTGATTCGAGGAGCAGGAGCTCCAGTGCTGATTCAAGGAGCAGGAGCTCCAGTGCTGGTTCCAGGAGCAGGAGCTCCAGTGCTGATTTAAGGAGCAGGAGCTCCAGTGCTGATTCGAGGAGCAGGAGCTCCAGTGCTGATTCAAGGAGCAGGAGCTCCAGTGCTGGTTCCAGGAGCAGGAGCTCCAGTGCTGATTCAAGGAGCAGGAGCTCCTGTGCTGATTCGAGGAGCAGCAGCTCCAATGCTGATTCCAGGAGCCGAGAACGGGGTGCCTCTCGAAAGGGGGGACCCTGCCACAAGTTCGCCATTGGCGACCACGGGGAAGGGGTCGTGCTGCGGCCCGACCCCCCTCCGCTAGCCCTTCGTTGAAGGGCAGGGGAGGAGCCCGTAAGCCTAAACCCGGTTCGGGCCAAGGCTCCACCAGCCGCCATGGTGCGGTCTGGTGCAACGGCGGGACCTGGGTCTGTGAGATCTGCTATCCAACTCCCAAACCCCGCCGCTGGGACGGGGGGCTTGGGTACGGTCCCGCCTCGGTCGCCGAGTCCCCTGTCGATGGGGGGGACGAGACCGTGCGTCGGCAAGGTCCACGATGTGGACAGCCGGCAAGCCCGCGCGGGCGTCGCTCCATGCTTCTGCTGGAGTCGACCCCAAGCCGTCAGGGCCCTTTGTGGCAACGGCTTCCGCTCCCGTTAAACGGAGATGGTTGAACACCTTTCCCGCGCGGGAATCGCGCGGTTCGCTGCGGCGGCCGATAGCGACAACTTCCGGCACCGAGATCACTTCTCAGAGGTGCGGGCCGATGAAAGGAGCCCCGGCAATCTTTCTGAGCCGGAGGTCTCCGACCACCCCAGTGTTCAGGGTGAAGGGCGTATGGCCGCATGACGCGGCTACTGGAGAGGAGCCATCCAGCTCCAGTAGGCACAGGGAGGTTAACCGCCGTCAGCAGAAGCTGAGAACCGTCAGCAGACACTAAGCCCAGCGAACTGCTCCTCCCTTCAACGAGCCCATACGCCACGGTCGCCGAGTCCCCCATGGATGGGAGGACGAGACTATGCGTCGGCTAGGTCCATGATATGGGCAGCCGGCAAGCCCGCGCGGGCGTCGGATCTCCATGCTAAGTCAGGTGCCGACTTCCCATCGCATTTGCCCTCCGAGGCAGCGAGACCAAGCTCCGCCGAGGAGGCGTTTGAGAGTACCTCCCGCGCGGGAATCGCTCAGCTTCGCTGCAGCGGCTACCGGCGACAACTTTCCGGCACCAGGTTCACCTCGATGAGGTGTGGGCCGATGGACGAAGCCCCAGCAGTTCAGCAGAACATGAGGACTTCGGCCGCCCGAGTTTTAGCTCAAGGGGCGTATTGGCCAGGATGGAGCGGATATTGGAGCCCCTCCTGCAGCAGAATCAAAAGATATTCGGGGTCCTCCATCCCAGCATATGCCTCAACGGAAGTTTACGCTGTCTGCCGTTGAGCAGGCAGCAGGCACGGCTGAAATTTTTCGTCGGAACAAAAGGCGTGATAGAGAAAACTATTCACGAGCCCATTGAATTCGTCTCCCATATTTTTACTAGGCCAAAAAAGGATGGAGGTTGTCGGGTGATTATTGACTTGACCAGTTGAATACCTTTGTAACATATACACATTTTAAAATGGACACCTTTTGAGACAGCCAAATCACTGCTTTCGCATGGTTGCTTTATGGCATGTATTGATTTGAAAGATGCATGCTATTCAGTGTCCATCCGGAAACATCACCGGAAATTTTTGAAATTTGTCTGGATGGATCAGCTCTGGCAATATCGGGCCTTACCAAATGGGCTTTCTACCGCCCTAGGCTTTACTAAATTACTCAAACCTATTATGGCCAAATTACGTATACAACATCATATTGTAATGGCTTATTTAGATGATATTCTGATTATTGGCAACACTCTGGAAGCAGCTGAAAGCGCTGTTTCAGCAACTGTTACTATATTTCAGCAGCTGGGGTTTATAGTCCATCCAGAAAAATCGAAGTTTCACCCATCCCAGGTTATGGATTATTTGGGTTTCACGGTGGACTCTATTCTAATGAGGGCCAACATTCCATTTCACAAGGTGGAGGATGTTTCCCTTGCATGTCAGGATCTCGCATCCGCCAGTATACCATCTATTCGGCATACAGCTAAGATGATTGGGAAAATCGTAGCATTATTTCCGGCAGCCCGGTTTAGACCTTTGCATTATCAAAATCTGCAAAGGGCCAAGATTGCTGCGTTAAAAAAGAACGCTGGTCATTTTGACAGACCTATGGGGCTGCCTTCCGATGCTAAGGTTGAGCTACAATGGTGGGTGTCCAATATTGGCAAGGCATTCAAACCCATTGTTGTGCCCAATCCGGTGGTATATTTGCAAACTGATGCAAGCTCTCTAGGCTGGGGAGCTGCGGACAGCTCTTCTAGTTGTGGAGGCAGGTGGGATCCCCTTGAAGCTAGCATGTTGCTAATACAAGGGATTAACTATTTGAAGCTGCTTGCAGCATTTCACGGACTGCGGGCATATTGTGCTAATCTTAGTGGTACTCATGTCCGTCTCCAAATAGACAACACTACAGCGGTGGCATATTTAATCCATATGGGCGGTACCAGGTCAGTCTCTTGTGACAAATTGGCTAATACTATTTGGTGCTGGTGTATTGATCGAGATATTTGGATTTCAGCTACCTATTTGCCAGGTAGGCTTAATACTGTGGCAGACACCAGGTCACGCAAATTCAATGATAGTTTGAGTGGATGCTGCATCCTCAAATATTTGCCCAAATTACAGCCAAATTTGGCCAACCGGATATCGACCTTTTTGCGTCCCGGTTGAACCATCAGGTACCGACATATGTTTCATGGGAACCAGACCCTGGGGCATTAGCGATTGATGCATTCTCGCTAGACTGGGGGAAGTGGTTTTTCTATGCATTCCCCCCGTTTTGCCTCATCAGTCGGGTATTACAAAAAATCAGGATGGATTCTGCCAGAGGCATTCTTGTCATACCCGACTGGCCTACACAGCCTTAGTATCCGGTGGTCTCTGACATGATTAGTCAACCTTGGGTCCCTCTAGAGGGTTGCCCACATTTGGTTTCTCACCCTGTCTCAGGGGAGTTACACCCCTGCCATGCCTATCTAAAATTAGTGGCTTGCAGGTTCTGACCAGGCCATGGATGCAGTATGGCCTTACCACCCGGACCATGAACACCATTGGAGTATCATGTCGAGAGTCAACCAGGCGGAGATATCTCTCCCACATCACCAAGTGGGAAGCCTACTGCAGTCGCTCTCACATCACCTGTGATGATGTCTCCATAGCCGACGTCCTGGAATTCCTCGCGGGGTTGCACCATGATGAGCACTTGAGTTATAGTGCCATCAACAGCGCCAGGAGTGCGCTATCATTCTACCTCAACATCGAGGTAGGATCGAACAGGCTAGTGTCCAGGCTTATGCGGGGAATATTCAATCTGAATCCGCCTACACCACGCTACAACATCACCTGGGATGTCAGGGATGTACTTACCCTGCTCAGGTCGTGGTCACCCATGGAAGGGTTACAGCTGGACCAACTCACTATGAAATTGGTGATGTTACTAGCGCTGACTTCAGCACAGCGGGTTCAGACGCTCCACAAACTACGTATTGACAGGATGACGTCGACCCCTGGAGAAGTAGTCTTTTTCATCGATGAGCTACTTAAGCAGCATAGACCTGGGTGCACAGGGCTGCAGCTGAAGTTCCCGGCATACCCTGCAGATGCTCGGCTATGTTTAGCCACTCACATCCGTTACTACATCAAGGTGACGAGGAGCATCAGAGGAATGGAGTTGTACCTGCTTGTCACTCACAAAAGACCTCACCATCGAGTGACAGTCCAGACGATATCCAGGTGGCTCCGGATCGTCCTGAATAAGGCAGGTATTGACACTAATGTGTTTACATCCCACTCCACCAGGGCTGCATCTACGTCGGCGGCGAGAGTCATGGAGGTACCCATGGACTATATCCTCGCCACAGCAGGATGGGCGAATGAAGCTGTGTTCCAGCGATTCTATAATAAGCCTGTTGCTGCTCCCCTTCAGTTCGCAGAGGCCGCGCTGAACGCCGGGTGTGAACGTGGGGATGTCCCTGATTAAAAGGGTGTTATTTGTTGTGTTATTAACAAATCTTCTTTTTGTTTCAGTATAACCTCGTTTCGTCAACTTGTTTACTCCAATTCATCCTTGCTAGTGATGTGTCCGCATGGACGTTGTCCAGGGCGTGTAATCACAGAAGCTTTGAAGTCTTCACGAAGTCACTCACGTGACTCCGAAATGAAATAGTAAGATTGAACGAGAACTTACCAAGTTTGAAGGTTGATCTTTATTTCATGAGGAGTTGCGGTGAGGGATTTCGTGCCCTCCGCTCCCAACCCTCGATCATCTTCAGCTGGTAATCAGAGTCTCTTTAAATCTTACTATGCCAAGTCATTTCTGTTGTTGTTTCTGTGATTCCACACCGCTGCTTTGAAGAATGTCGCGCATGCGTGCCGGCGGGCTCTTCACGAAATCCCTCACCGCAACTCCTCATGAAATAAAGATCAACCTTCAAACTTGGTAAGTTCTCGTTCAATCTTACTATTCTCTGCCACAGAAGGTAGTTGAGGCCAGTTCATTGGCTATATTTAAGAGAGCGTTAGATGTGGCACTTGTGGCTAAAGGGATCGGGGGTATGGAGAGAAGGCAGGTATGGGATACTGAGCTGGATGATCAGCCATGATCACATTGAATGGCGGTGCAGGCTCGAAGGGCCGAATGGCCTACTCCTGCACCTATTTTCTATGTTTCTATGTTTGAACAGGTCTTGGTATTCTGCAATCGGGTTAAATGACAGTTGCACTTTGTGGACCGTGTGGTCGAAGGACACCAGGCCAAGATCTTGGCACGCACGGTTTCCCAGCAGGGTAACACAGTCAGAGTTCAAAACATAAAAAATCAAGTTTCTCGTGGCCTTTTGTAGCACGCAAGTTAAAGTGGCCCTCCCCACAGGCCTGAGAATTTCTCCACCATAGGCATGAAGAGTAGCATTGTCAGCGACCAAGGCCTCATTATTCCTTATCTTGTTGAAAAGATTTATTGCCAAAGGTTGACCTTTGCCCCAGTATCTAACTTCGCAAGGAAGGTTACATTGTTGACAGTCACAGACACGGAGGGATCAAGACGTTGGCCAGGTGCCTGGAGGAGGGTAAACACATTCGAATCCTCGGGAGAATTAATTGTATCTGCATCATAGGATTCAGTAACGTCGGGCTGTGGGTTGTAACAGCTATCAGATTATTTAAGCATGTTTAGACTGGGTCTGGAAATCTGTACCTGTCTCCCACGAGAACGGAATGAGCGGCAGGCAGCAGTGAAATGATTCAGTTTTTTACAAAAATTACAGGCCTTGCCATAGGCAGGGCACGTCGACCGTCTGTGGTGCATGTACTTACAGTTTGGGCACCTTTTTGGGGGCACATCATCAGGACCAGGGTTGGCACGCGGCAGAAAAGCATTGTTTCCCCTCCGATGCAGTGCTCTACTAAACCCAGCCTGGTGGACAGATTTATCGCCCGAGTTCCGGTGATCATCTGGCAATACAACGACCTCAGACAATCTGCAGGCATGCATGGCTTTTTCTAACGCTAGATCCGGATCCATAAAAGCTCACATTGCAGCTTCTGGTCACGCATGCCAGTTACTAAAATGTCTCTAGTGAGCTGGTCTGTCATGTCACCGAAACGGCACCGCTGGGCGAGATAACGCAAATCGGCAATAAAACATTCAACAGGTTCCTCCGGCAGCTGTCTCCTTGTAAAGAACCGTGCCCTCTCTAGAATGCGGTTCGAGGGCAGGTCACAAATCTCCCTGAACTTACGTAGCAGGCAAGCGGGGTCACTGGCAGATTCTGCAGGGGTAACCACCACGTTGTTGTCGTCCAGGACCGCTGGAGCATAGACGAAAGTTCTGGCTCTCTTCATGGCATCAGGTCCGACAAGGTTCAGTAGGAGGGAGGCTTTGAGGGAATCAGGATCATTGTGGTGTGCGACGTTGACAAAGTGGGTGAAGTCAATTTCAAACGTAGCCCAGCGCTCAGAAATATCAGCATCAAAGACAAGCTGCGCGGGCTTTCTGCACGAGGATGCCATGGCCAGAGAGATAAAGCACAAAAGGCACAAATCAAGAAAAATAAATAAAACCCGATAGACAGGTAGGCGCAAGTATCTTCCAGCTCCGACACCATGTAAATAAGCAATTCACAAACTCTAAGAGTGTTCAACACCTTTTAATGATAGCACAGGGTATTACATACATCCTCAAGTACTGGCTACATTCTTCTAGTGAACCGTACCCAGGAAGGTGAAGGCGTTATGATTGATGTTATCTAGGCGGGGTTAATGGTACTAAGGTAACTATGTTATTGGTTGCAAGCAAAACCATCTACAGAGGGGAAGACGGAGAGGGAGAGGGGAGAGGAGGGAGAAGGTAGAGGAGAGAAGGGAGAGGAGAAGAGGGAGAAGGGAGAGGAGGGAGAAGGGAGAGGGAGAGAGACAGAAGGAGAGGAGGGAGAGGGAGAGGGTGGAGAGGGAGAGGAGGGAGATGGAGAGGGAGAGAGGAAGGAGGGAGAGGAGGGAGAGGACGAGGGAGAGTGAGAGGGAGAGGGATAGGGAGAAGGAGAGGGATAGGGAGAGGGAGAGGAGTTGGATGGAGAGGGAGTGGGAGAGGAGGGAGAGGGAGAGGAGGGAGAGGGAGAGGAGGAGGGAGAGTGAGAAGGAGAGGGAGAGGGAGAGGGAGAAGAATAGGGAGAGGGAGAGGGAGAGGGAGAGGGGAGAGGAGGGAGAGGAGGAGGGAGAGGAGGAAGAGGAGGAAGAGGAGGGAGAGAAAGGAGGGAGAGAGACGAGGGAGAGGGAGAGGAGGGGGGAGAGGGAGATAGCAAGGGAGAGGGATAGGACGTAGAAGGGAGAGGAGGGAGAAGAGAGGGAGAGCAGGGAGAAGGAAGATGAGGGAGAAGGGAGAGGAGGGAGAAAGGAAAGGGAGATGAGAGACAAGGGACAGGAGGGAGTAGAGGGAGAGAGGGAGAGGTAGAAGGAGATGGAGAGGAAGAGGGAGAGGGAGAGGGGGCGGAGGGAGAGAGGGAGAGAGGGAGAGGGAGAGGAGGGAGAATGGAGAGGAGGAGGGTGATGGAGAGGGGGCGAAGGGAGAGGGAGAGGGAGAGGAGGGAGAAGGGAGAGGGAGAAGGGAGTGATAGATGGAGAGGGAGAGGGAGAGAAGGGAGAGGGAGAGGAGGAGGGAGACGAGGGAGAGGGATGGGGAGAGGGAGAGGAGGGAGAAGGAGAGGAGGAGGGAAAGGGAGAGGTGGGGTACGGGAGAGGAGGGAGAAGGGAGAGGGAGAGAGAGAGAAGGAGAGGAGAGGAGAGGGAGAGGAGGAAGGAAGAGGAGGGAGAGGGGAGAGGAGGGATTAGAGGGAGATAGGGAGAGGGAGAAGGAGATGGAGACGAAGAGGGAGAGGGAGAGGGGGAGGAGGGAGAGGGAGAGGGATAGGAGGTAGAAGGGAGAGGAGGGAGAAGAGAGGGAGTGGAGCGAGAAGGGAGAGGAGGGACAAGGAAGAGGAGGGAGAAGAGGGAGAGGAGGGAGAGGGAGAGGAGGGAGAATGGATAGGAAGAGGGAGAGGGAGAGGGGGGAGAAGGGAGAGGGAGATGGAGAGGGAGAGGAGGGAGAAGGGAGAGGGAGAAGGGAGTGAGAGATGGAGAGGGAGAGGAGGGAGAGGGAGAGGAGGAGGGAGACGAGGGAGAGGGAGAAGGGGAAGAGGGAGAGGGGGAGGAGGGAGAGGGGGAGATGGAGAGGGAGAGGGAGAGGGAGAGGAGGGTGAATGGCGAGGAGGAGGGAGAGGGAGAGGGAGATGGAGAGGGAGAGGAGGGAGAAGGGAGAGGGAGAGAGAGAGAAGGAGAGGAGGGACAGGGAGAGGAGTTAGATGGAGACGGAGAGGAGGGAGAGGGAGAGGAGGAGGGAGAGTGAGATGGAGAGGGAGAAGGATAGGGAGGGAGAGGGAGTGGGAGAGGAGGGAGAAGGTAGAGGGGGAGAAGGGTGAGGAGGGAGAAGGGAGAGGGAGGGAGAGGGAGGGAGAGGGAGAGGGAGGGAGAGGGAGGGAGAGGGAGAGACAGAGGGAGGGAGAAGGGAGAGGGAGAGAGAGAGAAGGAGAGGAGAGGAGAGGGAGAGGAGGTAGATGGAGAGGGAGAGGAGGGAGAAGGGAGAGGAGGAAGAAGGGAGAGGGAGAGGGAGAGGGAGGGAAAAGAGAGAGGAGGGAGGATGGAGAGGAGGGAGAATGGAGAGAGGGAGAGGAGGGAGAAGGGAGAGGAGGGAGGAGGGCGAGAGTGAGGAGGAGTGAGAGGAGGGAGAGGGAGAGGAGTGAGAGGAGTGAGAGAAGGAAGGAGAGCAGGGAGAGGGAGGGATTGGGAGAGGGCGAGGTGAGAGAAGGGAGAAGGGAGAGGGAGAGGGAGGAGAGAAGGGAGAGGAGAAGAGGGAGAAGGGCGAGGAGGGAGAAGGGGGAGGGAGAAGGGAGAGGAGAGAGAGGGAGAGGAGGGAGAGGGAGAGGAGGGGGAGAGTGAGAAGCAGAGGAAGAGGGAGAGGAAGGATAGGGAGAGGGAGAGGGAGTGGGAGAGGGAGAGGGGAGAGGAGTGAGTGGAGGGAGAGGAGGAGGGAGAGGAGGAGGGAGAGGAGGAACAGGATGGAGAGAGAAGAGGGAGAGAGATGAGGGAGAGGAAGAGGCGGGGAGAGGGAGAGGGAGGGGGAGAGGGAGAGGGATAGGAGGTAGAAGGGAGAGTAGGGAGAAGGGAGGGAGAGGAGCGAGAAGGGAGATGTGGGAGAAGGGAGAGGAGGGAGAAGGGGGAGAGGAAGAGGAGGGACAAGGGAGTGGAGGGAGAAGAGGGAGAGGAGGGAGAGGGAGAGGATGGAGAAGGGAGAGGGAGAGAGAGAGAAGGAGAGGAGGGAGAGGGAGAGGAGTTAGATGGAGAGGAGGGAGAGGGAGAGGAGGAGGGAGAGTGAGATGGAGAGGGAGAAGGATAGGGAGGGAGAGGGCGTGGGAGAGGAGGGAGAAGGTAGAGGAGGGAGAAGGGAGAGGAGGAAGAAGGGAGAGGGAGAGGAGGGAGAAGGGAGAGGAGGGAGGAGCGAGAGAGTGAGGAGGAGGGAGAGGAAGGAGAGGGAGTGGAGGGAGAGGAGGGAGAGAATGAGAGCAGGGATAGGGAGAGGGAGACGAAGAGGAGAGAAAAGGAGAGGAGTAGGGAGAGGGAGGGAGAGGAGGGAGAATTGAGAGGGAGAGGGAGAAGGAGAGGGGAGAGGAGCGAGAATGGAGAGGTGGGAGAAGGGAGAGGAGGGAGAAGGGAGAGGAGGGAGAAGGAAAGGAAAGAGGGCGAGGGAGGGAGAGGGAGGGGAGAGGAAGGAGAATGGAGAGGGAAAAGGAGAGCGGAGAGGAGGGAGAAGGGGAGGAAGGGAGAGGAGGAAGGGAGAGTTTGAGCGACAGGGAGAAGGAGAGGGAGAGGAGGAAGGGAGAAGAGGAAGGGAGAGGAGGAAGGGAGAGGAGGGAGAGGGGAGAGGAGGGATTAGAGGGAGATAGGGAGAGGGAGAAGGAGATGGAGAGGAAGAGGGAGAGGGAGAGGGGGAGGAGGGAGAGGGAGAGGGATAGGAGGTAGAAGGGAGAGGAGGGAGAAGAGAGGGAGTGGAGCGAGAAGGGAGAGGAGGGACAAGGAAGAGGAGGGAGAAGAGGGAGAGGAGGGAGAGGGAGAGGAGGGAGAATGGATAGGAAGAGGGAGAGGGAGAGGGGGGAGAAGGGAAAGGGAGAAGGGAGTGAGAGATGGAGAGGGAGAGGGAGAGGAGGGAGAGGGAGAGGAGGAGGGAGACGAGGGAGAGGGAGAAGGGGAAGAGGGAGAGGGGGAGGAGGGAGAGGGGGAGATGGAGAGGAGGATGAATGGCGAGGAGGAGGGAGAGGGAGAGGGAGAGGGAGAGGAGGGAGAAGGGAGAGGGAGAGAGAGAGAAGGAGAGGAGGGACAGGGAGAGGAGTTAGATGGAGACGGAGAGGAGGGAGAGGGAGAGGAGGAGGGAGAGTGAGATGGAGAGGGAGAAGGATAGGGAGGGAGAGGGAGTGGGAGAGGAGGGAGAAGGTAGAGGGGGAGAAGGGTGAGGAGGGAGAAGGGAGAGGAGGAAGAAGGGAGAGGGAGGGAGAGGGAGAGACAGAGGGAGGGAGAAGGGAGAGGAGGGAGAGGAGGGAGAATGGAGAGGGAGAGGAGGGAGAAGGGAGAGGAGGGAGAGAATGAGAGCAGGGATAGTGAGAGGGAGACGGAGAGGAGGGAAAAGGAGAGGAGTAGGGAGAAGGAGAGGGAGAGGAGGGAGCAAGGAGAGGGAGATGGAGAGGGAGAGGAGGGAGAAGGGAGAGGGAGAGGGAGAAGGAGAGGGGAGAGGAGCGAGAATGGAGAGGTGGGAGAAGGGAGAGGAGGGAGAAGGGAGAGGAGGGAGAGGGAAAGGAAAGAGGGTGAGGGAGGGAGAGGGAGAGGGGAGAGGAGGGAGAATGGAGAGGGAGAAGGAGAGCGGAGAGGAGGGAGAAGGGGAGGAAGGGAGAGGAGGAAAGGAGAGGTTGAGCGACAGGGAGAGGGAGAGGGAGAGGAGGAAGGGAGGGGAGGAAGGGAGAGGAGGAAGGGAGAGGAGGGAGAGGGGAGAGGAGGGATTAGAGGAAGATAGGGAGAGGGAGAAGGAGATGGAGAGGAAGAGGGAGAGGGAGAGGGGGAGGAGGGAGAGGGAGAGGGATAGGAGGTAGAAGGGAGAGAAGGGAGAAGAGGGAGAGGAGGGAGAGGGAGAGGAGGGAGAATGGAGAGGAAGAGGGAGAGGGGGGAGAAGGGAGAGGGAGATGGAGAGGCAGAGGAGGGTGAAGGGAGAGGGAGAAGGGAGGGAGAGATGGAGAGGGAGAGGGAGAGGAGGGAGAGGGAGAGGAGGAGGGAGACGAGGGAGAGGGGTGGGGAGAGGGAGAGGAGGGAGAACGAGAGGAGGAGGGAGAGGGAGAGGTGGGGGACGGGAGGGGGAGATGGAGAGGGAGAGGGAAAATGGAGAGGGAGAGGGAGAGGGAGAGGAGGAGGGAGAGGGAGAGGAGGTAGATGGAGAGGGAGAGGGAGAGGGAGAGGGAGCGGGAGAGGGAGGATAGGGAGAGGGAGAGGGAGTGGGAGAGGAAGGAAAAGGGAGAGGAGGGAGAAGGGAGAGGATGAAGAAGGGAGAGGGAGATGGAGGGAGAGGGAGAGGGAGTGAAAGGGAGAGGAGGGAGGAGGGAGAGGAGGGGAATGGAGAGAGGGAGAGGAGGGAGAAGGGAGAGGAAGGAGGAGGGAGAGAGTGAGGAGGAGGGAGAGGAGGGAGAGGGAGAGGAGTGAGAGGAAGGAGAGAAGGAAGGAGAGCAGGGAGAGGGAGTTGGAGAGGACGAGGTGAGAGAAGGGAGAAAGGAGAGGGAGAGGATGACGGAGAGGGAGAGGGAGAGGGAGAGGGGAGAGGAGGGAGAAGGGGAGGACGGAGAAGGGGGGGAGGGAGAAGGGAGAGGAGGGAGAAGGGGGGGAGGGAGAAGGGAGAGGAGGGAGAGGGAGAGGATGATGGAGAGTGAGAAGCAGAGGATGAGGGAGAGGAAGGATAGTGAGAGGGAGAGGGAGTGGGAGAGGGAGACGGAGAGGGAGAGGGAGAGGGGAGAGGAGGGACGGGAGGGACAGGAGGAAGGAGAGGATGGAGAGGAGGAGGGAGAGTGAGAGGGAGAGGGATAGGGAGAAGGATAGGGAGAGGGACAGGGAGAGAAGTTGGATGGAGAGGGAGTGGGAGAGGAGGGTGAGGGAGAGGAGGGAGAGGGGAGGAGGAGGAGGAAGAGGAGGGAGAGAGAGGAGGGAGAGATACGAGGGAGAGGAGGGGGAGAGAGAGAGGGAGAGGGATAGGAGGTAGAAGGGAGAGGAGGGAGAAGAGAGGGAGAGGGAGAGGAGCGAGAAGGGAGATGAGGGAGAAGGGAGAGGAGGGACAAGGGAGAGAGGGAGAGGAGGGACAAGGGAGAGGAGGGAGAAGAGGGAGAGGAGGGAGAGGGAAAAGGGGAAGAGGGAGAGGTGTATGAGGGAGAGGGGGAGATGGAGAGGGAGAGGGAGATGAGGGTGAATGGCCAGCAGGAGGGAGGGAGAGGGAGATGGAGAGGGAGAGGAGGGAGAAGGTAGAGGAAAGAGAAGGGTGAGGAGGGAGAAGGGAGAGGAGGAAGAAGGGAGAGGGAAATGGAGAGGGAGAGGGAGGGAGAAGGAAGAGGGAAATGGAGAGGGAGAGGGAGGGAGAAGGAAGAGCAGGGAGGAGGGAGAGTAGGGAGAATGGAGAGAGGGAGAGGAGGGAGAAGGGAGAGGAGGGAGGAGGGAGAGAGTGAGGAGGAGGGAGAGGAAGGATAGGGAGAGGAATGAGAGGAGGGAGAGAAGGAGGGAGAGCAGGGATAGGGAGATGGAGAGGGAGAGGAGGGAAACGGAGAGGAGGAGGGAGAGGGAGAAGAGGGAGAAAGGAGAGGGAGATGGAGAGGAGGGAGAAAGGAGAGGGAGAGGGGAGAGGAGGGACTGGAGGGACAGGAGGAAGGAGAGGATGGAGAGGAGGAGGGAGAGTGGGAGGGAGAGTGAGTGAAATCCAAAGGGTTTCTACAGCTATATTGACAGCAAAAGGATAACAAGGGATAAAATTGGTCCATTGGAGAGACCGAGTGGACAGCTATCTGCAGAGCCAAAAGAGATGGGGGAGATATTGAACAATTTATTTTCTTCGGTATTCACCAAGGAGAAGGATATTGAATTATGTGAGGTAAGGGAAACTAGTAGAGTAGCTATGGATACTATGAGTTTCAAAGTAAAAGATGTACTGGCACTTTTGAAAAATATAAAAGTGGATAAGTCTCCAGGTCCTGACAGGATATTCCCTAGGACATTGAGGGAAGTTAGTGTAGAAATAGCCGGGGCTATGACAGAAATATTTCAAATGTCATTAGAAACTGGAATAGTCCCCGAGGATTGGCGTACTGCGCATGTTGTTCCATTGTTTAAAAGGGTTCTAAAAGTAAACCTAGCAATTATAGACCGGTTAGTTTGACTTCAGTGGTGGGCAAATTAATGGAAAAGATACTTAGAGATAATATATATAAGTATCTGGATAAAGAGGGTCTAATTAGGAACAGTCAACATGGATTTATGCCTGGAAGGTCATGTTTGACTAATCTTCTTGAATTTTTTGAAGAGGTTACTAGGGAAATTGACGAGGGTAAAGCAGTGGATGTTGTCTATATGGACTTCAGTAAGGCCTTTGACAAGGTTCCTCATGGAAGGTTGGTTAAGAAGGTTCAACTGTTGGGTATAAATGCAGGAATAGCAAGATGGATTCACCAGTGGCTGAATGGGAGAAGCCAGAGGGTAATGGTGGATGGCTGTTTGTCGGGTTGGAGGCAGGTGACTAGTGGGGTGCCTCAGGGATCTGTGTTGGGTCCTTTGTTGTTTGTCATGTACATCAATGATCTGGATGAAGGGGTGGTAAATTGGATTAGTAAGTATGCAGATGATACCAAGATAGGGGGTGTTGTGGATAATGAAGAGGATTTCCAAAGTCTACAGAGTGATTTAGGCCAGTTGGAAAAATGGGCTGAAAGATGGCAGATGGAGTTTAATGCTGATAAATGTGAGGTGCTACACCTTGGCAGGACAAATCAAAATAGGACGTACATGGTAAACGGTAGGGAATTGAAGAATACAGTTGAACAGAGGGATCTGGGAATAACCGTGCATAGTTCCTTGAAGGTGGAATCTCATATAGATAGGGTGGTAAAGAAAGCTTTTGGTATGCTAGCCTTTATAAATCAGAGCATTGAGTGTAGAAGCTGGGATGTAATGTTAAAATTGTACAAGACGTTGGTGAGACCAAATCTGGAGTATGGTGTACAATTTTGGTCGCCCAATTATAGGAAGGATGTCAACAAAATAGAGAGGGTACAGAGGAGATTTACTAGAATGTTGCCTGGGTTTCAACAGCTAAGTTACAGAGATAGGTTGAATAAGTTAGGTCTTTATTCTCTGGAGCGCAGAAGGTTAAGGGGTGACTTGATAGAGGTCTTTAAAATGATGAGAGGGATAGACAGAGTTAATGTGGACAAGCTTTTCCCTTTGAGAATAGGGAAGATTCAAACAAGAGGACATGACTTTAGAATTAAGGGACAGAGGTTTAGGGGTAACATGAGGGGGAACTTCTTTACTCAGAGAGTGGTAGCGGTGTGGAATGAGCTTCCAGTGGAAGTGGTGGCGGCAGGTTCGTTGGTATCATTTAAAAATAAATTGGATAGGCATATGGATGAGAAGGGTATGGAGGGTTATGGTATGAGTGCAGGCAGGTGGGACTAAGGGAAAAAAGTTGTTCGGCACGGACTTGAAGGGCCGAGATGGCCTGTTTCCGTGCTGTAATTGTTATATGGTTATATGGAGAGGGAGAAGGAGAGGGGGAGAGCAGCGAGAATGGAGAGGAGGGAGAAGGGAGAGGAGGGAGAAGGGAGAGGAGGGAGAATGGAGAGAGGGAGAGGAGATAGAAGGGAGAGCAGTGAGGAGGGAGAGGGAAAGGAGAGAGGGCGAGGGAGAGGGAGAGGGAGAGGGAGAGGGGAGAGGAGGGAGAATGGGAGGGAGAAGGAGAGCGGAGAGGAGAGAGAAGAGGAAGGGAGAGGAGGAAGGAAAAGGAGGAAGGGAGAGGAGGAAGGGAGAGGTTGAGCGACAGGGAGAGGGAGAGGGAGAGGAGGAAGGGAGAGGAGGACGGGAGAGGAGGAAGGGAGAGGAGGGAGGGGGAGAGGAGAGGATGAAGGGGAGGAGGAAGGGAGAGGAGGAAGGGAGAGGGCGAGGGGGAGGGAGACGAGGAAGGGAGGGGAGTAATGGAGAGGGAGGGAGACGAGGAAGAGAGAAGTGGAAGGGAGAGGAGGGAGGGAGATGGATAGGAGAAAGGGAGAGAAGGAAGGGAGAGGGGGAAGGGAGAGGAGGAAAGGAGAGGAGGGAAAGGGAGTGGGAGGAGGAAGGGAGAGGGAGAGGATGGAGGGAGAGGAGGAAGGGAGTGAGAGGGAGAGGGAGACGAGGAAGGGAGAGGGAGAGGGAGGAAGGGATAGGGAGAGGAGGAAGGGAGAGGGAGAGGAGGAAGGAAGAGGGAGGGGGAGGGAGATGGAGAGGATGAAGGGAGAGGCAGAAGAGAGAGGGAGAGGAGGAAGGGAGATGGAGAGTGGGAGGAGGGAGGGAGCAGAAAAGGGACAGGGAGAGTAAACATAGAAACATAGAAATTAGGCGCAGGAGTAGGCCATTCGACCCTTCGAGCCTGCACCGCCATTCAATATGATCATGGATGATCATCCAACTCAGTATCCCGTACCTGCCTTCTCTCCATACCCTCTGATCCCCTTAGCCACAAGGGCCACATCTAACTCCCTCTTAAATATAGCCAATGAACTGGCCTCAACTACCCTCTGTGGCAGAGAGTTCCAGAGACCCACCACTCTCTGTGTGAAAAAATTCCTTCTCATCTCGGTCCTAAAGGATTTCCCCCTTATCCTTAAGCTGTGACCCCTTGTCCAGGACCTCCCCAACATCGGGAACAATCTTCCTGCATCTAGCCTGTCCAACCCCTTAAGAATCTTGTAAGTTTCTATAAGATCCCCTCTCAATCTCCTAAATTCTAGAGTCTATAAACCGAGTCTCTGCAGTCTTTGTTCAAAAGACAGTCCTGACATCCCAGGAATCAGTCTGGTGAACCTTCGCTGCACTCCCTCTATGGCAATAATGTCCTTCCTCAGATTTGGAGACCAGAACTGTACGCAATACTCCAGGTGTGTTAGGGACAGGATGAAGGTAGAGGGAGAGGAGGGAGGTAGAGGAGGAAGGGAGATGGAGAGGAGGAAGGTAGAGTGAGAGGAGGAACGGAGAGCGAGAGGATGGAGGGAGAGGAGGAAGGGAGAGGGAGAGGAGAGAGGGAGAGGAGAAAGGGAGGGAGAGGGAGAGGAGGATGGGAGAGGAGGAAGGGAGATTGGAGAGGGTCAGGGACAGGGAGAGGAGGAAGGGAGAGGGAGAGGAGGGAGAGGGATAGGAGGAAGGGAGATGAGGAAGGGAGAGGGAGAGGAGGAAGGGATGGGAGGAATGGATAGGAGGGAGGGAGAGGAGGAAGGGAGATGGAGAGGAGGAAGGGAGAGGAGGAAGGGAGAGGAGGAAGAGAGAGGAGGAAGGGAGACGGAGAGAAGGAAGGGAGAGTGAGAGGGGGATGGGAGAGCGAGAGGATGGAGGGAGAGGAGGAAGGGGGACAGGGGAGAGGGATAGGAGGAAGGTAGACGGAGGGGAGGATGGGAGATGGAGAAGAGGAATGGAGAGGGAGAGGGAGAGAGAGAGGAGGAAGGGAGAGGGAGAGGGGAGAGGGATAGGAGGAAGTTAGAGGGAGGGGAGGATGGGAGATGGAGAGGAGGAAGGGAGGGAGAAGAAGGAATGGAGAGTGAGAGGGAGGGACAGGAGGAAGGCAGAGGGGAGGGAGAGGAGGAAGTGAGAGGGAGAGGAGGAAGGGAGAGGGAGAGGGAGAGAGAGAGGAGGAAGGGAGAGGGAGAGGGGGAGGAGGAAGGGAGAGGAAGAGGAGGAATGGAGAGGGAGAGGAAGTGGGAGAGCAGGAAGGGAGAGGGAGAGGAGGAAGGGAGAGGGAGAGGAGGAAGGGTGTGGAGGAAGGGAGAGGGAGTGAGGGAGAGGAGAATGGGAGGGAGAGGGAGAGGAGGAAGGGAGAGGGAGAGGAGGGAGGGAGAGGGAGAGGGAGGGAGAGGAGGAAGGGAGAGGGAGAGGAGGAAGGGAGAGGGAGGGAGAGGAGGAAGGGAGAGGGAGAGGAGGGAGAGGGATAGGAGGAAGGGAGATGAGGAAGGGAGAGGGAGAGGAGGAAGGGAGGGGAGGAAGGCATAGGAGGGAGGGAGAGGAGGAAGGGAGATGGAGAGGAGGAAGGGAGAGGAGGAAGGGAGAGGGACAGGGGAGAGGGATAGGAGGAAGGTAGAGCGAGGGGAGGATGGGAGATGGAGAGGAAGAATGGAGAGGGAGAGGGAGAGAGAGAGGAGGAAGGGAGAGGGAGAGAGGGAGGAGGAAGGGAGAGGGAGAGGACGAATGGAGAGGGAGAGGGAGAGTGAGAGGAGGAAGGGAGAGGGAGAGGGGAGAGGGATAGGAGGAAGGTAGAGGGAGGGGAGGATGGTAGATGGAGAGGAGGAAGGGAGGG
>CAUPSL010000033.1:0-41775 GCA_963514005.1 Raja brachyura
AGCTCCTGGGAGGCTTTTCACTGGCCTTCCGAGCCTATGGAAACTGCCGGATTCGAAACGTTCCTTCTCTTCGTTTAAGCCCAGGCGACCTGCTCTGAGCAAAACGGTATAGGAACAGGGTTACGGTGTTAGAAACGGCATTAGCACCGCCTCTCTCCGACTCCCCATCTCCGGGTACAGTTGGCAATCCACCAGCCAATGCCGCTCCCAAGGCACTCCAGAAAAGCGCTGGAATTCCTCAATGAATGGAAAAATATTTTAAAAAGGAGAGCTTCCGCAGTCTGACGTTGTTAAACTTCGAACTCTCACTGCCTCTGTTCATCTCCTTCGACAACAACCTTTGAAAAGTTGCTTCGAAGCATCTCTGCCGTCGGAGGGGAGAAACGCCACAGCTCTCTCTCTCTCTCTCTCTCTCTCTCTCACTATCATCTCCTCCTCTCTCTTCCTCTCCCTCTCCTCCCCATTTCTCTCTCCCTCTTCTGCCCCATCCCTCTCTCTCCCTCTCCCTCCCTCTCCCCTCTCCCTCTGTCTCTCCCCTCCCTCCTCTCACCCCTCCAACTCCTCCTCCCTCTCTCTCTTTACCTCTCACACACTTTCTCTCTCTCCCCCTCTCTCCATCTCCCCCTCCTTCTTCCTCCCGTTTTTCCCTCTCTTCTGCTCCATCTCTCTCCTCACACTCTCCAACTCCCTCTCCCTCTTTCCCTCTCCCTTCCCATCCCTATCTCTCTCCCCCCTCATCTCTCGCTCCCTCTCTCTCTCCCTCCCTCGCTCCCTCACTCCCACTCTCCCTCTCTACCCCTCTCCTCTCCCCTTCTCTCTCCCTCCCTCTCTCCTCTCTCTCTCTCTTTTCTCTCTCTCTCACTCCCTCCCTCTGTCTTCCTTCATCTCTCCCTCCCCATATCTCCCGCCGCCCTCTCTCTCCACCTCTCCCTATATCTCCCCATCCCTCTCTCTCTCTCCCTCTCCGTCTCACTGCCCGCCCCTCTCGCCCTCTTGCACCCTCTACGTCAGCCTCTCTCTCCCTCTCTCCCCCACCCATGGGCGGGACGGGGGGGGGGGGGGGATGCAACCTTCCTACGTTTATGGCGAGACATTCTCCATAACCCGAAATTGTCCGTTCCGACGTCAATAACCTCAGAGGCACGATATCACCGCTGGGATTCGTTGGAGCTGTTGTTACGTTGATTCAACTATCCCTTGCTATTTCACCCATGATCTGTCGGCCATGCAAGGTCAGAAGTGAGTGGAGGATGAATATCGAAACCAATGCAGCAGGATTTTGATATACTGGGGCAATTTTTATATTGCCGAGAAATTTCAGGCATGTTCGTTTTCAGCAAGAATGGATTTGCGGATCTAACCTTGCTATCCAATTATTCCGCCGGCACTGAATCCACGAACACCAATAACGTAACCATTGTATTAGGACGGGCAATTGGACTATACATATGAGTGACCAAATTGTGTCCAATCTCCGACTGGAATTATCTGATGTCTCTTTGGTGATGCATTCTCATTTACTGTTCTGGGAGAGGCGAAAGATGTGGCTTTATATTGAACAACACTATGTTTCATTATGAAGAACTTTTGAAAGTTAAAACAAAGTCCTGGAGGAACTCAAAGTTTCAGGCCCCTACTCTGCAGCAAGCGAAAATGAGGATCTGCATGTGGTGGTAATAATGAGGACAATATAAAAGGCTGGAGGAACACACCAGGTTAGGGCAAAGAGGGGTCGGGGGCTGGGAAAAAGGGAAAGTGAGTTCCGAATGGGATGCGGGACGTGGGGAAGGCAGAAAAGCGAGGGGGGATGGTTAGAGTCAGTTTGGGAATAGGTTGGAATATTTATTCGAAAATCCAAACAAATTAGATTTGAATAATATATACATAGCTGTCAATTTAATGCAAGGGTTCCCAACCTGGGGTAAATTTACCCCCAGGGGGTCAATTTGTTGAATCAGGATTTGTACATATGTTTTCTCATTGACTGACTGTGTTTGGTTCTGGTATACCGGGTATCTCTTCATCTTTAGTTATTCATCAATTAGTGCAATGATATTGTATGTGCTATTAAAGGTGCCATGGGTAAATGGGACGAAAAACGTTTGGGAACCCCTGATTTAATGTAACCACCTACTTCACTTCATTCTAAATTTCCGCCCTGAATTTTCACTGTGTCAGTCCATAAATACACGTGTTGGGTGAAGGAGCTAAGAATCTATAACATAAACCAGCACTGCTGTGCGGTATATGTTGGGGTACATACCTGTCTGTGTGGAGGTATTTTTTCCGCATGCTAGTTTCATGGGGTGTATTACGAAGGGCATCTACAATAAGATGAAATTGGCCGACAGAGCAAACAATAAAATCATTGACTTTCTCCGTTCTCCATCTCTGGATCCTTCTGATTTTGGGCGATGTTCCTCGGGCACCGGGGAACTTTATTCGCTGCTGTAATGTGTCTGACTGTTAAAACGCGTCAGAACAGGATTAAGCAGATCGGCAATAACGGCGTTGGGATAATGTCAAATAAAATTAGGGCTTTGCAAATGGCCGAAGGATATAGCTCCGATTTTTCGACGCAACGCAACGGCACTCGGTCAATTATTTCGTAAGGTTTCAAAATTAAGTCAAACGGAAAGCGCTGCTCACTGTCCCAACTGTTCGTGCTGCAACATTCGCTGTTCTCTCGGTGCAATATTGTTTCCGCAGCTTCTGACAGGAGATGGCGATGTAGCCAAATGGAACATTCCGTGGTTCCAACCCTCACAACAAGTGCTTCTGCGCATACCCGAGTTATGAGCATGAAGCAAACAAGCATATAGATATCATGAACCCGATCCAACATAATAATAACGAAAACCACCATCATATTTGCTGCCGCCATTACCACCAGCTAGCGAGTACTGCATTGATAGATACCTCATTTCCCACGGCATAGGGTCACATCACCGTTAAATTAATTGCACGAGGCACATATAAATGACTTTCAAAACTGCTTAATCAAATCAGTTTTAATTCATTTGCAAAACAACCCTGTCTGAACCCTGGTGAATATAAACCTGCGCCGAATTTGTGTCCAATCCACCAGGGTGCTTGCCTTTACCGAGACAGGAGGCTGCTGGGCAGCAGCCTTAATTCCTGAAGTCAGATGGCACAGGATGGAAACGGATCAGTGGCGTGTAGGCCGTCATTTAATATTTGAATAGGGTAAAATACACCTCTCATACCTTTACAAGTATACATGTTATGAAAGCGACATCGGTATTCTTCATTAATGGTATTTAAAACTTCAAAAATGCCACAATTAAACAAAAATGTTCCAAAATGTTAGGGGAGTCCAGAACCAGGGCCACGGTCTACGAATAAAGTGAAGGTCATTTAAAACTGAGATGGCCAGGCGTTGATTGCATATTGCCAGGTGAAAAAGGCTGGAGGTGAAACGGAGTCAATAGGGCATCATCTAGGAAGACTTGAAATGTAAAGCCGGAAGGAAGGTTACGTGTAGGGGAAAGGGAGCGTCGGGAGGTAAAATTGAAACACCCGCCTTGTTTATGGGACGAGTGTACAAGGTAAGGGAAATATATAGGTGACGGGCGGGGGGGGGGGGGGGGGGGGGGGGGGGGGGGGGGGGTGGTTGGGGGGGAGTTCGTGGGGCATTTGTGTGTTTGTATGCACACTAGGATGTATCTGCGCGCATGGGGAAGAGAAACAGATGGGGAACTCATTCTTTGCAGGCTTCCTGTTGAATATCCACGCCATGTAATACTCCGCAATACTTCATCTGCTGGATATGGAAGAAAAAGAGGTGATTCTGGAAATGTTCGGAAAGCCGGAAGGAAGGATGTGAGTTGGGGAAGTGGGAAAGGGTGATTTCAACATACAGGTAGACGGGGAAATCAGGTTGGTCCTGGACCCCAAGAGAAAGAATTCGCAGAGTCTACGAGGTGAATTCTTAGAGCAACCTTTAGTGGAGCCTACTAGCGAGAATGCAATTGTCGATTTAGTGTTGTGCGATGACCCAACTGTGATCAGGGAGTATGTGGTAAAGGAGTTACGAGGAAGTAGTGACCATTATAGGATGAAATTCAACCTGCAGTTTGTTAGGAAGAACATGAGATCGGATGTGTTGGTGTAACCGTTGAGCAAAATGGAGTACAGAGGCGCGAGTCAGTTGCTGGCTGAAGATGAATGGAGAGCCCAGCGGGAATGACCGTGGAACTGCAATGGCGGGAATGCATGGGAACAATTCTGACGACGCAGGATATTTACATTCCAAGGAATGTATTTCCATATATTTCCTTGCATCCACCCCAGCTTTCCAATTCTCTTAAATGACTCCAGCCATTTGAGTCCGATTGAAACATATGAATAAATAATCAAATTTCCTGCACCGTAGATCTTCGAAGTTAATAACTCTTTCACTAGATCCCGTGTCTATCCATTATTTATTCAGCCTGATCTGGGTATTGAGAGTACTCACTGCAAACATGACAAAGTGTGAGACATTTATGCTATCCAGAAAGAGTTTCAAATATTTATTTCAAAGTAGATTTGTTTATTATTTACAAAGTCGCCCGTTCAATGTAAATACATACTTCGTTCCATTCTTCAGCTCCTCCCTGAATTTCCTCTGTGTCAGTCCATAGATACACGTGTTGGTGCTGGAACTGAGAAACTGCAACATGAACCCGAACTGTTGTGCGATATATATCGGGGTATCTAAATATCTGTCTGTGTAGAAGTAATTTTCTACGTGCCATATCAAGGAGTGTATTACGAAGGTCATCCACAACAAAATGAAATTGGCTGATAGAGCGAACAATAAAATTATTGACTTTCTCCGGTTCTCCAACTCTGGATCCTTCTGATTCTCGGTGATGTTCCTGAGACCGCGGCGTACTTTATTCGCTGCAATAATATGTCTCACTGTTAAACCGTTGAAGAGCAAGATTAAAAAGATCGGCAATAATGCTGTTATGACACTGTCAAATATAATGTAGGCTTTGTAGATGGGCAATGTAAAGAACTCGACTTTTTGGACGCAACGCCACGGTACTCGGTCAATTATTTCGTACGGTTCCACCAAAAAATAAAACGGAATGCACTTCACACAGCTCAGTATCCCAACTGTTACCGCTACAATATTCGCTGTTCTCTCGGTGCAATATTGTTTCCGCAACCTCTGACAGGAAATGGCGATGTAGCGATCGAAAGTAAAAGCGACCGTGAACCAAACGGAACAGTCCGTGATTGCAACTCTCAGAACAAGTGTCACGGCGCATACCGGAGTTATGAGTAGGAAACCAACAAGCACATAGATATTATTAATCTGTTCCACTATAACCGTAACGAAAACTACCATCAGGTCTGCTGCCGCCATTAGCACCAGGTAGCGAGTGATGCATTGGGAAAGACCACATTTTCCGCGGCATAAGATCACGATCGCCGTTAAATTAACTGCAAGAGGCACAACAATAAAGAATTACTCCCAGAAATGCCCTATCCAATCAGGATGAATTAATTGCAAAATAACATAAATAACAAAGTTGATATTGCCGAACCCAAAACAGCGCCAAATCTGTGTCCAATTAGCCAAGCCTTTACCGAGACAGGAGGCCGATGGGCAGCAGCAGTAGCAGCTATTGCTGAGCTCGGATCGGGAGGGATGGAACACGATCAGTGGCGGAAATGTCGTGGGGTGTGTCTATTTGACAGCACGCCGATAACATGCCACGCTAATGTCTGCACAAATCGAGGAGGGGTAGACATTTATCATTCGTGGTTTGTTTCAATCGGTTTAAATAAACCTCTGATCTCCGATGAAAAGTAAAACAGTTGAAATTGATGTCGGTATTCTCTAAAATGGTATTTATTTATGTTGTAATTGGTGAATTGTACGAAACCGATTACTACGATATCACTATTGTTGATCAGGCCAAAATACCATCTCAAGTGAAGTGAAAGCGATTCTGCACCAGGGATAACTCGCATCGGCTTGTAGAGGAGAAAATGCAAGGTAAAGCTCTGGAATCGTCCTCAGGTTCGACTCATGCAGTTTCTAGTGGTGGAGTGGCGGGAGATATGACGTCTCCTGCACGAAAAAAAAACTTGGATTGCTATTGACCTAAAATCTGTGCAGATATGGCCGGGAACGGCTGATGGTCCACGATTTGCAAAATGGGCTCGACTGTCCCCATACATCTCTCGTTGATCAGGGCTCGTAGTATTGAAGCTTTTTGAATGTGTGCCTTCGCGCATTCACAATTTACAGGAGCTTCCGTGGGACACCCGCGCGAGATGAATGCAAAGCCTTGCCTTGCCTCCCCGCCCAATGAACCAAGCCGCAATAAAAAACAAGTTAAGATAATTAAAACGAATTGTAGAGCAAATAAATCAGTAATAACGTAGTGATGAGCGCAGAATGTTTATAAATCCGCGTTAGATGGAGTAAAGCATTCAATTGCAACAAAATAACACATGAAACGAAATATATTTTATCCGGATTCATTATCTTACCAATAATTCCAACCGCTGCAAGTATGGGATAGTAAATGCTCACAATGTAATAAATGGCCGGGTATCCCATTCCAATCTGAACTAGTTGCATGCAAAATACTTTACCGCCGACTTATACCTGGGATTCGTTTAAAAAGCCGAGGAAAGTCCATTGCACTCATTAGAGGGAACTCATTAGTTGGTCCAATTACCACAGCTTACTGATTAAACGCGTATGTATACTATTTTTAATCATTGTATCAATGTGAAAAAACATTTCCCTCTTCGAACAAATCCTTTTGGATATTATTCTCAGAATCCTCTCCCTTTGTAAGGAACTTTGCAATTACTGATGTAACATCGCAATATTTTCGAGTATCTAACTGAAAAGTGGTGAAAATAATATTATTTTAGGCACGACTTCCTTCAACATTGGGGAAAGGGGGAGTTCGAGCAGGGTGTTGGGGGAAGGGGGCTGTGGTGGGGGATTGTGTGTGGGCCGGGGGAGGGCGGGGGGGCTTGTGGGCGGAGTGGTGTAAGTAGGCGGGGGGCTTGTTGGGGAGAAGCGTATGTTGGCGCGGGTGGTTGTGGGGGGAGGGCTGTATGTTGGCAGAGGTGTGTGTGCGCAGGGGAGGGGGGGGAGAGCTCGGAGGAAAGACGGGGAAGAGCCATGGAGGTATCACGGAGAAGGGGGCAGGATCCAGCGAGGGGGACCAGAGGGAAGGAGCGGGAGCGGGCGGTACGATGGCGATTCACAGCGGGCGCTGGACGCTGGTCGTTTTCCTCCGCCGGGATGATATACTCCGCTTTCTGTCTGGCGACATCGGTGACATCTGCGAGTCCGCGCCGGGCTGGGCTGGGCCCGGTCGAGCCGGAACGGGCTGCTCCCGGTGCCTCCGAAAACTGTGTCCCGTTGGACACCCACCCCCCGGCTATCCAGAGCCTCCATCAGCTCCAGTAAAGACGCGAGGGCGGACCTTCAGGACTTTCAGCAAGCATTTGGTGAAGTTCCACATAGGAGATTAGTGGGCAAAACTAGGGCACATGGTGTTGAGGTCGAGTGCTGACATGGATAGAAAGTGGTTGGCAGGTAGGAAACAAAGAGTAGGGGTTAACGTGTCCCTTTCAGAATGTCAGGCAGTGACTAGTGGGGTACTGCAAGGCTCGGTGCTGGGACCACAGCTGTTTACAATATACAATATGTATGTTTACAATATACATCAATGCTTTAGATGAAGGGATTCAAAGTAATATTAGCAACTTTGCAGATGACACCAAGCTAGGTGACAGTGTGAACTGTGAGGAGGATGCTTTGAGAATGCAGGGCGACTTGGACAGGTTGGGTGCGTTGGCACATGCATGGCAGATGCAGTTTAATGCCGATGCAGTCAATGAAAGCAAGCTTACAGGTACATCAAGCAGTGAAGAAAGCGAATGGCATATTGGCCTTCGTAACAAGAGGAGTTGAGTATTGGAGGTCCTTCTGCAGTTGTACGGGGCCCTAGTGAGACCACACCTGGTGTATTGTGTGGAATTGTGGTCCCCTAATTTGAGGAATGGTATTTTTGTTATTGAGGGAGTGCATAGTAGATGTCGGGACTGTCATATGCTGAGAGAATGGAGCGGCTGGACTTGTATACTATGGAATTTAAAAGGATGAGAGGGGATCTTGTTGAAATATATAAGACTATTAAGGGTTTTGGTAAATGGTAGGGAATTGAGGAATGCTGTGGAACAGAGGGATCTTGGAATAACTGTGCATAGTTCCCAGAAGGTGGAATCGCATGTAGATAGGGTGGTAAAGAAAGCGTTTGGTGTGCTGGCCTTTATAAATCAGAGCATTCGATATAGGAGTAGGGAAGTAATGTTAAAATTGTACAAGGCATTGGTGAAACCAATTCTGGAGTATGGTGTACAATTTTGGTCGCCTAATTATAGGAAGGATGTCAACAAAATAGAGAGAGTACAGAGGAGATTTACTAGAATGTTGCCTGGGTTCCAGCAACTAAGTTTCAGAGAAAGGTTGAACAAGTTAGGTCTTTATTCTTTGGAGCGCAGAAGGTTAAGTGGGGACTCGATTGAGGTCTTTACAATGATGAAAGGGATAGACGTGAGTTGACGTGGATAAGCTTTTCCCGTTGAGGGTAGGGAAGATTCAAACAAGAGGGCATGACATGAGAATTAAGGGAAAGAGGTTTAGGGGTAACATGAGGGGGAACTTCTTTACACAGAGAGTGGTGGCTGTGTGGAATGATCTTCCAGCAGAAGTGGTGGAGGCAGGATCGATTTTAACATTTAAAATAAAGTGGATAGGTATATGGACGAGCAGGGAATGGAGGGGTATGGTCTGAGTGCAGGTAGATGGGACCAGGGGAAGATAAATGGTCGGCACGGACTGGAAGGGCCGAGAAGGCCTGTTTCCGTGCTGTAATTGTTATATGGTTATATGGTTTATGGTTTGGACACGCTAGAGGCAGTAAACATGTTCTCGATGTCGGGGGAGTCCAGAATCAGGGGCCACAGTTTAAGAATAAGGGGAAAGCCGTTTCGAACCTAGATGAGGAAACACCTTTGCACACTGAGAGTTGTGAGTCTGAGGAATTCTCTTCCCCAGAGGACGTTGGAGGTCAGTTCTCTTCAAGAGAGGGCTAGATATGGCTCTTAAAGATAGCGGAGTCAGGTGATATGGGGAGAAGGCAGGAACGGGTTACTGATTGGGGATGATCAGCCATGATCACATTGAATGGCGTTGCTGGCTCAAAGGGCCGAATGGCCTACTCCTGCACCTATTGTCTATTTTCCATTGTCTATTGACCGTCTCGGCGAGTGACCGAAGATATTAATCCACATAGCGTTGGCTGGCAAGAGCGGAGAAAGTTCTGCGCATGCACGGTATTTAATATATTGAAGCCTCGTTAAATTTTACATTATACTACCGATCGGAACGATTTTTGTGCATTCACAGCACAAGAGAACGGTAAGTGAACTGATTAAAAATCGTAGCGCTATCCCGTACTGTTCTGTGCACAAATAGACACACAGAGCAAACCGGAAAATCACAAGATTAGAGTTTGAGTTATGTAAGATAGATAGATAGATAGATAGATAGATAGATAGATAGATAGATAGACAGATAGATAGATAGATAGATAGATAGATAGATAGATAGATAGATAGATAGATAGATAGATAGATAGATAGATAAATAGATACAATTTTTGTATGTAAGCCCTCTCGATATAAATGCTACTATTGCGTTTGATTTCTTTACTATTGATTCGACTTGCAGTTTGGTAATCCTGCACCACACTCCCAAGTCCCTTTGCTCCTCCGATTTCTGGATTCACTCCATATGGAAAATAATCTATGCCTTTCTTCTTACCACCATAAAGCACAATTCCACACTTTACTGCACTATATTCAATCTGCCTCTTCTTTGCCCAATCCTGCACCCGATCCAACCCTTCTGCAGAGTCCCTTCGTTCTCTACACTACCAGCCCCTTCACCTATGTTCGCATCCTCCGTAAACTTGGCCACACAGCCCACAATGCGCTCATCCACATCAATGATATACAACGTGAAGAGCAGCGGCCCCAGCACCCAGCCCTGTGGGACTTCGCTAGTCATTGGCAGTTAACCAGAAAAGCCCCCTTTATTGCCACTCTTAGCCTTCTGCATTCCAGCGAATCTGATATCTATGCTATTATCTGTCCTTTGTTACCATGGACTCTCATTTTCCATAGCAGCCTACCATATGGCACCTTATCAAAGGCTTCATAAAAATATAGGTATACAACATCTATTGACTCTCATTTGTCTGTTCTGCTATTTACTTATTCAACGAATTCCCGCAAATTTGTCAGCCAAGACATCCCATTCACAAAGCCATGCTGTCTTCAGTCAATTTTATCGTGAGCTTCTAAATACATAGATATATAGATACATAGATACATAGATACACAGACAATATGTTCAGAAGTAGGCCATTCGGCCCTTCGATCCAGCACTGCCATTCAATATGATCATGGATGATCATCCACAATAAGTGCCCCGTTTCTGCCTTCTCCCCATATCCCTTAACTCCGCTATGGGTAAGAGCTCTATCCAATTATCTCTTTCGCTATCTTGAAGAGCTCTATCGAACCCTCTGAAGTACTCCGTAACTTAATATTTCACAATGGAGTCTAAAATCTTACCAACTACCGAAGTCAGGCTAATCAGTCGAATGGTCCCATTATTCTGCTTTGCTTGCTTCTTCTGCAGTGGAGTAATATTCGTAATTTTCCAATCATCTGGAACCGCTCCTAGCTACTTTGAGTCTTGAAATATCACTTTCAATGCCTCCACAATCACGAAAGCCAGCTTTCATGAGGTTACAATGCCGAACCTTATAAAATGTCATGTAGAAGTCCATGCAGCCATCGACCACGGCTTGCTCCTCATCAAACCTTTTATTTGCCTCCTCAAAAAACACACCCGGATTTATGAAGCACTGTCTCCCACCTGAAAAACCGTGCTAAGAATCCTTAATCAGACCCTGTCATCCAAATGCCTACGTTTCTCATCCCTCAGAACACTCTACAGTAACCTGTGCTCCACAGGTGGCACAATGTTCCACAGTTTGCAGGCTTTTCCTGCACCCCTTCTTAATCTGAGATTTATCGAGTGGTACAGTGTCGAAACACTGCCTGGAGCTCTGACCTTCGAGTCCTGGCAATATCCTCGTAAAACCTATCTGCACCCTTTCCAGCTTGACAACATCTTTTCCGTAACAAGGTGCCCAGAACTGAACACAATACTCTAAATGTGGCCTCACCAACATCTTACACATCTGCAATTTGACCTCCCAACTTCTATACTCAATACAGGCTGATGAAGACAGATGCGCCAAACGCCCTTTTGACCACCCAATCGACGGTCGATTCTACCTTCAAGGAACTATGAACGTGCGCTCCTACACCCCTCTGGTCTGTCTAGTTCCTCCCATGTTAGTCTTCGCAAAGTGCAACACCCCATATTTCTCTGCATAAAATTCCATCAAATATCCCACAATCCAATCGATCAAGATACCTCTGCAATGGAGCAGCATCCCTTAATGGGGGCATAACATTCTCGCTACATTCCTGTCATCCGGCACCCCACCCGTATCTAAAGATGATTCGATCACAGCACAATATGTGCTCTGGATGTTGGTCCCTGTTAGTCACATATGCTAGAATTTCGTCAATAACCTTCTCAACATTTCTACGCATGTACCTGTCCAAACCTCTCCAGATATCTTAATTCTATCCGCCACGCCAGCTTTATCTGACAGCCCGTTGCATATATGTACAACATAGTTACGTACACGGATACCCCTATACAAGGTGTATATGGTTGACAATTTATGCTTTAAATATTCTATACCATTGACAGAAAACCTACTCAAAGCGCCATCCATTGCTCATTAAATAGGTTTAGGATATTGTAGAGGAGAGAATGTTACAAACTAATATTGTTTTGGATGATGTCTGTGTCCTTTTGCGCAGGTCGCCGTCGGCTTAGCGAATTAATCTTCCATCTTTATTTCCTTCCTTCTTTCCTTTCTTCCTTCTCCTTCCTTCCTTCCTTCCTTCCTTCCTTCCTTCCTTCCTTCCTTCCTTCCTTCCTTCCTTCCTTCCTTCCTTCCTTCCTTCCTTCCTTCCTTCCTTCCTTCCCTCCTTCCTTCCTTCCTTCCTTCCTTCCTTCCTTCCTTCCTTCCTTCCTTCCTTCCTTCCTTCCTTCCTTCCTTCCTTCCTTCCTTCCTTTTGGATAGCAGTAAAAGGATTAGTTCACGTCAACATGGATTTATGAGAGGGAAATCATGCGTGACTAATCTTCTGGAAGTTTTTGAGGATGTGACAAGTAAAATGGATGAAGGGGTGTCAGTGTCTCTACACTTTCAGAAAGCCTTTGCTAAGGTCCCGCATGGGAGACTGGCGACTAAAATTAGAGCACATGATATTGGGGGTAGGGTGTTGACATGGATAGAATATTGGTTGGCAGACCGGATGCAAAGAGTATGAGTGAACGGGTCCTTTTCAGAATTACAGGCAGTGGCGACTGGAGTGCCGAAAGGCTCTGTGTTGGGGCCGCAATTATTTAACATATATATAAATGAATTTGAAGAGGGAATTAGGAGCAACACTAGCAAGTTTGCGGATGAGACAAAAAATCGGTGGCAGTGTGAACTGTGAAGAGGATGTTAGGAGGTTGCAGGGGGACCTGGACAGGTTGAGTGAGATGCGTGGCAGATGCAGTATAATACAGATAAATGTGAGGTTATCCACTTTGGCGGCAAAAACAAGGGGGCAGATTATTATCTCAATGTTGTTAGGTTAGGTAAGGGGGAGGTGCAGCGAGACCTGGGCGTCCTTGTACACCAGTCACTGAAAGTTGGCATATGGGTGCAGCAGGCAGTGAAGAAAGCTAATGGAATGTTGGCCTTCATAACAAGAGGATTTCAGTGTAGGAGTAAAGAGGTTCTTCTTCAGTTGTATAGGGCTCTGGTGAGACCACATCTGGAGTATTGTGTATAGTTTTGGTCTCCTAATTTGAGGATGGACATCCTTGTGATTGAGGCAGTGCAGCGTAGGTTCACGGGATTGATCCCTGGGATAGCGGGACTGTCATATGAGGAAAGGTTGAAAAGATTAGGCTTGTATTCACTGGAGTTTAGAAGGATGAGGGGGGATCAGCAAAGAAACATATAAAATTATAAAAGGACTGGACAAGCTAGATGCAGGAAAAATGTTCCCAATGTTGGGCGAGTTCAGAACCAGGGGCCACAGTCTAAGAATAAAGGGGAGGTCATTTAAGATAGAGGTGAGAAAAAACTTTTTTACCCAGACAGTTGTGAATTTATGAAATTCCGTGCCACAGAGGGCAGTGGAGCCCAAGTCACTGGATGAATTTTAGAGAGAGTTAGATAGAACTCTAGTGACTAGTGGAGTCAATGGATATGAGGAGTTGGCAGGCACGGGTTATTGATAGGGGACGAGCCAGCACAATGATTGGCGGTGCTGGCTCGAAGGGCCAAATGGCCTCCTCCTGCACCTATTTTCTAAGGAAGGAAAGAAGGAAGGAAGGAAGGAAGGATGGAAGGAAGGAAGGAAGGAAGGAAGGAAGGAAGGGAGGAAGGAAGGAAGGAAGGAAGGAAGGAAGGAAGGAAGGAAGGAAGGAAGGAAGGAAGGAAGGAAGGAAGGAAGGAAGGAAGGAAGGAAGGAAGGAAGGAAGGAAGAGAGGAGGAAAGGAAGGAGGAAGGAAGGAAGGAAACAGAAACATAGAAAATATGTGCAGGAGGAGGCCATTCGGCCCTTCGAGCCAGTACCGCCATTCAATATGACCATGGCTGATCGTCCGCTATCAATAACCCGTGCCTGCCTTCTCCCATGTCCCTTGACTCCAGTAGCCCCCAGAGCTCTATCCAACTCTCTCTTAAATCCCTCTTCCAAATCATTAATAGATCCGGTAAACAGATCCTTCCATTTCTTCCATTAATTCTCGATCTCTCCACATTTCCCTCTATATCTTTCATTTCCATTTCGCCTGACTAGTCCGAAGAAGGGTCTCGACCCAAAACGTCATCCATTTCTTCTCTCCAGAAATGCCGGCTGCCCACTGAGTTGAGCCCGCTTTTTGTGTATCTTCGGTTTATACCAGCATCTGCAGTTCCTTCCTACACAGACCATGTTAAACTTCGAAATGCTGTAACTGCGGGAAAAGTAGGAACAATTGGTGATTCCGGAAATTCTCGGATGCGTGGATGAAGATACAAAATTGAATAAGAATCTATAACATAAACCAGCACTGCTGTGCGATATATGTTGGGGTGCAAATATACCTGTCTGTGTAGAGGAATTTTTTCCGCATGCTAGTTCATGGGGTGTATTACGAAGGGCATTCAGAATAAGATGAAAATGGCCGATAGAGCGAACAATGAAATCATTGACTTTCTTCGGTTCTCCTTCTCCTGATACTTCTGATTCTGGGCGATGTTCCTCGGGCACCGGGGAACTTTATTCGCTGCTGTAATGTGTCTGACTGTTAAAACGCGTCAGAACAGGATTAAGCGGATCGGCAATAACGGCGTTATGATAATGTGAAATAAAATGAGGGCTTTGCAAATGGCCGAAGGATATAGCTCCGATTTTTCGACGCAACGCAACGGTACTCGGTCAATTATTTCGTATGGTTTGACCGTGAAGTCAAACGGAATGCGCTGTCCCAACTGTTAGTGCTGCAACATTTGCTGTTCTCTCGGTGCAATATTGGTTCCGCAGCTTCTGACAGCAGATGGCGATGTAGCCAAATGGAACATTCCGTGGTTGCAACCCTCACAACAAGTGCTTTTTCGCATACCCAGGTTATGAGCTGGAAGCAAACAAGCATATAGATATTATGAATCCGATCCAACATAATAATAATGAAAACCACCATCAGATGTGCCGCCGCTATTACCACCAGTTAGCGAGTACTGCATTGATAGATACTTCATTTCCCACGGCATAGGATCACATCGCCGTTAAATTAATTGCACGAGGCCCAGAAAAATTACTTTAATAAATGCATAATCTAATCAGGTTTAATTCATTTGCAAAACAACCCTGTCTGAACCCTGGTGAATCCAAAACTGCGCCGAATTTGTGTCCAATCCACCAGGGTGCTTGCCTCTACCGAGACAGGAGGCTGGTGGGAAGCAGCCTTAAATCCTGAAGTCCGATGGCACAGTATGGAAACGGATCAGTGGCGTGTAGGCCGTAGGCACTGATAGGTAATTTTGTGGCATCATTTTATATTTAAACAGGGAAAAATACACCTCTCATACCTTTACATGTATACATGTTATGAAAGCGACATTGGCATTCTTCGTTAATGTTAATTAAAACTTCAAAAATGCCACAATTACACAAAAATGTTCCCAATGTTGCGGGCGTCCAGAACCAGGGCCACAGTCTAAGAATAAAGTGGAGGCCATGTAAAACTGAGACGAGAACAAAACGTTTCCACCCAGAGAGTTGGGAATGTGTGCAATTCTCTGCCATAGAAGGCAGTAGGCCAATTCACTGCATGAATTTGAAGCAGAGTTAGGCAGAGATCCAGGGGCTAGCAGAATCAAGTGATATGGGAGAAGGCAGGGACGGGTTATTGATTGTGGATGATCAGCCATGATCACAGTAAATGACTTTGCTAACTCGAAGGGGCAAATGGTCTCCTGCACCTATTTTCCATGTTTCAATGCTTCTATGTATGAATAAGTGATATAAGCAGGCATACAAATGAGTGACTACGTTGTGACCAATGTGCCACTGGGATGCTCTGATGTCCCTCTGGTGATTCAGCCCATTTTAGTTTCTAGGACTGGCCGAATATGTGGTTTTATTTTGGACAAGGCTGTGTTTGACCGTGAATAACTTTTAAAACCTCTCAAATTAAAGTAAATTGCGAGAGGAACTCAGAGGGTCAGGCAACATCTGTGGAGGGCGGAACAAGAACAGCAGGTGGTAGAATATTGCGCAAAAAAGGGGCTGGAAGAACACAGGTGGTAACTATGAAATGATTGGATAGACGACTTTTGGTGTCGGACCATTATTCAGACTGATAGTAGTCGGGTGGGAGAAAGCTGGAGAAGAAAGTTGGGACCGTGGCAAAGTTTAACAGGTGATGCGGATACATAAGATGAACAGGGGAGGGGGGAGGGGAGTGGCTAGGCGTTGAATGCACATTGCCAGGTGACAAAGCCAGAAGGAAGGATACGTGTGGGGAAAAGGGAACGTCGGGAGGTAAAATGGAAATATCCGACTTGTTTATGGGACGAGTGTACAGAATAAGGGAAATAATATATGACGGGGAGGGGGTGGGGGGAGTTCGTGCGGCATTTGTGTGCATCTCGGATGTATCTGCGGGCATGGGGAAGAGAAACAAATGGGGAACTCATTCTCTGCAGGCTTCTGTTGAATATCCACGCCATATAATACTTCGCTGACTGGTTGCATCGTGGCTTGGTTCGGCAATTTGAGCGCCCTGGAGAGGAAAAGACTACAAAAAGTAGTAAACACTGCCCAGTCCATCATCAGCTCTGACCTTCCTTCCATCGAGGGGATTTATCACAGTCGCTGCCTCAAAAAGGCTGGCGGCATCATCAAGGACCCACACCACCCTAGCCACACACTCATCTCCCTGCTACCTTCTGGTAGAAGGTACAGGAGCCTGAAGACTGCAACAACCCGGTTTAGGAATAGCTACTTCCCCACAGGCATCAGGCTATTAAATCTGGCTCGGAACTCTGAACATTAATATCCCTCCATCTGTTATTTGCACTTTATTAATTTATTAAGTCATGGGTGTATTTTTGTATAGAATTGTAGTCAATTCCTTCTATGTTCTGTTGTGCTATGCAAAGAAAGATTTTCATTGTCCTGTCAGGGACACATGACAATAAATTATTTTGACTTTTTGACTTTGGCAATACTTCATCTGCTGGATATAGACGAGAAATAGGTGATTCTGGAAATGTTCGGAACCGTGGAAAGAAAAACAATAGAAGCTCCGGACCTTGAAAGCCGGAAGGAAGGATACGAGTTGGGGAAGTGGGAAAGGGGAGAAAATCGTTTTCATCTTTAGTACAGGTGACAAATGAGCAATTATTGTTGCTACAATCGCGAAACCTGTCGAGGCAGTCGGCAAGGTCATCCATGGCGGACCGTGCACATTTTCTGTTCGACACCACGTAAGAGGTGACGTCGGATCAGTAGGTGAACAATCCCCATGAATAGAACTGAAAAGCTGCAAGGGTAAAAAGACCACTGTGGGAGTTATTTACAGCCACCCAACCCCTGCCCCCCCACACCCGAACAGGTGCCAGGATATAGGGTGCAAAATACACCATGATATGTAAAATCTAACGATGGTCTTGGGTGATTTCAACATACAGGTATGCGAGGAAATCAGGTTGGTTCTGGACCCCAAGAGAGGTAATTCGCAGAGCCTACTAGATGAATTCTCAGAGCAACGTTTAGTGGAGCCTACTAGCGAGAATGCAATTTTGGATTTAGTGTTGTGTAATGACACAACTGTGATCAGGGAGTATGAGGTAAAGGAGTAACAAAGAAGTAGTGACCATTATAGGATGAAATTCAACCTGTAGTTTGTTAGGGAGATGTTGAGATCGGATGTGTTGGTGTAACCGCAGAGCAAAAGGTAGCAATGTTACAATATTTTGGGATTTAAAAACATTGTCGCAATCCCATCAGATAAGGCATAAAAAGAAGTTTAATTTGACACTTTCATATCTTTAGTATTAAAAAAGGGTTCTGGCCATTTTCATACTCTGAAATTAGTATCTTGTTCCCTATTGCTTTTCCATTGACATAACTCAAAAGCTGTGGTCGAGGACAGTCAAAAACCCATAACTTTCGTAAAAATTAAGGGAACTGAATGACATTTTCAGTTATTATAGATTGAAACTCCCTTAAACAAATATGAAACAATGTTATTTGGATGACCTGAAATTAAAGCATGTAATTAGTTAGTTACCTAATTGTAGTTAATTACGAAATCCAATTACAAGATCTAAACATCTATTCATTTCTTAAAAAAAGGCTAACATTTTTAAATAGCCAAAGGGTCCAAATAACATTCACACAAAAATTCACAATATAACATGATTTTTAAATCTCATTGTCATTAATTTATGGGCCAAAAGGAAGGAATTTAGTTTAATTCCCGTAAATTAGTGCGCATTTAAATTATCTTGTGAGTGGGTTTTTGTGCAACGCGATCGTTTGGAACGTTGTGGTTGTGGTGAATGTGAACCCCATATCGGCAAGAAAAACACTGCCGGTTCATATGTGGCCATAATCACATTTTCGCCAATGATATTTGGATTAAAGTCATCATAAGAAGCAAGTTTATATGTAAAATAAACGACTTACCTTATGTTTTGTCCCCTACGTGAGACCCGTACCGTTGTCGGCGTTAACGGCGTTAGAAGTAGCTTTTTTATTTTACTCCATGGATTAAATTGTTCCGCAAATTTTTTTTTAACTTCCGAAAACGCAAGTCGGATCGATTATTCTTCAGCAGCTTAACAGCCACAGTAAGATCGACTCCGACAAGCAGGAGAAAACGGCATGTTAATACCGCCCCCCACCCCCCCCCTCAAATGCGCCAAAATCGCGCACACGGCCAGTATCAGAACTGCAGCACCGCTGAAGGTAAGTATTGTAACATACCTACAAAAGGGAGTACAGAGGGTACACAAAAGGCTGGAGAAACTCAGCGGGTGCAGCAGCATCTAAGGACCGAAGGAGATTGGCGACGTTTTGGGTCGAGACCCTTCTTCAGACTGGTTAGGGATCAGGGAAACGAGAGATATAGATGGTGATGTGGAGCGATAAAGAACAATGAATGAAAGATATGCAAAAAAGTATCGATGATAAAGGAAACAGGCCATTGTAAGCTGTTTGTAGTATGAAAATGAAAAGCTAGTGCGACTTGGGTGGGGGAGAGATAGAGAGAGAAGGAATGCCAGGGCCCGAGGGCTGAGGGAGAGGTGGGAAGGGGAGGAGACAGCCAGGGTTAACAGAATTGAGAAAATTCAATGTTTAAGCCCAGAGGATGCAGACTCCCCAAGCGGAATATGGAAGGGGAGGAGACAGCCAGGGTTAACAGAATTGAGAAAATTCAATGTTTAAGCCCAGAGGAGGCAGACTCCCTAAGCGGGATGACAGAGGTGGGAGGCAGTTACTGGCTGAAGATGATTCGAGAGCCTAGCGGGAATGACGGTGGGACTGCAGTGGCGGCAATGCATGGGAATAATTCGGAAGACGCAGGATATTTACATTCCAAGGAATGTTTGTCAATGTTTGTCAATATATATTAGCAGGTTTGCCACTGCTACACGGGTGGTTTTAAACTGAATAAGCGGGGTGGGGTGTCAAATGAGATAGTCGACGATGGAGCTAAAGGGAAAGAGAGTGAGGGGATGGTGAATGACCCCAGATTTAATGGGAAAGGAAGCCCACAAAGGGATAGGAGAGTATGGCCAAGTGTAATAGGGATCGATGTGAAAGGTGAGATGCGTAAGGCATTAAAAGTATTGTATATGAATGCACGAATTATAAGAAGTAAAGTAGATGAGCTTGAGGCTCAGTTAGAGGTTGGTAGATATGACATTGTGGGGATTACTGTGACGTGGCTGCAGGAGGATAGGGCCTGGGAACTTAATATTCAGGGTTATACATCCTATAGAAAGGACAGGCAGGTGGACGAGGAGCTCTGCTGGTGAGGGATGAAATTCAGTCCCTTGCGAGGGAAGACATACGGCCTGACGAGGTAGAGTCACTGTGGATTGAGTTGAGGAATTGTAAAGGCAAGAAGACACTAATTGGTGTTAATTAAAGACCCCCAAATAGTGGCTCGGATGTAGGGTGTAAGTTGCAGCAGGAGTTAAATCTGGCATGTAACAAAGGTAATGCCACTGTGGTGATGGGAGATTTCAATATGCAGGTAGACTGGAAAAATCAAGTTGGTTCAGGCCCCCAAGAAAGAGAGTTTGTAGAATGCCTCCGAGATGGATTCTTAGAGCAGCTTGTAATGGAGTCGACCAGAGAAAAGGCAATTCTGGATTTAGTGTTGTCCAATGAACCAGATATGATAAGAGAACTCGAGCATAAAGGAACCGCTTGGAGGTAGTGATCATAATATGATTAGTTTTAATCTGCAAATTGAGAAGGAGAACGTTAAATCGGAAGTGGCGGTGATGCAGTTGAACAAAGGGGACTATCAAGGCATGAGAGGGCAGCTGGCCATAGTAGACTGGAAATGGATCCTAGCAGGAATGACGATGCAACAGCAATGGCAGGAATTTATGGGCATAATCCGGAAGACGCAGGATCATTTCTTTCCAAAAATGAAGAAAGATTCTAAGGGAGTAGGAGGCAACCGTGGCTGACAAGAGAAGTGAGGGATAGAATAAAACTAAAATAAAAGATCTATAACACAGCAAAGAGTAGCCGGAAGCCAGAGGATTGGGAAACTTTCATAGGACAACAGAAGTAAACAAAACGGGCAATACCGGCTGAAAAGATGAAGTACAAGGGGAAGCTGGCCAGGAATATAAAGAAGGACAGTAAAAACTTCTTTCGATATGTTAAAGGAAAAAGAGTAGCAGAGTCAAATGTGGGTCCCTTGACCGGGTGAAATTATTACGGGCAACAAGGAAATGGCAGAAGAGTTGAATAGGTACTTTGGATCCGTCTTCACTAAGGAGAACACAAACAATCTTCCAGATGTACTGGAGGACAGAGGATCTAAGGGGGTAGAGGAAGTGAAAGAAATGTTCATTAGACGAGAAATAATATTGGGTAGGCTAATGGGACTGAAGGATGATAAATTCCCTGGGCCTGATGGTCTGCATCCCAGGGTCCTCAGGGAGGTGGCTCTCGAAATAGTGGACGCATTGGTCCACTAGAAAGGAGCGAGAGAGAAAATGGGGAATTACAGACCAGTTAGCTTGACTTCGGTGGTGGGAAAGATGCTGGAGTCAATTATTAAAGAGGTAACAATGGGGCATTTGGATAGCGGTAAAAGGATTAGTCCAAGGTAACATGGATTTATGAAAGGGAAATCATGCTCGACTAATCTTGTGGAATTTTTTTTTATTTTTTATTTTTTTTTTATAGAGTGAAAAAAGTATAAAGAAAGAATAGTGAATAATTATAAGAGTATGATTATAGTTGATTAATATAAAGAAGAGAGAGAAGAAAGAAAAAAAAATAAAATAAAAAATAAAATGAAATAAAATAAACAAAAACAAAAAACAAAAAAATAAAAAATAAAAATAAAAATATTTGTGGAAAAGAAAACGGTATACAACTTGTCAATGAGTGGAACAATTTCTAATTATAATATATGGAGACAAGTATATAAATCTGATCTTAAACATTTTTGTTTGATCTTTCCACCGGGTACTCATTGAGTTTCAATGCTGAGGCCAGCTACCCCTTCATATAATCAGTGAATGGAGACCATATTTGTTAAAAAATCTCAGGTTTATCCATTAGGATAAACCTAATTCTCTCCAATTGTAATGTCTCCAACATTTCCACTGTCCACATTTTAATTGTCGGGGATAATGGTCCCTTCCAAAATTGTAATATTAATTTTTTTCCAATTATTAAACAGTAATCCAGAAAATTTCTTTGATTTACTGTTAAAATTTGAGTTGAATCTAAAACCCCAAATATAATTAATTTTGAGTCAGGGCTTAATGTGATCTTTAAAACTGTGGAAATAATTTTAAAAATCTCAGTCCAATAACTTTTAAGTTTTGTACATATTACAAAACTATGATTTAAATCGGCTTCTATGTGCTGACATTTATCACATAATGGTGATATAGTAGGAAAAATTCTATTTAATTTCTTTTTTGAGTAGTGTAATCTATGTATTACTTTGAATTGTATCAAGGTATGTCTGGCATTTAACGAACAGCGATGAATTCGTTGTAAGCTTTCTTCCCATAAATCTTCTGTTATAGGTAAACCAATTTCATTTTCCCATTTTTGTCGGAATAGTTCCGTTTTTGGCAATTCCCTGTCCAAAAAAATATTATATATATATGCTATTAATTTTTCTGTTGTTGGATGCTTGTTAAGTACTTCATCCAGTATACCTGGCTCTCTATTTCTGTAATTTAGCGTATTTAATTTGACATAATCTCTAATTTGTAAATATCTAAATAGATTATTTGCTTGCAGTCCATAAATCTCTTTCAACTCCTGGAATGAGAGGAATTTCCCATTCCTGTAAAGATGTTCTATCCTTATTATTCCTAAGTTTTTCCAATGTCTAAACCCCACACCCAATGTCGAAGGTTTGAACATAGGATTATTCATAATTGGTAAACAAAGTGGTATAGTTTCTAAATGTAAAGTCTTAATGATTTGTTTCCAGGTACGTATATTATTTAAAATTATAGTGTTTGCCTTATATAATTTTTTTTGTACCACCCCAGGGGCAAGGAGTATTGTATTTATGTCGAAAGGGAAACAATCTTCCTTTTCTATTCTTAACCAAGCTGGGTCTTGTTCCATCTGTATCAACCAATAATTGAAGTTCTTAATCTGAACCGCCCAAAAATAATATAAAAAATTAGGTAAAGCTAATCCACCATTTATCTTAGATTTACATAAGTGTATTTTACTTATTCTATGATTTTTGTAATCCCAAATGAAGCTATTAACTATAGAATCAATTAAAAAAAAAAAAATTAGGAAGATATAACGGAATGGCTTGAAATAAATATAGTAATTGAGGCAGAAAAATCATTTTAATGGCATTTATTCTACCGCTCATTGATATCGGTAATGTTTTCCAATATAAAATATTTGTTTTTAATTTATTTAATAATTGAGGAAAATTAGATTTAAATAAAGAATTATAAGATTTTGATACATTAATTCCAAGATATTTAATTTGATTATTAGCTATTTTAATTGGAAATGTTTGTAATTTATTCAATTTTATTCCTGTTATAGGCATAATTTCACTTTTGTTCCAGTTAATTCTATATCCTGAGAACTCACTAAATTCATTTATCACTTCAAGTACTTTAGGGATGCTAACCTCTGGTTTTGTTATATACAATAAAACATCATCTGCATATAAAGATATTTTATTAATTGTAGTTTTAGTATTATATCCATAAATTTCTGGTTCTACTCTAATCTTTTCGGCTAATAATTCTATAGCGAGTGCAAATAGTAACGGTTATAACGGGCAACCTTGTCTACAACCCCTAGAAAGATTGAATTTTGCTGATAACATTTGGTTTGTTAGGATTCTTGCTGTTGGGCCTGAATATAAAATTCTAACCCATTTGCAAAATCCTTCTCCCAGTTCAAATTTCTGCATTATCCTAAATAAATAAGGCCATTCAACCTGGTCAAACGCCTTCTCCGCATCCAGGGATATAACTGCTAGTTCAACATCAGTCATTCTTTTCGAGTAGATAATATTAAACAGACGTCTTAAGTTATAAGTAGAATAACGTTTAGGAATAAAACCTGTTTGATCATGATGTATTAATCTATTGATCACTAAACTTAACCGTTGAGATAACATTTTTGTTAATATTTTTTGATCTGTATTTAAAAGAGCTATTGCTCTGTATGATCCTGGGTCTTCTGGATCTTTGTCTGCTTTAGGAATAAGTGTAATTGTGGATTCTTTTAAGGTTTCTGGAAGTTGTTCTTGTTCGTAGGCAACTTTGTACATAATTTGTAACCGTGGGACGATCAAATCATGAAACTTCTTATGAAATTCAACCCCCCAACCATCGGGTCCTGCAGCTTTACCATTCTTCAATGATCTAATTGATTCCTCAATATCTTTTGCTGATATTTCGGCATCTAATAATTCTCTACCTTCCCGATCTAATCCATTAATGTTACATTTCTGGAGAAATGTTTCTATTTTCTCGGGTTGATCCGTCACTTTTGATGTATATAGTTTTTGATAGTATTGTTGAAATCTATCATTAATATCTTTTGGTAAAGTTAATATATCTCCTTGTTCAGATTTGACCTTATGTATCATTTTCTCTTCTTCTGTTTTTCTTAGTTGCCGAGCTAACAATTTATGCGGTTTATCCCCAAATTCAAAATGTATTTGTTTGGTCTTTTGAAAAAGTTTAATAACGTACTTTGAATGTATCTCATTTAATTTGTATTTTAATGTTACAATTTTATTATGTATATCCCTAGATGGAGACATAGCATTTTCCATGTCCAACTGCCTTATTTCATTTTCCAATTTCTGTTGAATCTTTCTATTTTCCTTATTCAGATATGCCTGCGCTGAGATTGTAGCACCCCGTATAAAAGCTTTAAATGTGTCCCATAAGAGAGATGATGAAATTCCAGGTTTGTCATTGGTTTCAAAAAATAATTCAATCTGTTTAACCAGATAATCTGAGCACGTTTTATCGTTTAATATATGAGGATTAAGTCTCCATTGCGAATATCCTTTAGTTATACCCTTTAAGTTAATCTTAAATGTTAATGGAGCATGATCCGAAATAATAATATTATGGTATTTTGAGTCATACGTAAATGGGACAAGTTTTGAATCTATTAGAAAATAATCTATCCTGGAGTATGTTCCAAATACCGGCGAGTAAAATGAGTATTCTCGGCCATTAGGATTTACATTTCTCCAAATATCTTTGACATTAGCTGATTTAATAAAATAATTTATGAATTCGCTTGATCTAGAAATAACCTTCCTTTTGATTGAAGATCTGTCTAAATAATTATCCAAAGTGCAATTTAAGTCGCCCCCAATTATTAAATTGTTCTGTGTTACTGTAGGGATAGTATTAAATATTTTCTTAAAGAATAGTGGATTATCAAAATTTGGGCCATATATATTCATAAGTACGACCTTCTTCGAGTATAATTCACCCGTGACTATTATATATCTACCTTCTGGGTCCTCTATTATTGAACTATGTTTAAATTGAATACCTTTACGAATAAGAATGGCAACTCCTCGAGAATTATGAGTGAATGATGAATGATACACCCTAGAAATCCAATTTGCCGTTAACCTATATTGTGCCTCCTTTTTTAGATGAGTCTCTTGAAGATAGATTATGTCAGCTTGTATTCTATTTAATTGCGCCAAAACCTTACCTCTTTTGATTGGTTCATTAATACCTTTTACATTCCAACTACAGAAGGTGATTCCATCACCCCCCTTTTTCTTGTTAGTGTCTTGCATTAGGATGTTATGGTGGATTAGAATGAGGTAGATGTCTCAGCACATATATCCCAATTTCGCACCCTAGTTTATGATCAACTAATACTAATAACATTATTTGGCATACATATCCTCTCCAGTCTACGGTATAATTCCATTCAAAAGTAAAATAATATAATTCCACATATAATATATTAAAAAAGATAATATAAAAAAGAGAAAAGAAAAAGTTAGTAATATTATTGGAAAGGTGCAGGAAAGAAAGAGTGTCTAAAGCTACATAAAGTGGTGTTAGTGTAAGCCACATTAGCGTGGCTGTTAAACTACGGACTTCCGTTGGGAAAAAAAAAAGATGTTTGTATTTCCAGTTCCGTAAATGCCTTAAGGGCAATATATTTAGGGGCGGGGTATTACATTTCCATTCTTATTAATACTTTATTGATTTAATTTGCTGTTATCGTTTTAGGTTATTTAAGGAGGTATCGCATATTTATTAATAATGGTTAGTACTGAACTAATACTATTATATATTAGTTTATTATTAATAATCATTGTGCTCTTCAAGTCCAATAATTTTACAAGATCATCATTCTTCCTCCTTAATGCTGGTTGTGGATCGGCATCAGGTAAGTGTTGAGTATAATTCAAGTTCGTTATTCTTCCTCCTCTTCCTCATCATCGTCTTCTCTCTGTGTTCCCTCTGCTTCTTCTTCTTCTTCCTCATCCAACTCCTTCTCGATTTTACGTGCGAACTCCAGAGCTTCGGTATGTTTAGTGAAGTGGTGCTCTTTGTTGTCGTAGCTCACTCGTAGTGTGGCAGGATAAATCAGGCCATATCTCACGCAATTTATATTCCTGAGGATGTGCCTTGTTTCAGTAAAAAGGGCTCTTCTCATGGCAACTTCCGCAGGATAATCTCTGAATATGCTGATCTTATCACCATCATAAAACAGATTCTGTTTGCGAATTATTATCTTCATCATATCTTCCAAAACATGATCGTAAACCACTTTCACAATCAGTTGTCTTGGTGGCGAACCCGTCTTTGGGCGTCGTCTCAGTGCTCTGTGCGCTCGGCCAAGTAGGGGTGCTTGATCCAGATTCAAGACATTCTTCAGAAGATTTGCAGCAAACTCTCTGGTGTCTTGAGCTCCCTCCTTGCCTTCACGCACACCCACGATACGCAAGTTCTTACGTCGTTGCCTTCCCTCCAAGTCAATACATTTCTCAGTTATTTTATTCAATAAATCTGTTAAACGCTTGTTCTCGGAGAGAAGTTTCTCATTCGCCTTAGCACTTGAATCCGCAATATTGGTCAGTTCCTTCATTGCATCGTGTTGTTGATCAAGTGTTCTCATAATAGGTTCCAACTTGCGATCAACTGAGAGTTCCAAACCACCAACTTTCTGATTAACTTCATGCATCTGTTGTTTTAGATCAGCATCTGCTTTTATCTTCCATTCATCCATCATAATTTTAACTGTGGTTACAACTTCATTTTTCAACTCCTCTTTAAATTGTTCTTTAAATAATTCGATGTCAGCTCTGAGCAGCTTAAATTCTTCCTTATATTCTTTTTTCATTTTTCTAAACTCACCCATCATGGTAGCTTTCAGATCCTCCATTTCAGATTTCTTCCTTGGGATATCCTCCAGAGAGCCAGTCAAACTCGCGGTCGAGACTTCAACTGGGCCTACCTCTTTTTTCAGCACAGATTTTTTCTCTTTGGGAGGGGAAGTTCTTTTCAGCGACATTACTGCTTTAAAAGTCGCTCGCCTGATAACGTCAGAGGTCTTATCTGCTGCCGGTGCCGTTCACAAAAACTCCTCTCTGATAAGTAGCTATAAATAACCCCGTTTATCCTGTTTTTTTAATACAATTTTTACGGAGCTGGACGGTGCTGGTTCCTCCTACTCCATAGCACCACCGGAAGTCTGGAATTTTTTGAGGACGTGACAAGTAAAATGGATGAAGGGGTGCCAGTGTATCTAGACTTTCAGAAAGCCTTTGCTAAGGTCCCGCACGGGAGACTGGTGACTAAAATTAGGGCACGTGGTATTGGGGGTAGGGTGTTGACATGGATAGAAAATTGGTTGACAGACCGGAAGCAAACAGTAGGAGTGAACGGGTCCTTTTCAGAATGGCAGGCAGTGGCGAGTGGAGTGCCGCAAGGCTCGGTGTTGGGGCCGCAACTGTTTACCATATATATAAATGATTTGGTAGAGGGAATTAGGAGCAACACTAGCAAGTTTGCGGATGACACAAAGCTGGGTGGCAGTGTGAACTGTGAAGAGGATGTTAGGAGGTTGCAGGGGGACCTGGACAGGTTGAGTGAGTGGGCAGATGCGTGGCAGATGCAGTATAATATAGATAAGTGTGAGGTTATCCACTTTTGCGGCAAAAACAAGGGAGCAGATTATTATCTCAATGGGGTTAGGTTAGGTAAGGGGGGGCGGGGTACAGCGAGACCTGGGTGTCCTTGTACACTAGTCACTGAAAGTTGGCGTGCAGGTACAGCAGGCAGTGAAGAAAGCTAATGGATTGTAGGCTTTCTTATCAAGAGGATTTCAGTACATGAGTAAAGAGGTTCTTCTGCAGTAGTATAGGTCTCTGGTGAGATCACATCTGGAGTATTGTGTACAGTTTGGTCTCCAAATTTGAGGAAGGACTTCCTTGTGATTGAGGCAGTGCAGCGTAGGTTCACGAGATTGATCCCTGGGATGGCGGGACTGTCATATGAGGAAATATTGAAAAGACTAGGCTTGTATTCACTGGAGTTTAGAAGGATGAGGGGGCTCTTATAGAAACATATAAAATTATAAAAGGACTGGACAAGCTAAATGCAGGAAAAATGTTCCCAATGTTGGGTGAGTCCAGAAACACGGGCCAAAGTCTTAGAATAAAGGGGAGGTCATTTAAGACTGAGCTGAGAAAAAACTTTTTTACCCAAAGAGTTGTGAATTTTATGGAGGCCAAATCACTGGATGGATTTAAGAGAGAGTTGGGTAGAGCTATACGGGCTAGTGGAGTCCAGAGATATGGGGAGAAGGCAGGCACGGGTTATTGATAGCGGCCGATCAGCCATGATCATATTGAATGGCGGTGCTGGCTCGAAGGGCCGTATGGCCTCCTCCTGCACTTATTTTCTACGTTTGTATGTTTCCATGTTTCATTGATCTTCGAAGTTAATAATTGCATAATTGTTCTGATTTTGCTAGATCCCGTGTTTGTCCATTGTTTATTCGGCCTGATTTAGGTATTGAGAGTACTCATTGCCAAACAAGATAAAGTGTGAGACATTCATGCAATCCAGAAAGAGTTTCAAATATTTATTTCAAAGTAGAGTTGTTTATTATTTACAAAGTCGCCCGTTCAATGTAAATACATACTTCATTCCATTCTTCAGCTCCTCCCTGAATTTCTTCTGTGTCAGTCCATAGATACACGAGTTGGTGCAGGAACTGAGAAACTGTAACATAAACCCGAACTGTTGTGCGGTATATATCGCGGTATTTAAATATCTGTCCGTGTAGAAGTAATTTTCTACGTGCCATATCAAGGAGTGTATTACGAAGGTCATCCACAATAAAATGAAATTGGCTGATAGAGCGAACAATAAAATCATTGACTTTGTCCGGTTCTCCATCTCTGGATCTTTCTGATTCTCGGTGATGTTCCTGAGACCGCGGCGTACTTTATTCGCTGCAATAATATGTCTCACTGTTAAACCGTTGAGGAGCAAGATTAAACAGATCGGCAATAACGGTGTTATGACACTGTCGAATACAATGTAGGCTTTGTAGATGGGCAATGTAAAGAACTCGACTTTTTGGACGCAACGCCACGGTACTCGGTCAATTATTTCGTACGGTTCCACCAAAAAGTAAAACGGAATGCACCTCACACAGCTCAGTATCCCAACTGTTACCGCTACAATATTCGCTGTTCTAACGGTGCAATATTGCCTACGCAACCTCTGACAGGAAATGGCGATGTAGCGATCGAAAGTAAAAGCGACCGTGAACCAAACGGAACAGTCCGTGATTGCAACTCTCAGAACAAGTGTCACGGCGCATACCGGAGTGATGAGTAGGAAGCTAACAAGCACATAGATATTATTAATCTGTTCCACTATAACCGTAACGAAAACTACCATCAGGTCTGCTGCCGCCATTAGCACCAGGTAGCGAGTGATGCATTGGGAAAGACCACATTTTCCGCGGCATAAGATCACGATCGCCGTTAAATTAACTGCAAGAGGCATAACAATAGAGAATTACTTCCAGAAATGCTCTATCCAATCAGGATGAAATAATTGCAAAATAAGATAAATAACAAAGTTGACATTGCCGAAACTACACCAGCGCCAAATCTGTGTCCAATTAACCAAGCCTTTACCGAGACAGGAGGCCGACGGGCAGCATCCGTAGCAGCTAATGTCGTAGCAGCTATTGTTGAGCTCGGGTCGGGAAGGATGGAAAACGATCGGTGGCGGATAGGTGGTGGGCTGTGTCTATTGGAAAGCACGCCAATAACGTGCCACGCTAATGTCTGCACAAATCGAGGAGAGGTAGATATTTGTCATTAATGGCTTTGTTTCAATCGATTTAAATACACCTCTGATCTCCGATCAAAAGGAAAACAGTTGACATTGATGTCGGTATTCTTTAACATTGTATTTATGTTTTATGTTTTAATTGGTGAATTGTACGAAACCGTTGGAATGGCGGGAGATATAAAGTCTAATGCTCGAAAAAAAACTTGGATTGCTATTGACGCAACATCTGTGCAGATATGGCCGGGAACGGCTGATGGTCCACTATTTTCAAAGTGGGATCGACTGTCCCCATACATCTCTCGTTGATTAGCGCTCGTAGTATTTAAGCTTATTGAATGTGTGCCGTGATACATTCACAATTTATAGGAGTTACCGTGGGACACCCGCGCGTTGAATGCAAACCCTTCCCTTGCCTTGCCTCCCTGCCCAATGAAATAAGTCGCAATAACAACCAAGTGCAGACAATTAAAACGAATTGTAGAGCAAATAAATCAGTAATAACGTAGTGAGATCAGAAATAATAAAATGAGCGCAGAATGTTTAAAAACCCTGTTAGATGGAGTAAAGCAAACAATTGCGACAAAATCACACATGGGTTGAAACGAAATATATTTTATCCGTATTCATTATCTTACCAATAATTCCAACCGCTGCAAGTATGGGATAGTAAATGCTCGCAAAGTAATAAATGGCCGCGTATCCCATTCGGCCTGAACTGGTGGCATGCAAAATATTGTACCGCCGACTTATACCTGGGATTCGTTTAAAAAGCTGAGGAAAGTCCATTTAACTCATTAGAGGGAACTCATTAGTTGGTCCAATTACCACAGCTCACTGATTAAACGCGTATTGTAAACTATTTTTAATCATTGTATCAACGTGAAACACATTTCTCTCTTCGAACAAACAATTTTAGATATGATTCTCAGAATCCTTTTCCTTTGCAAGGAACGTTGCAATTGTTTGAGGGGGGAGGGGTGTGTGGGGGGAGAAGGAGGGACATCAGGCTGTGGAGGAAAAGTCAGTTTTATATATTTAAAGTAGAGATAGGTAGATAGACTCTTGATTAGTAAGGGTGTCATAAGTTATGGGGAGAAGACAAGAGAATGAGGTTAGGCTGGAGAGATAGATCGGCCATGATTTAATGGCATAGACTTGAACGGCTGAGTGGCATATTTCTACACCCATGCATCTATCTATCTATCTATCTATCTATCTATCTATCTATCTATCTATCTATCTATCTATCTATCTATCTATCTATCTATCTATCTATCTATCTATCTATCTATCTATCTATCTATCTATCTATCTATCTATCTATCTATCTATCTATCTATCTATCTATCTATCTATCTATCTATCTATCTATCTATCTATCTATCTATCTATCTATCTATCTATCTATCTATCTATCTATCTATCTATCTATCTATCTATCTATCTATCTATCTATCTATCTATCTGTCTGTCTGTCTGTCTGTCTGTCTGTCTGTCTGTCTGTCTGTCTGTCTGTCTGTCCGTCCATCCATCAGTCCATCCATCAGTCCATCCATTAGTCCATCCATCAGTCCATCCATCCATCCATCCATCCATCCATCCATCCATCTATCTTCTTTTCACAAACAACACTGATCTTGTGGTTTTCCGGTTATCTCTGTTTTTCTATCTATGCAAAGAACGGTACGGGATAGCGCTACGACAGAGTCTATATAAATTATGTCTCACCACTTCCTAAAAGAACGTCCTTTAATTCTGAGGCAATTACCTCTAGCCCTAGACGCTCACAGTAGTGGAACAATCCTCTCAACATCCACTCTGTTCGACTCAAGTCGTTCATTATTCAGTATGTTGCAATGAGACCCCCTCCTCCCATTGTTCTAAACCCCAGCGATTCTAGCCCCTGTGCCGTCAAACGCTCATCGTCTGTTAACCTACTCATTCCTGGGATCATTCTTGTTAACCTCCTCTGGACCTCCTCCAGAGCCTCAGCATTGCATTCATTTTTTGTATGTAAGCTCTCTCGAAATAAATACTACTGTTGCGTTTGATTTCTTTACTACTGATTCGACTTGCAGATTAATTGTTTGGTAATCCTGCACCACACTCCTAAGTCCCTTTGCTCCTCCGATTTCTGGTTTCACTTAATTTAGAAAATAATCTATGCTTTTATTCTTACTAACTTAATGCACAATTCCACATTTTACTGCACAATATTCAATCTGCTGCTTCTTTGCCCACTCCCCCGCCCTATCCAAGTCCTTCTGCAGTGTCCCTTCTTTCTCTACACTATCAGCCCCTCTACCTATTTTCACATCCTTCGTAAATTTGGCCACACATCCTTCAATGCCCTCATCCAAATCAATAATATACAACGTGAAGAGCAGCACCGAGCTCTGCGGGACTCCGCTAGTCATTGGCAGTCAACCAGAAAAAGTCCCCTTTATTGCCACTCTTTGTATAGAAACATAGAAACATAGAAAATAGGCGCAGGAGTGGGTCATTCGGCCCTTCGAGCCTGCACCGCCATTCAATATGACTATGGCTGATCATCCAACTCAGTGTCCTGTACCTGCCTTCTCTCCATACCCCCTGATCCATTTCGCCACAAGGGCCACATCTAACTCTCTCTTAAATATAGCCAATGAACTGGCCTCAACTACCTTCTGTGGGAGCGAATTCCAGAGACTCACCACTCTCTGTGTGAAAAAATGTTTTCCTCATCTCGGTCCTAAAGGAATTCCCCCTAATACCTAGACTGTGACCCCTTGTTCTGGACCTCCCCAACATCGGGAAGAATCTTCCTGCATCTAGCCTGCCCAACCCCTTAAGAATTTTGTAAGTTTCTATAAGATCCCCCTTAGTCTTCTAAATTCTAGCGAGTACAAGCCGAGTCTATCCAGTCTTTCCTCATATGAAAGTCCTGACATCCCAGGAATCAGTCTGGTGAACCTTCTCTGTACCCCCTCTATGGCAAGAATGTCTTTCCTCAGATTTGCAGACCAAAACTGTACGCAATACTCCAGGTGTGGTCTCACCAAAAGCCTGTACAACTGCAGTAGAACCTCCCTGCTCCTATACTCAAATCCTTTCGCTTGGAACGCTAACATACCATTTGCTTTCCTCACTGCCTGCTGCACCTGCATGCCTACTTTCAATGATTGGTGTGCCATGATACCAAGGTCTCATGATACCAAGGTCTCGTCCCCATTTCCTAATTTGCCACCATTCAGATAATAGTTTACCCTCTTGTTTTTGCCACCAAAGTGGACAACCTCACATTTATCCACATTATACTGCATCTGCCATGCAATTGCCCACACACCCAGCCTATCCAAATCACATTGCAGCCTCCTAGCAATCCTCCTCACACCTAACACTACCCCCAGCTTAGTGCCACCCGCAAACGTGGAGATGTTGCATTCCATTCCCTCGTCTAAATCATGAATATATATTGTAATTAGCTGGTGACCCAGCACTGAGCCTTGCGGTATCCCACGAGTCACTGCCTGCCAATCTGAAAATAACCCGTTTACTCCTACCCTTTGCTTCCTGTCTGCCAGCCAGTTCTCTATCTACTTCAATACTGAACCCCGAATACCGTGTGCTTTACGTTTGTATACTAATCTCTTATGTGGGACCTTGTCGAAAGCCTTCTGAAAATCTAAATATAACACATCCACTGGTTCTCCCTTATTCACTCTACAAGTAACATCCTAGAAAAATTCTATAAGATTCGTCAGACATGATTTACCTTTCGTAAATCCATGCTGACTTTGTCCAATGATTTCACCACTTTCCAAATGTGCTGCTATCCCATATTTAATAACTGATTCTAGCAGTTTCCTCACTACCGATGTTAGACCAACTGGTCTGTAATTCCCCATTTTCTCTCCCCCCTTTAACAAAAAAAAAATGGTGGGGTTACATTAGCTACCCTCCAATCCTCAGGAACTACTCCAGAATTTAAGGAGTTTTGAACATTTGTCACTAATGTATCCACTATTTCTGTGGCTACTTCCTTGAGTACTCTGGGATGCAGACTATATGGCCCTGGGGATTTATCGGCCTCTAATCCATTTAATTTACCCAAAACCACTTCCCGGCTACCCTGGATTTCACTCAGTTCCTACACCTTATTTGACCGCAGGTCCCCTGCTATTTCCGGTAGATTATTTATGTCTTCCTTAGTGAAGACATAACCAAAGTAGTTATTCAATTGGTCTGCCATGTCCTTGTTCCCCATGATCAATTCACCTGTTTCTGACTGCAAGGGACCTACATTGGTTTTAACTAATCTCTTTCTCTGCACATATCTATAAAAACATTTGCAGTCAGTTTTTATGGCCCCTGCTAATTTTCTTTCATAATCTATTTCCCTTTCCAAATTAAGCCCATTGTCCTCTTTTGCTGGAATCTGAATTTCTCCCAGTCCGCTGGTAGGCTGCTTTTTCTGGCTAATTTGTATGCTTCATCTTTTGTTTTTATACTATTCCTGATTTCCATTGTTATCCATCGATGCATTACCTTCCCTGATTTATTCCTTTACCAAACTGGGATGAACAATTGTTGTTGTTCATCCATGCCGTCTTTAAATACCGTCCATTGCATTTCCACCGACAAACCTTTAAGAATCACTTGCCAGTCTATCTTGGACAATTCACGTCTCATACCTTCAAAGTTACCTTTGTTTAAGTTCAGACCCCTTGTTTATGACGTAGTTATATCACACTCCATCCTAATGAAGAACTCAACCATATTATGGTCACTCTTGCCCAACGGGCCCACACAACAAGACTGCTAACTAACCCTTCCTCATTACTCAATACCCAGTCTAGAATAGCCTGCTCTCTCCTTGGTTCCTCTACATGTTGGTTTAGAAAACTATCCCGCATACATTCCAAGAAATCCTCTTCCTCGGCACCTCTGCCCATTTGATTCACCCAATCTATATGTAGATTGAAGTCACCCATTATAACTGTTTTACGATTGTTGCACGCATTTCTAATTTCGTGTTTGATGCCATCCCCAACTCCACTACTACTGTTAGATGGCCCGTGCACAACTCCCACTAGCGCTTTCTGCCCCTTAGAGTTTCGCAGCTCTACCCATATCGATTCCACATCCTCCAAGCTAATGTCCTTTCTTTCTATTGCATGAATCTCCTCTCTCACCAGCAACGCTACCCCACCTCATTTTCCTTTCTGTCTATCCCTCCCGGATATTGAATGTCCCTGGATGTTCAGCTCTCAGCCTTGGTCACCCTGGAGCCATGTCTCCGTGATCCTAACCATAGCATAGTCATTAATAGCTATCTGCACATTCAACTCGTCCACTTTATTACGAATGTTCCTCGCATTGAGACACAAAGCCTTCAGGCTTGTTTTTACAACACTGCAACTCCTTATACAATTATGTTGACAAGTGGCCCCTTTTGATTTTTGCCCTGGAAACTCCGAATTCTGTGGCGTCCACTGAATCACCAATCTGACCCCCTAACTATAGAGTCCCCTATTTCTAATGCCCTCCTCTTCTTTGCCTTACCCTTCTGAGCAACAGGGCCGGTCTCTGTACCGCAGGCCCGGTCGTTGTTGCCACCCCCAGGTAGGCTGCCCCCCCCCCCCAACAGCACTCAAACAGGAATACTTATTTTCAAGGTGTACAGCCACTGGGGTACTCTCTCGTCCCCGCCTCTGCCCCTTGCCTTTCCTAACCGTGACCCACGTGTCTGCCTCCTGTGGTTTTCGAGAGACTACCTCCCTGTAACTCCTCTCTATGACCTCCTCACTCTCCCTGACCAGAGGAAAATACAATACAAAATATAAAGTACAGTACACTACAAACTGCTGGAATCTGACTGCCAATCAGCTGCGTACTCAAGCCCACCAATCAGCGGCTTCCTCAAGCCCAGTTAATTGAATGGAACCTTACGGATTTAGAACGTTACAGATTCAGAACGTTACAGATCAACGGCTCCTTGGCCTCTGAGAAAAAAAAGCCCCGCGCTGGGTTTTTACACTCACCGCTCGGACGTCGCTCCTACCTCATCAACGGCTCCTGGGCCTCTGAATAAACAAAGCCCCGCGCTGGGTTTTTACATTCACCGCTCGGACGTCGCTCCTCCCTCACCAACGGCTCCTGGTCTTCTGCATTCCAGCCAATCCGATATCCATGCTAATGTCTGTCTTTTTTTACCATGGGCTCTGATTTTCCATAGCAGCCCACATGGCACCTCATTAAAGGCTTCATGAAAGGCTTCTATTGACTTTGCTTTGTCGGTCCTGCTATTTATTTCTTCAATGAATTCCCGCAAATTTGTCAGCCAAGACCTCCCCTTCACAAAGCCATGCTATCTTAAGTCAATTTTATCGTCAGCTTCTAAGCACATAGACACACAGATCCATCGATACATTGATACATAGACAATAGGTTCAGGATTAGGCCATCCGGCCCTTCGATCCAGCATCGCCATTCAATGTGATCATGGCTGATCATCCACAATAAGGACCTCGTTCCTACCTTCTCCCCATATCCCTTGACTCCGCTATCTTTTAGAGCTCTGTCTAACTCTCTCTTTCGCTATCTTTAAGAGCTCTATCCAACTCCCCCAATTCCGTAACTTAATATTTTACAATGGAGTCTAAAATCCTACCAACCACCGAAATCAGACTAATCATAGAAACATAGAAACATAGAAAATAGGTGCAGGAGTAGGCCATTCGGCCCTTCGAGCCTGCACCGCCATTCAATGTGATCATGGCTGATCATCCAACTCAGTATCCCGTACCTGCCTTCTCTCCATACCCCCTGATCCCTTTAGCCACAAGTGCCACATCTAACGCCCTCTTAAATAAATCAACTGAATGGTCTCATTATTCTGCTTTGCTTGCTTGTTCTGCAGTGGAGTAATATTCGTAATTTTCCAATCACCGCTCCTGACTCATTTGAGTTTTGAAATATCACTGCCAATGCCTCCACAATCACGAAAGCCACCTATTTCATTAGGTTACAATGCCGAACCTTATCAAGGGTCGTGTAGCAATCCATGCAGACATCGACCACGGCTTTGTCCTGGTCAAACCTTTTATTTACCTCCTCAAAAAACTCAACCGGATTCGTGAAGCACTGTGTCCCATCTCAAAAACCGTACTAAGTATCCCTACTCAGCCCCTGTCATCCAAATTAATATGTATCTTTCCTCTCAGAATACTCTCCAGTAACTTGTGCGCCACAGATGGCACAATGTTCTACAGTTTCCAGGCTTTTCCTGCACCCATTCTTAGAGTCATAGATGTATCGAGTGACACAGTGTGGAAACACTGCCTGCAGCTCTGACCTTCTAGTACTGGTAATATCCTCGTAAAACGTCTCTGCACCATTTCCAGCTTGACTACATATTTTCCCTAACAAGGTGCCAAGAACTGAACACAATACTCCAAATGCGGCCTCACCAACAACCTATACATCTGCAATATGACCTCTCAACCTCTATAGTCAATACTGGCTGATGAAGGCAAATGCGCCAAAAGTCTTTTTGACCACCCAATCTACCAGCGACTCTACTTTCAAGGAACTATGAACGTGCGCTCCTAGATCCCTCTGTTCTACATCACTAACCAGAGTCCTACCATTCACTGTGTATGTCCTGCCATGTTAGCCTTCCCAAAATGCAACACCTCACATTTCTCTGCATAAAATCAAATAAAAAATCTCACATTCCAATCGAAAAAGATATTGGTGCAATGAAGCAGCATTCTTGAATGGAGGCATAACATTCTCGCAATCTTCCTGTCTTCCGGCACCCCACCCATATCTAAAGACGATTCGATCATAGCACAAAATCTGTCCAGGATGTTGGTCCCTGTTAGTCAAATATGCTAGAATTTCGTCAATAACTTTCTCAACATTTCCACGCATGTACCTGTCCAAACATCTCCAGATATCCTAATTCTATTCGCCGCGACAGCTTTCTCTGACAGCCCGTTGCGTATATGTACAACATTAATTAAAACAAACACCGTTACGTACATCAATATCCCTATACAAGGTGTTTATGGTTAACATAATATGCATTATGTATTCTCTACCATTGACAAACAACCAACTCAAAGCGCCATCCATTGCTCATTGAGTGGGTTTGTGATATTGCAAAGGAAAGTATGTTTCAAACCAACAAAGTTTTGGATGATGTATGTGTCCTTTCGCGTAGGTCGCAGTCGACTTAGGAAATCAATCTTCCAAATGTCTTTCGTTCCTTCCTTCGTTCTTTCCTTCTCCTTCATTCTCCTTCCATCCTTCCTTCCTTCCTTCCTTTCTTCCTTCCTTCCTTCCTTCCTTCCTTCCTTCCTTCCTTCCTTCCTTCCTTCCTTCCTTCCTTCCTTCCTTCCTTCCTTCCTTCCTTCCTTCCTTCCTTCCTTCCTTCCTTCCTTCCTTCCTTCCTTCCTTCCTTCCTTCCTTCCTTCCTTCCTTCCTTCCCACCTCCTCTACGTCTTCTTTTCATCCCCCTCACTCCTATCCTCCATTTCTCACTTGCACTCTCCCTGCAAACGTTCCTTCCTTCCTCCCTTCCTTCCTTCCTTCCTTCCTTCCTTCCTTCCTTCCTTCCTTCCTTCCTTCCTTCCTTCCTTCCTTCCTTCCTTCCTTCCTTCCTTCCTTCCTTCCTTCCTTCCTTCCTTCCTTCCTTCCTTCCTTCCTTCCTTCCTTCCTTCCTTCCCTCCCGCCTTCTGGAATTTTTTTGAGGATGTGACATGTAAAATGGTTGAAAGGGTGCCAGTGGATGTAGTGTATCTAGACTTTCAGAAAGCCTTTGATAAGGTTCCGCACGGGAGACTGGTGACTGAAATTAGAGCACATGGCTTTGGGGGTAGGGTGTTGACATAGATAGAAAATTGGTTGGCAGACCGGAAGCGAAGAGTAGGAGTGAACGGGTCCTTTTCAGAATGGCAGGCAGTGGCGAGTGGAGTGCCGCAAGGCTCGGTGTTGGGGCCGCGGCTGTTTACCATATATATTAATGATTTGGAAGTGGGAATTAGGAGCAACACTAGCATGTTTGCGGATGACACAAAGATGGGTGGCAGTATGAACTGTGAAGAGGTTGTTAGGAGGTTGCAGGGTGACCTGGACAGGTTGAGTGAGTGGGCAGATGCGTGGCAGATGCAGTATAATATCCACTTTGGCGGCATAAACAAGGGGGCAGATTATTATCTCAATGGGGTTAGGTTAAGTAAGGGGGAGGTGCAGCGAGACCTGGGCGTCCTTGTACACCGGTCACTGAAAGTTGGCTTACAAGTACAGCATGCAGTGAAGACAGCTGATAGAATGTTGGCCTTCACAACAAGAAGATTTCAGTATAGGGGTAAAGAGGTTCTTCTGCAGTTGTAGAGGGCTCTGGTGAGACCACATCTGGAGTATTGTGTACAGTTTTGGAATCCTAATTTGAGGAAAGACATTCTTATGATTGAGGCAGTGCAGCGTACGTTCACGAGATTGGTCCCTGGGATGGCGGGGGCTGTTATATGAGGAAAGATTGAAAAAGCTAGGCTTGTATTCAGAAGGATGTTTAGAGAATGTAGTTTAGAAGGATGAGGGGGATCTTATAGAAACATATAAAAGTATAAAAGGACTGGACAAGCTAGAGGCAGGAAAAATGATCCCTATGTGGGGCGAGTCCAGAACCAGGGGCCACAGTTTCAGAATAAAGGGGGGGTCATTTAAGACTGAGGTGAGAAAGAACGTTTTCACCCAGAGAGTTGTGAATTTAAGGAATTCCCTGCCACAGAGGGCTGTGGAGGCCAAGTCACTGGATGGATTTAAGAGGGAGATTGATAGAGCTCTAAGGGTAGTGGAGTCGAGGGATATGGGGAGAAGGCAGGCACGGGTTATTGACAGGGGACGTCAGCCATGATCACAATGAATGGCGGTGCTGGCTCGAAGGGCCGAATGACCTCCTCTTGCACCTATTTTCCATGCTTCTATGTTTCTATCTTACTATGTTTCCTTCCTTCCTTCCTTCCTTCCTTCCTTCCTTCCTTCCTTCCTTCCTTCCTTCCTTCCTTCCTTCCTTCCTTCCTTCCTTCCTTCCTTCCTTCCTTCCTTCCTTCCTTCCTTCCTTCCTTCCTTCCTTCCTTCCTTCCTTCCTTCCTTCCGTCCTTCCTTCCTTCCTTCCTTCCTTCCTTCCTTCCTTCCTTCCTTCCTTCCTTCCTTCCTTCCTTCCTTCCTTCCTTCCTTCCCTCCTTCCTTCCTTTCTTCTTTCCTTTCTTCCTCAATAGACAATAGACAATAGGTGCAGGAGTAGGCCAATCGATCCTTCGAGCCAGACCCGCCATTCAATGTGATCATGGCTGATCATTCCCAATCAGTTCCCCGTTCCTGCCTACTCCCCATATCCCCTGACTCAGCTATATTTAAGTGCCCTATCTAGCTCTCTCTTGAAAGCATCCAGAGAACCTGCCCCCAACCGCCTTCTGAGGCAGAGAATTCCACAGACTCTCCACTCTCTGTGATAAAACGTGTTATCTCGTCTCCGTTCTAAATGGCTTACTCCTTATAATTAAACTGTGGCCTCTGGTTCTGGACTCACCCAACATCGGGAACATGTTTCCTGCCTCAAGCGTGTCAAAGCCCTTAACAATCGTATATGTTTCCTTACCTCCCTCTCTCCCACCATGCCTCCTTCCTTCCTTCCTTCCTTCCTTCCTTCCTTCCTTCCTTCCTTCCTTCCTTCCTTCCTTCCTTCCTTCCTTCCTTCCTTCCTTCCTTCCTTCCTTCCTTCCTTCCTTCCTTCCTTCCTTCCTTCCTTCCTTCCTTCCTTCCTTCCTTCCTTCCTTCCTTCCTTCCTTCCTGCCTTCCTCCATCCCTCCCTCCCTCCCTCCCTCCCTCCCTCCCTCCCTTCCTTCCTTCCTTCCTTCCTTCCTTCCTTCCTTCCTTCCTTCCTTCCTTCCTTCCTTCCTTCCTTCCTTCCTTCCTTCCTTCCTTCCTTCCTTCCTTCCTTCCTTCCTTCCTTCCTTCCTTCCTTCCTTCCTTCTTTCCTTCCTTCCTTCCTTCCTTCCTTCCTTCCTTCCTTCCTTCCTTCCTTCCTTCCTTCCTTCCTTCCTTCCTTCCTTCCTTCCTTCCTTCCTTCCTTCCTTCCTTCCTTCCTTCCTTCTTTCCTTCCTCCCTTCCTTCCTCCCTTCCTTCCTACAGAGTGTACAAGCCCTTCTGCTCCATTCTCTCAGCAGACGACAGTCCCTCCATCCGTGGAATTAACCTTGTAAACCTACGCTGCACTCCCTCAATAGCAAGTATGTCCTTCCTCAAATTAGGGGACCAAAACTGCACACAATGCTCCAGTTTTGGTTTCACAAGGGCTCTGTACAACTGCAGAAGCACCTCTTTGCTCCTATAGTCGATTCCTCTTGTTGTAAAGGCCAACATGCCATTCGGTTTCTTCACTGCCTGCTGCACCTGCATGCTTACTTTCATAGACTGATGTACAAGGACCCCCAGATCACGTTGTACTTCCCCATTTCCCAACTTGACGCCATTTAGATAGTAATCTGCCTTCCTGTTTTTGCTGCCAAAGTGGATAATTTATCATTAAACTTCATCTGCCCACTCCCCCAACGTGTCCAAGTCACCCTGCATTCTCATAGCATCCTCCTCACAGTTCACATTGTCATACAGCTTTGGGTCATCTGCAAATTTGCTAATGTTACTTTGAATCCCTTCATCCAAATCAGTGATGTCTATTGTAAATAGTTGCGGTCCCATCACCGAGCCTTGCGCTACCCCACACGTCATTGCCTGTCATTCTGAAAGGGACCCGTTAATCCCTGCTCTTTGTTTCCTGTCTGCCAACCACTTCTCTATCCATGTCAGCACACTACCCCCAATACCATGTGCCATAATTTTGCCCACTAATCTCCTATGTGGGACCTTATCAAAAGCTTTCTGAAAGTCG
>CAUPSL010000034.1:0-21451 GCA_963514005.1 Raja brachyura
TTCTTTAAATGACAATTGGTTATCAGCCTTTTACGGATATAGATACATAAATACATAGACAATAGATGCAGGAATAGACCATTCAGCTCTTCGAGCCTGCACCGCCATGCAATGTGATCATGTCTGACCATCTGCAATCGGTACCGCGTTCCTGCCGTCTCCCATATCCCTTGATTCCGCTAGCTCTAAGAGATCTACCTGTCCCTCTTTTGAATGCATCCAGTGAATCGGCTTCCACTGCCTTCTAGGGCAGAGAATTCCACAAATTCACAACTCTCTGTGTGAAATAAGTTTTTCCTCATTTCAATTCTAATTAGCCCACCCCTTATTCTTAAAACTGCGTTCCCTGGTTCTGGACTTCCCCGACATCGGGAACATGTTTCCTACATCTCACGTGTCCTATCCCTTAATAATGTTATATATTTATATAAGGTCGCCTATCATTCTAGATTCCAGTAAATACAAGCCCAGTCGCTCCATTCTTTCATCATTTTACAGTCCCGCCATCCGGTAATTACACTGTTAATTACCGAGCTGCACGCTCTCAATAGCAAGAACGTCCTTGGTCAAAGTAGGAGACCAAAGCTGCACACGATACTCGAGGTTTGATCTCACCCAGAGCTCAGTACAACTGCTGAATTAACTCTGTTCCGATACTATACTCCTCTCGTTATTAAGGCATGACCATGGGAATTGGGAGCATGAGAAGCTAGAATCTTTTGCATGGGACACGGTGTTGACGAAGAGGGCGATTAAAGGGGAATGTTGTGGACGGTTTTCAAAGATTGGATTTGTATCTTCACAGATTTCTGTACACGACAGGCACGCTCATGATCTCTTTCTCTGTTGCGGGTAAGTCGATCGCTCAGCGGGTATTGTGTGTGTGTGTGTGTGTGTGTGTGTGTGTGTGTGTGTGTGTGTGTGTGTGTGTGTGTGTGTGTGTGTGTGTGTGTGTGTGTGTGTGTGTGTGTGTGTGTGTGTGTCGTGTGGCGGGGGGTGGGGGGGGGGGGGGGGGAGCGCGCACGTAGATGTTCACAAAATTGATGAATAGCATTCGATGTCCATGCGGAACGTGATGCAAGTATAAACTCATTGTCTCTGCCTGCCCGTGATCCATATCCGCTAATCCCTGCATAAGCCTCTGCTTATGCATAACCGTCTCCCATGACACCGTGGTAATTATCTTCATTATCCAGTCTTGGCAGCGCATTTCGGGAATCACCATGCACTCTGTAAAACACTGCCCACACATTCTCTTTTATTGTCACGATACAGTGATAATAAAGAGAGCGTACAGTGATGCTGCGAATTACCATACAGCCATACCAACAAAGCCAACAACCTACATAAAAGTTACCATAAAGATCCACCACAGAGTATTCCCCACGTTATTCACTGTGAAGGCAATAAAGTCTTATCTCTTCCTTCGTTTTTCACCCTCGGTCGGGGCAGTCGAACCATGCGTCGGGAGATCGAAGCTCCCGCAGCCGGCGGTCGGAGCCCCCGTGTCGGGGCGATCAAAGCTCCCGCGTCGGGGCGGTAGAAGCTCCTACGGTCGGATTGGAGTTCCTGATGTCGGTCTCTAACCAGAGACCGCGAGCTCCATGGTGTTAAAGTCCGCAATCTCCCGCGGTGCACCTCTCGAAATCGGTCTAACAGCAAAGCCGCCAACACACCCCGATGTTCGGCCGGAGGGCAGGCAGATATACGATACGCAAAGTCCTTTCTCCGTCGATGTAATAGATTAGAAAAAGTTCCCCCAACCCTCCCCCACACCCACATAAAATAAGCAAAAAGTACACTAAAAACATACATTTAACACATAGTAAACAACAGCGAAGAAGAAAGGGGCATTCGTAGTGTTGGCCAGGAAGCCATTATTGGCGCCATCCGGTGGTTCCTCTCTCACCTAAAAGAGATGTCCTCTAGTCTTCGACATTTCTACCTAAGAAGAAAGTATTATGTTTCTATACGCACGGGTTATTGATTGGGGACGATCAGCCATGATCACAATTAATGGCAGTGCCGGCTCGAAGGGACGAAGGCCCTCCTCCTGCACCTATTTTCTATGTCTCTATGTTTCTATAAAAAGGGGATAACTGTAGCCTGTCCTATTGCCGCATAATCTATCATCTATCTATCTATCTATCTATCTATCTATCTATCTATCTATCTATCTATCTACTATCTATCTATCTATCTATCTATCTATCTATCTATCTATCTATCTATTCTATCTATCTATCTATCTATCTATTCTATCTGTCTGTCTGTCTGTCTGTCTGTCTGTCTGTCTGTCTGTCTGTCTGTCTGTCTGTCTGTCTGTCTGTCTGTCTGTCTGTCTGTCTGTCTGTCTGTCTGCCCGCCCCGCCCGCCCGCCCGCCCGCCCGCCCGTCCGCCCGCCCGTCCGTCCCCGTCCGTCCGTCCGTCCGTCCGTCCGTCCGTCCGTCTGCTATATCTATCTATCTATCTATCATCTATCTATCTATCTATCTATCTATCTATCTATCTATCTATCTATCTATCTATCATCTATCTCTATCTATCTAGTCTATCTATCTATCTATCTATCTATCTATCTATCTATCTATCTATCTATCTATTTTAAAAGCTATGTATGTAATTTTGCCTTTGAAACGTGTCTCCTCAAAAACCAGATTTTTACAATTTCGGTAGGGATTTAACTTATGATTTCAGAAATCCACTCCTCTCCAAATTCGGTCAATAATTTCCCCAGATTTTGAATAAAGCTGTTCACAAAACTCATTTTTTCAAAAAGAATCGCCGCTTGGCAGCTGCTGACGTCACAATGCCACATGCCCACCAATCCAGGCTCACCTGCCTCCTGGCCCCGCCCCCCCCCCCCCCCCCCGCCGCTGTGGATAAATGCAGCGGTTGTCAACGCGCATGCGTAGTTTTCCACGAAGTACGTTCGCCCACCCAGTCCCCCCGCAGAAAGATCGAGAATGTTCTGCAGAACAAAGATTCTACAGCTCAGCTCCGCCATAGGATCTTTGTTCTGCAGATCTCGGGGTCAGCGGCGCCTCACGCGCTGAACCTTCACGTCACTGCCGGCGCAGCTCATTCCAGCTGTGGGTGTCCAGAGAGTCAGAAGCCGCTTCTCTCCTCAATTGGCAGCCCACTCACACGCCCGGCTCCTCTCCACCCCCCTCCTCTTCTCCCATCCTCCCATCTCCTTCCTCCCTCTCTCCCCTCTCCTCTCTACCAAAGATCCTATACCGCTAGAGGATCTTTGCTCTCTACCTGTCACAGGGGACGACCTCCTCTCCGGGGTGGCCCGATCGTCTGCCCCTACCCCCGGCCCGGCCCGACTCTGTCACGCTGGCGGAAGCCACAATCGCCTGGTCCCCCGCTGCTTTTCACCATCCTATTGCTCCGTGCCTCGTTCGGGCTGCTGCCGCACCCCTCTCGCTCTCCCCCCTTGGTTAGTGTGTGTGTGATGCGGCAGGGTCCTCTCTCGCATTCCATAATTCTGCCAACAGCTTTCGTGCATGAGACACGGTTCATTTCCAGAACATTCTTAACGTATAACGCATGGTTTCATTTTGCTCCCTGTTTCTCCCCCTCTCGCTCTCCCCATCTCCCTCTCTCCCCATCTCTCTCTCTCCCCCTCTCTTTCTCTCACCCCCTCTCTCTCTTTTTCCCCTCTCTCTCTCCCTCGCTCTCTCTCTCTCTCCCCCTCTCTCTCTTCCCTTCCTCTCACCCACACCCCTGCCCTCCCCATCCTCCGTCCCCTAAACTCCCTTCCCCTACCCTCCACCCCTCCCCTACTCCCTTCTCGCAACCCAATCCCCTCCCCACCCTCACTCCCCCCTCCCCCACCTCTCCCCTCCCTCCCCCTTCCCTTCCCATCTTTCAGCCTCCCTCTCTCCCTCTCTCTACCCCCTCTCTCTTCTCCCCTGTCTATCTTCTCCCATCTCTCTCATCCCACTCTTCCACCCCTCCACCTCTGTCTCGTGCCCATTTGTCTCTGCCCCATTCTCTCTGTATCTCCCAATTCTCTCTGCTCTCACTCTCTACCCTGCCCCCACCCTCTCCAGACGCGCCTGCGAGTTGGGGGCTATGCGTCAGTGGATAGGGTGGTTGTGGGGTAAAGGAGCAAATCAATAATATTAATATACTATCAAGGGGGGTAGAGAGTGTGTGCGGGGGGTAGTTAGTGTGTGTGACGCTGCATGCCCCCCCAGAACCCCCCCCCCCTCCCCGCAGCCGCACGTTGGGGGAACTGCACTTGGTATAGTTTTAAAACTGTGTGTGTGTGTGTGTGTGTGTGTGTGTGTGTGTGTGTGTGTGTGTGTGTCATTTATTGACCAATCTGACCTTTTATTAAAATCTGACCGCTGCCCAGCTGCTGACGTTGCAATAACAGTGAACGTTTTACATCTTCTGGTAGAAAATATCCTTATGATTTCAAAAATCAATTCGTCTGTAAATTTGGTCAATTATTTCCCGAAATATTTACTGAAATTTATCACCAAACCGACATCAAGAAAAATATAACGATAGCCCAGCTGCTGCCCTCACAATGCCTTTCCTCGTGGCCCAGCTCGCTCGTGGCCCCGCATCCGCCTCTGGATTAATGCAGCTACTGTCAACGCGCATGCGCAGTTTTCCACTGGTACGTTACCACTTGCCCCCCCCCCCCCCCCTCCCCCCCCGTTCTTCAAAATGCGCAGAAAGAACGAGCGTTCTGATGATCGGGAGGTCACCGGAGGCCACTGCCTTGCTTCTGAAACCTCTCCGTCTCCCCCGCCCGATGGTAGAGCACGGCGGCGCTGGGCAGGGAAATGAGAAGTTGGCCCTCGCGGCCATTATTCCCTCTGGGAAACTTGTCTCTCTCTCTCTCTCTCACAACTCTCTCTCCCCCACTCCTCACTCGCTCCCTCTATCCCTCTCTCTCCCCTCTCTCTCTCCCCTCCTCTCTCTCTCTCTCCCACCTCTCTCTCTCCCCATCCATCTCTCTCCACCTCTCTCCTTCGCCCCCCCTCCCTGTCTCCCCCCCGCCTCTTTCTCTCCCCCAACTCTCGCTCTCCCCACCTCTCGCTCTCCCCCTCTCTCTCTCCCCCCTGTCTCCACACTCTCTCTCTCCCCTATATCACTCTCCCCCTCCGCTCTCTCTTACCCCCCGATGGGGTAAAGTGAGAAAACTAATATTATTAATATAATAACAAGGGGGTCGATAGTTTGTGTGCGGGGGTAGTTAGTGTGTGTGTGTGCGGGTAGTTAGTGCGTGTGACGCCGCATGCCCCCCCCCCCCCCCCCGCAACGGCACGTTGGGGGAACAGACCCGAAGTGTCTGCACTTGGTCTAGTGATATAGAAATCAATCATGTCTCCCCTCAGCTTCCGAATTTCCTGTATTTCAATTCACGCTTTTTTCCAAACTCTACTCATAAATAATACACTCTATCGAGGCAGCAACCTAGCGAAAATCTTCTGCACCCTCCGCAAACCTCCATATCGTTCCGGAAAAGAGCGGCCAGAACTGCAAACACTTTTAGCTATGGACCACAGATCATTGTGAACACTGCTATTAATAGTCCTGCCATTAAATCTATACTTTCCTCAGACAGCCTAAATAGAACACCAGCACAGGCCTCGATTAGACTCCATGTACCATCTATCTGCTCATATCTGCAATGTATCTATAGAGTGCTGTATCATTTAACAGGCTTTCTCACTTCCGTAACACCACCATTTATGTGCTAGCCAGCAAGCCTTTATGTTAGCTTACACGCCACTTTACTGTGTGCGTCTGTACACGTCTGTGACTGTCAGGGTGAAATGTGTATGAGTTTGTTTGTTTTACCTATGTGCACATGAGTTTTATATATCTATGCGTCAACACGTATAGGAATTTATGAATGTTTGCAAGTTGTCCAGACAAATCATATCACTCATAAGTAAAATCACACAATACAACAAGTATTGTGCCAAAAGGAAAGGAAGCAGAGTGTATAATATAATGCTACAACTATAGACCAGTGTAGAGAAGATCTACAATGGTTGCAAAGAGGTAGATTGAGAGATCTGGTCCACACCCTAGCTTACCGAAGGACAGTTTAGCAGTTTAGCAGTATCACAGCTGGGACGAAGCTGTTCCTGAGACCGATGTATTTCCTGCCCCACGGGAGAGGGGAAAATATGAAATGAAACAGGGTGTCAGTGTTCCTTGATTGTGCTGCCTGCTTGCTGGGGTATCTTGTGGTCTTGACCTGACCTGTGACGAATCCAAGCTATGATGTTTACCGATCCATGGGTTTTTGTGGTGGATCTGTAGACGTTGGGAAGACTTAAAGACATGTCAAATGTGCTTAAAGTTCTTGGGACATTGTGGCCTGATGTGCTTTCGTGAACGTAGTGTCAGTATAGTGTTTGTTCCTGTGCGTTTATGAATGTGTGTGTGCTTGTGTGTGTGTGTGTGTGTGTGTGTGTGTGTGTGTGTGTGTGTGTGTGTGTGTGTGTGTGTGTGTGTGTGTGTGTGTGCACGTGTGCGTGTGCATGTGTTGTAAGTGTTGAATGTGTGTGTGTTTGCACGAGTATGTGAATATATGTGTGTTCGCGCGTATGTGTGGATACGTATGTGTGTGTGCTTGCATGTGCACGAGCATTTTTGTTCGTGAATGTTGGTTTCTTTATGTATGGCTGCTTGTGTATCTGTGAACAATTTTGAGAATATTTAGGTGTGCGCGTGGGTATGTGTGTATGTAACAGATTGCATATGCGTGTGCTTCTGCGTGTCAGCGCTTGTGTCTGTGCGTGTGTGTTTGTGAGACTGTATCTGCATGTGTGAGAGAGAAGCCGAGCATCCACAAGCGAACGATTTGCTGTTACATTATCCTACTCTCTGTTACAGCGTCGGCCCTGCTGCTGTTTCCAGCGCTCGCGTTGATAGGAGTGGGAGGAGTGTTCTTGTTGACAACGAACATAAAGGTGATCTCATGCTCATCCGTGTGTTAGTTTTCCCAGTTGCTAACCATGTTAACTTCACTTCCCAGTCCCATATCGACCCTTCTCTTCAGCGTATCCTCCATTGCCTATAGTGAGGCCACACTCATACTGGGGAACACACGTCATATTCCGCTTAAGTATCTTCCAATCTAACGGTACGAACATTGAATTCTCAAATCTTAAGCAATTCCCCGCGCCATTAATTTTCTACTTGCACTCTTCCCATTTTCAGACACCGATGTACACCCATAGCATCCATCCTCCACGCCCCACATCCTTCCACCGTTATCCCCCTCTAGATTTTCTCACTTGTTGTCTTGTTGGCTTCGTGTGGCACCATTTAGTCTCCATTTGCCACGTTTTTTTTTTCTATGTTTATGTCTTGCTTTTGTCCACCCAGTTAACAATCAAAACCCCTCTTACTTATATATGACTTGCCAATTATAACTCCGGAAGTATTGCTTCCCCCACTATGGCAGGCTTTCCGAAATACCACACCGATGGCTACAGCCTCTCAATTTATTGCCTGTCCGATGCTTTGTAATTAAATTGGTATCTTTCTTCAAATCAATCTGACCCGAAACATCGTCTGTCCATTTCCCCTCATAGATGCTGACTGGTCCACTAAGTTCATCTTGCCCTTTGTAGTTTGTCTATTTCAGTAGCAGTGGTGTTTGGATTAATATTTATCCAATTAGCTGTGCTCTCGTCAAAATGGTTTGAAAAAAGCACGGAGCCAGCTCCTTCGGCCCACCAAGTCCACACAGACCATCAGATTTAAATTAACCATATAACCGCATAACATATAACCATATAACAATTACAGCACGGAAACAGGCCCTCTCGGCCCTTCCAGTCCATGCCGATCATTTATTTCCCCCTAGTCCCATCTAACTGCACTCAGACCATACCCCTCCATTCCCTTCCCGTCCATGTACCTATCCACTTTACTTTTAAATGTTAAAATCGATCCTGCCTCCACCACTTCTGCAGGAAGATCATTCCACACAGCCACCACTCTCTGAGTAAAGAAGTCCCCCCTCATGTTACCCCTAAACTTCTGTCCCTTAATTCTCATGTCATGCCCTCTTGTTTGAATCTTCCCTACCCTCAATGGGAAAAGCTTATCCACGTCAACTCTGTCTATCCCTTTCATCATTTTAAAGACCTCAATCAAGTCCCCGCTTAACCTTCTGCGCTCCAAAGAATAAAGACCTAACTTGTTCAACCTTTCTCTGTAACTTAGTTGCTGGAAGCCAGGCAACATTCTAGCAAATCTCCTCTGTACTTTCTCTATTTTGTTGACATTAGGCGACCAAAATTGTACACCATACTCCAGAATTGGTCTCACCAATGCCTTGTACAATTTTAACATTACTTCCCTACTCCTATATTCAATGCTCTGATTTATAAAGGCCAGCACACCAAAAGCTTTCATTGCCACCCTATCTACATGCGATTCCACCTTCAGGGAACTATGCACAGTTATTCCTAGATCCCTCTGTTCCACAGCATTCCTTAATTCCCTACTATTTACCATGTACGTCCTATTTTGATTTGTCCTGCCAAGATGTAGCACCTCACAGTTATCAGCATTAAACTCCATCTGCCATCTTTCAGCCCACTCTTTCAAATGGCCCAAATCTCTCTGTAGACTTTGAAAATCTACCTCATTATCCACATCACCACCTATCTTAGTATGATCTGCATACTTACTTATCCAATTTCCCACCCCATCATCTAGATCATTGATGTACATGACAAACAACAGTGGACCCAACACAGATCCCTGAGGCCCCCCACTGGTCACAGGCTTCCAACCTGACAAACAGCCATCCCCCATTGCTCTCTGGCATCTCCCATTCAGCCACTGTTGAATCCATCTTGCTACTCCGCCATTAACACCCAAATATTGAACCTTCTGTACCAACCTTCCATGGGGAACCCACACCATAAAATATTTGAGACTTAGAAACATAGAAACATAGAAAATAGGTGCAGGAGTAGGCCATTCGGCCCTTCGAGCCTGCACCGCCATTCAATGTGATCATGGCTGATCATCCAACTCAGTATCCCGTACCTGCCTTCTCTCCATACCCCCTGATCCCTTTAGCCACAAGTGCCACATCTAACGCCCTCTTAAATATAGCCAATGAACTGGCCTCAACTACCTTCTGTGGCAGAGAATTCCAGAGACTCACCACTCTCTGTGTAAAGAATGTTTTCCTCATTTCGGTCCTAAAGGAATTCCCCCTTATCCTTAGACTGTGACCCCTTGTTCTGGACTCCCCCAACATTGGGAACAATCTTCCAGCATCTAGCTTGTCCAACCCCTTAAGAATTTTGTAGGTTTCTATAAGATCCCCCCTCAATCTTCTAAATTCCATCGAGTACAAACCGAGTCTATCCAATCTTTCCTCATATGAAAGTCCTGACATCCCAGGAATCAGTCTGGTGAATCTTCTCTGTACCCCCTCTATGGCAAGGATGTCTTTCCTCAGATTTGGAGACCAAAACTGTACGCAGTACTCCAGGTGTGGCCTCACCAAAACCCTGTACAACTGCAGTAGAACCTCCCTGCTCCTATACTCAAATCCTTTCGCTATGAATGCTAACATACCATTTGCTTTCTTCACTGCCTGCTGCACCTGCATGCCTACTTTCAATGACTGGTGTACCATGACACCCAGGTCTCGTTGCATCTCCCCCTTACCTAATCTGCCACCATTCAGATAATAGTCTACCCTCATGTTTTTGCCACCAAAGTGGATAACCTCACATTTATCCACATTGTACTGCATCTGCCATGCATCTGCCCATTCACTCAGCCTATCCAAATCACCCTGCAGCCTCCAAGCATCCTCCTCACACCTAACTATACCCCCCAGCTTGGTATCATCTGCAAATTTGGAGATGTTGCATTGAATTCCCTCGTCCAAATCATTAATATATATTGTAAATAGCTGGGGTCCCAGCACTGAGCCTTGCGGCACCCCACTAGTCACTGCCTGCCATTCTGAAAAGGACCCGTTTACTCCTACCCTTTGCCTCCTGTCTGCTAGCCAGTTCTCTATCCACATCAATACTGAACCCCCAATACCGTGTGCTTTAAGTTTGTATGCTAATCTCTTATGCGGGACCTTGTCGAAAGCCTTCTGAAAGTCTAGATATAACACATCCACTGGTTCTCCCTTATCCACTCTACTAGTTACATCCTCGAAAAATTCTATCAGATTTGTCAGACATGATTTACCTTTCGTAAATCCATGCTGACTTTGTCCAATGATTTCACCACTTTCCAAATGCGCTGCTATCCCATCTTTAATAACTGACTCTAGCAGTTTCCCCACTACCGATGTTAGACTAACTGGTCTGTAATTCCCCGCTTTCTCTCTCCCTCCTTTTTTAAAAAGTGGGGTTACATTAGCTACCCTCCAATCCTCAGGAACTACTCCAGAATCTAAGGAATTTTGAAAAATTATCACTAATGCATCCACTATTTCTGTGGCTACCTCCTTGAGTACTCTGGGATGCAGACTATCTGGCCCTGGGGATTTATCGGCCTTCAATCCGTTCAATTTACCCAACACCACCTCCCGGCTAACCTGGATTTCACTCAGTTCCTCCATCTTATTTGACCCCCGTTCCACTGCTATTTCCGGCAGATTATTTATGTCTTCCTTCGTGAAGACAGAACCAAAGTAGTTATTCAATTGGTCTGCCATGTCCTTGTTGGACTTGAGGGGGAAAACAGCACATGGAGAAATCTACGCATACATGGTGAGAGCGTGCAATCGCGACATACGCGGCATGCAAGATAAGGATCGAAATCTGTCTCGGGCGTTCTAAGGCAGATGCTCCACCAGCGAAACTCTGTGCTGAGTTATTACTTAGACTTAAGTTTTGGTCCATTATATTCGCAAGAAACGAGGTAGAATAAAAAGCGTTGCTTGTCATGCTATTCAATCAAATTTTATAATGCTTCACATAAATACAATCAGGTCAAGTGCAGGTATAATAGCTAATGGCTGGACACGGAGTGCAGAATATAGTTATTACCAGTATCGCATGTCATTTCCAGTGACAAATCCCAACGTCCGTAACGGGGTAAAGGTGATTCGGACGGTACATTAGCCTATAGAAGGACCGTTCAGATGTATAACAAAGGCAAATACGTTGTTCCCAGTGTAGCTGCTGGGGGTGGGATATTGCGGAATATTTCAACACCTACGTACACTCATTGCTTCACTGTTTTCCCGTCTACTCCACAGGTTGGAAATTTGTTCGGGAGGAAACGCTCCACAATAATCACGGTGTATAACGGGGCTTTCGGTTCTGCCCCTGCCATCTTCCTCGTAGTTAAGGTAAGAGACCTCTCAATACATTAGCTCTCAAACCCCTTTCCCGGGAGAAAGAATTTCAACTGCAGGCCCTCCACGGAGTAAATCCCATTGACTGCAGCAGAGGTTGGGCATTAATCGTCGAACAGGGAGGTCTAATAGAAACATATAAAATTATAGAAGGACTGAATAATATAGATGCAGAAAAAATATTCCCAATGTTGGGCGAGTCCAGAAACAGTGGCCACAGTCGTAGAATAAAGGGGAAGCCATTTAAGACTGAGGTGAGAAACACGTTTTCACCCAGAGAGTTGTGAATTTGTGGAATACCCTGCCACAGAGGGCAGTGGAGACCAAATCACTGGATGTATTTAAAAGATAGTTAGATAGAGCTCTATGGGCTAATTAAATCAAGGGACATGGGGAGAAGGCACGGGATATTGATTGGGGACGATCATTCATGATCACAATGAATGGTGGTGCTGGCTCGAAGGGCCGAATGGCCTTCTCCTGCACCTATTTTCTATCTTTCTATGCAACAGCAGATGAATATGCCTTTCGGCGCACAATATCACAGCCAAACATGATGGCCAGTTACACTAATCTCTGCCGGCACAGAATCCACGGACCGCCATTCCCTGAGCACTGGAATAGAAACATAGAAACATAGAAAATAGGTGCAGGAGTAGGCCATTCGGCCCTTCGAGCCTGCACCGCCATTCAATATGATCATGGCTGATCATCCAACTCAGTATCCCGTACCTGCCTTCTCTCCATACCCTCTGATCCCCTTAGCCACAAGGGCCACATCTAACTCCCTCTTAAATATAGCCAATGAACTGGCCTCAACTACCCTCTGTGGCAGAGAGTCCAGAGACCCACCACTCTCTGTGTGAAAAAAGTCCTTCTCATCTCGGTCCTAAAGGATTTCCCCCTTATTCTTAAGCTGTAACCCCTTGTCCTGGACCTCCCCAACATCGGGAACAATATTCCTGCATCTAGCCTGTCCAACCCCTTAAGAAATTTGTAGTTTTCTATAAGATCCCCTCTCAATCTCCTAAATTCTAGAGAGTATAAACCGAGTCTATCCAGTCTTTCTTCATAAGACAGTCCTGACATCCCAGGAATCAGTCTGGGGAACCTTCTCTGCAATCTCTCTATGGCAATAATGTCCTTCCTCAGATTTGGAGACCAGAACTGTACGCAATACTCCAGGTGTGGCCTCACCAAGACCCTATACAACTGAAGTAGAACCTCCCTGCTCCTATACTCAAATCCTTTTGCTATGAAAGCTAACATACCATTCACTTTCTTCACTGCCTGCTGCACCTGCATGCCTACTTTCAATGACTGGTGTACTATGACACCCAGATGCGCTGCATCTCCCCTTTTCCTAATCGGCCTCTATTTAGATAGTAGTCTGTTTTCCTATTTTTGCCACCAAAGTGCATAACCTCACATTTATCCACATTATACTGCATCTGCCAAATATTTGCCCACTCACCCAGCCTATCCAAGTCACCTTGCAGTCTCCTAGCATCCTCCTCACAGCTAACACTGCCCCCCAGCTTAGTGTCATCCGCAAACTTGGAATAGGTGTAAGCATTTTTTTTTAAAGTTTTTTTTATTAGTTAGAAGCAATTACATAATTTAAAAAAGATACGTGTTCATTGTTGACATAATAAAAGTCATTTTGTTCTTTGTAGATATACATAATCAGTATTATTTATGTTAATCCTTGCTTAATCATTGTGCTTCTATATATTTTTTTCCATTTTTTATAAAGGTAGAAAATAGTGGAAAAAGATTAAATAAAAATATTTATATATATATATAAAGTTGGGAAAGAATGAGGTGTAAGCATTTTAAATGTTATTATTGTACCTGCCTCTCACCGCATTGGTAGCGTTTTGCCGGCACCCAGATTTTTTTGCAGAAAGGGCCCACAGTTCAGGATCAAAGCAGGGTGGAATTGGGTGGGTAAAGGCGTAGATCGGGTATGCGGCGGAGGAGGGCACGTGGCAAGAGATGGGAAGAAAATTAGAGTGTGGACCGGTGTGGCCAGGAGGTGTCGAATGCAATCTCAAGATACCTAAAGAGAGAGATGAGACAGAGCACAGTGGAAGAACTTTCGTGACATCCCGTCCTTCCCATCTAAGGCGATCACACTTCGTATTGTTCAACAGAGAAAGATGGCGAGGGGATATATGTAGAACTAGACTAAGTGGGACACATTGGGTCCCAGCATCACACAGGAGGGCTGGTACCCCAACACAATATTCTACCTCTCCACCAATTCCAATATTGGTGGGCAGTGGGGGGGGGGGGGGGGGGGGGGAGTCATTTCTGGAGCGCTAGTATGGGCGTTGTGGGCTAATGGGACTGGTTTCCAGAAGGCAATTATAGACATTGTGGGCCGAATGTATTCTTGGGCTGGCGGCTCAGTCACTCAAGCCTGTTGTGCTGACAGCTCACTCACCCACGGCTGGTGGTCTGGCAGTTGACTCACTGCTGTTCCTTGAAATTCCATTTCAAGCAGGGTGCAAGGTCACCAAATTCAAGTGCAGTTTCATACCATTCCAAGCAGGGTGCAAGGCCACTAAAGACAGCGAGTCGTGACTTCTCCCTCCTCCATCTTGCTGAGACCGAGCTACGCCCACACTTCTAGGTTTTATAGTCCCTACCCCCTCTCACCAGTTGCCTTCGTGGCATGATTGACAGGAGAGAAACTCAACATTTTTAAAACACTAATAATACTTTCATTTTTGGACAATGGAAAAAATCCTCGGCACCCGATGAGCGAAGGGGGACTCAAAGATGGCCATAAACCGCAGCCGTACCTGCAAGCGTTTTTTTTTTCTAAAATCAATATAAAGCGCAGACAGAAAGTGGTCAAGTTTAGATTTTGAATTTTATGGAAGGCAAGGCAACTTTAATTAGGCAACATAACTTTAGCATTTCCAAACCATAGGCAACACAACTATGGCATTTCCAAACCAAAGGCAACACAGCTTTAGTATTTCCAAACCAAAGGCAACACAACTTTTGCGTTTCCAAACCAAAGGCAACACAGCTTTAGCATTTCCAAACCAAAGGCAACACAGCTTTAGCATTTCCAAACCAAAGGCAACACAGCTTTAGCATTTCCAAACCAAAGGCAACACAAATTTGCGTTTCCAAACCAAAGGCAATACAGCTTTAGCATTTCCAAATCAAAGGCAACACAGCTTTACCATTTCCAAACCAAAGTCAACACAGCTGTTGCGTTTCCAAACCAAAGGCAACACAGCTTTACCATTTCCAAACCAAAGGCAACACAGCTTTAGCATTTCCAAACCAAAGGCAACACATCTTTATCATTTCCAAACTAAAGGCAACACAGCTTTAGCATTTCCAAACTATATTTTCAAACCACATTAAGGGCACTGACAGGTCAGTAAAACCACTCACAGTTTAATAGACATGTGTTCAGTGTTATTCACAGCTGACTGAGGCACTCAATACTTCCGGATTTTATAGTCCCTCCAGAAGTGGCGTGGCCTTCAGGAGAGAGAATCTCAACATTTTCTAAAAAATAATAACTCTTATTTTTCATCGATGGGCCAAATCCTCTTGTCCTGCGCAGCGGAGGGGATCTTTGAGTAAGATGGCCAAAAATCACAGCCGTAAGTGGCAGCGTTGTTTTTCTAAAATCAATATACAGAACAACAGAAAGTGGTCAAGATCAGACTTTTAGTAATATAGATAATCTGAAATAGAGATGTACCATGAAGCGAAGGAGAATGATGGGCGCATGGAGTGCTGTGATGGGTAAGAGGGTAGTAGATGGTTCCGGTGACCTGTTTGCTGATTGCTCTAAACTTTGTCAGATGTGAATGGTCATACCAACACTCTGAATGAATCCCCTCTTCTTATCCCCTCCTCCCCTTCCCGCGCAGGTGACGTTTGAAGCTGGTTTCTCCTTGAGGACAATATTTTTGTTCATCAGTTGCCTGAGCCTTCTCCATGTTCTGCGCACAGTCTTCCTCCTTCCATGGAAACACATCCCATACCCGCTGCCGGAGGCATTCACCTATGGGTAATGTGCGAAAGCGGAGCGGGGTTGCACCTGCATGCATGAGTGCGCGACAATCTGGAATAAAAACGAGGTACGATCCATCCAGGACGTGCCCCGGATGAACATCCTACATAGAAGAGTCTAACTTCTATGTAACTAACTAACTAAAAGAAGGCTATCAAAGTATACGACGAGGGCATATACAAAGCCTGAACATTGGGAACATATTTCCTGCTTCTGGCGTGTCCAAACCCTTAATAAGACCCCCTGAATTCCAGCGTACAATTTCTTCTAAATTCCAGCGTACAAGCCCACTCGCTCCATTCTATCAAAAATATGACAGTCCTACCATCCAGAAAATTAACCCCGTGAACCTACGCAATAGCAAGAATGTCCTTCTTCAAATTTGTAAACCACAATACTCCAGGTATGGTCCCACTGTACAACTGCAGAAGGAACGCTTTGCACCTATACTCATCTCTGCTTGTTATGAACACCAACACGCCATTCGCTTTCTTCACTGCCTGCTGTACCTGCATGCATATTTTCAGTGACTGATGAACAAGAACCCCCAGATATCATTGTACCTCCCCTTTTCCAAACTTGACACCATTCAGATAATTATCTGTTTTCTTTGTTTGCCACCAAAGTGGATAACCCCACATGTATTCACATCAAACTGCACCTGTCAGGCATCTACCCACTCACCCAACTTGTCCATGTCACTGAGCAAACCTGGTCAAATCTTCCCTTCTCTCCCGCACCACCCCCTCCCCGGGCACTTTTCCTTGCAACTGCAAGAGATGCTACACTTGTCACTTTACCTGCCCCCTCAACTCCATTCAAGGATCCAAGCAGTCGTTCCAGGTGCGACAGACGATCACCTGCATCTCCTCCAACCTCATCTATTGCATCCGCTGCTCTAGATGTCAGCTGATCGGTGAGACCAAGCGCACGACCTTGGTCTCACTGTACACCTCCGTTCGGTCTGCATTAACCTGATCTCCCGGTGGCTCAGCACTTCAACTCCCCCTCCCATTCTGAATCTGACCTCTCGGACCTGGGCCTCTTCCATGGCCAGAGTGAGCACCACCGGAAATTGGAGGAGCAGCACCTCATATTGGGCACCTTGGGCCCAAGGTGAAAAGGTACTTTGGGGTCACCTTGAGGTCACCTTGGGCAGTCTGCATCCTAGCGGCATAAACATTGAATTCTCCAATTTACGGTAGCCCCTGCTGTCTCCTCCCCTTCTCAGCTCTCCTTCAGCTCTCGGGTTCCTCGTAACGTGACAGTCCTCGTAGGGGACCCCCGGAAGAAGGAATAGAACGTGCCAACCTTCTACAAGAAGGTGTGCAAGCATGGTCGAGGGCAGCTCCTGCTGTGGGTCGGGAAGTGGTAGGGAAGTTCATATTGTCCAGTGTCCATGGAGCTGGACGGAAAGCTATGCTGGAAAACTGGAGGTTGCAGTGACACCATCCGACCTGAAGTGGCGCTGTTGCTGGCGGTCAGGCTGCTGGGACGGCATCCGACCGGAAGGTGCCGCAGTATGGCCTGGTTGGTGGCTGCCTCATTGAGCAGGGCTGGGCTGTTGGCTGCAACAGGGCTCCTAAGGCGGCGTGTGTCGGTAGCGATTCAAAATCAAAACAGTCTCTAACATAATAATGTCATTGCTGCTGCAGCTGAGCGATGGTTGTCTCGAGCTCAGCTACTTGTTGACTGGGATGATCTCAAAGTGAGATATGGTTATGTAGCAGGACACTTCCCTTAATCCATGGCGTCACGTGACAGCCCCCGTAACCACTGGCATGGTTCGACCGTAAGTGGTCTGTCTATCAGCGGACGCCACAACTGCATCTTAATCATTAATGTATGTTGTAAATAGCTGTGGTCCCAGGACAGAGTCGTGCGGCACCCCTCTAGTCACTGTCCGCTATTCTGAAAAGGACCCGTTAATCCCTCTCTGTTAAAGAGGGAACTGCAGATACTGGAAAATCGAGGGTACACAAAAAGCTGGAGAAACTCAGCAGGTGCAGCAGCATATAATGAGCGAAGGAGATGGGCGACGTTACGAGTTGAGACCCTTCTTCAGACTCTCTACTCTCTGTTTCCTGTCTGCCAACCAATTTTCTATCCATGTCAGTACCCTACCCCCAATACCATGTGCTCTAATTTTGCCCACTAATCGCCTGTGTGGGACCTTATCAAAAGCTTTCTGAAAATCCAGGTACACTACACCCACTATCTCTCCCTTGTCCATTTTCCTAGTTACATCCTAGTTGCAAATTCCACAAGATTAGTCAAGCATGATTTCCCCATCCTAAATCTATGCTGACTCATGTCGATCCTGCTACTGCTACCCAAATATGCCGCTATTTCATCCTTTATCATTGACTCCAGCATCTTTCCCACCACCGATGTCAAGGTAACCGGTCTATAATTCCCTGTTTTCTCCCTACTGCTTTTCTCAAAAGGTGAGATTACATTAGTTCCTCTCCAATCCACAGGAACGGATCCTGAATCTACAGAACATTGGGAAATGATCACCACTTCGTCAGCGATTTCTATAGACACTGCCCTAAGTACTCTTGGCTGCAGACCACCAGGCCCTGGGAATTTATCAGCCTTCAGTCCCATCATTCAATCCAACGACATTTCCTGCCTAATGTGAATTTCCTTCAGTTCCTCTGTCATCCTAGTTCCTCTGGCCACTAGTACATCTGGGAGATTTTCTGTGTCTCCCCCAGTGAAGACAAATCCAAAGTACCTGTTCAACACGTCTGCCATTTCCTTGTTCCCCATAATGAATTCATCTGTTTCTGTCTTCAAGGGTTCAACTCTGGTATGAACTAATTTGTTTCCTCTTCACATACCTAAATAAGCTTTTGCTACCTCCCTTTGTATTAATGGCTAGCCTGCCTTCGCACCTCATATTTTCTACATGTATTGCCATTTTAGTTGTCTTCTGTTGCTCTATAAAAAGTTCCCAATCCTCTGGATTCCCGCTTATCTTTTCTATGTTAAATTTGTATACTGTTTTTATTTTATCTCTTTATTTGTATACTGTTCTTGACTTCCCTTATCACCCTCGGTCGCCCCTAACTCGCCTAAGAATATTTCTTCCTCTTTGGAATAAACTGATCCGCACCTTCTGTATTATTCCCAGAATACCTGCCATTGTTGTTCCACTGTCATCGCTGCTAGGGTATATTTCCAGTCAAGTTTTGCCAGCTACTCCCTCGTGGTTCCATAGTCCCCTTTGTTCAACTGCAATACAGTCACTCCAACATGCATTGCGTTCATCAGCAGCCTGCGTGTTGGAGCAGAGCAGTAAACAACGTGGCACGTCATGTTCGATTGCGCTGTCATCAGTCCTGGTGGATGGGTAGACCTCAGGTAGCAAGAGTAGCAATAAAGGTTTTTTTTTGGTTGGCTGCCAGTGACCAGCGGCGTTGTGCAGGGGTCGGTGCGGGGGCGTTGCTCTTCACGTTGTATATTAATGATTTGAACGAGGGGATTGAAGGCTTTGTGGCCAGCTTTGCAGATGTTACGAAAATAGATGGAATGGTAGGTGGTGTACAGAAAGCAGAGGCTGTGCAGAAGGACTTGAACGGGTTAGGAGAGTGGGCAAAGAAGTGGCAGATGGAATATAGTGTCGACAGGTTTGGAGTCATGCATTTTGGTATTAGGCCTATCAAGTCTACCCCGCCATTCAATCATGGCTGATCGATCACTCCCTTCAAACCCCATTCTCCTGCGTTCTCCCCATAACCTCTGATACTCGTACTAATTAAGAATATATATATATATATATATATATATATCTGCCTTAAATATATCCATTGACTTTGCCCCACAACCTTCTGTGCAAAGAATTCCACATATTTACCACTCTCTGACGAAAATAATTCCTCCTTATCTCCTTCCGAAAAGAACGTGCTTTAATTCTGACGCTATGACATCTAGTCCCACACTCTCCCGCAGGTGAAAACATCCTCTCCACATCCACGGTATGCAAGCCTTGCCTCTATGAACTGCGAATACGTATGAAGCAGAACGTTGCCACGATAAACTGTTTTTGTCCATTTTGGTTCCGCTCAGGTTGAATTGTGAGGCGATTGGATTGATCAGACATGAGGATCACAGGAGCAACTCTAGTCGGGCAGCCATTCAGATAGAGGGAGAGGGGAATGAGAGGCAGGAGGAAATTAGGGAAGATACCGAAGAAGAAGAGAAGAGAGGGGAAGATGAAGTGGAGCACGAAAAGTCAGAGGAAGAGGAGGGAAAAAGGGGAAAGTGGAAGAAAGAGACTGAGGGGCATACGAGAAGGAGGAGAGGAGAGCAAAATAGAGGATGTAGGAGAGAGGCGTCGAGAGAGAATGAAAAACGGAGAAGGCAGGCGGAGGGACAGAAGGCAGAGTACACGGGAGAGGCATATGAGGGAGAAGGGAGAGAAGATACGGAGGGAGATAGAATAAGTAACATACATTGGAAGGGAGTGACGGGATTGGGGACGGGAGAGACTGAGGCAAAGAACGGAGTGATGAGGGGAGAAATGGAGGCAGAGGAGGGAGATGGGAGGGAATTAAAGGAGGGAGCACTCGGAGAGTGGAAGGAAGAGGAGGGAGAGTGGAGGGTAGAGCTGAAGGGAGAGGAAGTAGAGAGGTGCTACAAATTAGAAACGTACGATGTGATTTTGGAGACGGAAAGGAACCTTGGAGAGGGAAGAGGAGAGAAGGAAGAAAGTAGGGAGGGGACCGTGGAGACAGAAGGAATATCGGGGGATGTCCGTGAACATTCGAATTCCGGCGTGAATCTCCAACACTACGGACCGGATGGTAAGGAGGTCTCGCACTTTCCTGGCAGGATTTCCCTCCAGTCCTTGCCTTTACATCACTTCCTGCCCTCGTCCTTAGCCTGTCACTTCGTTCGTTTACTGATTTGAGTCCTTGATTCGCTCAGCATGGAAATGGACCCTTCGGCCCAAATCGTTCACTGCCGACCAATGAGCAAGGCTGGTTCCATTTTGCCGCATTTGGCCTAATTGCCTCTAAACCACGTAGTTGTCCAATCATTCCTTAAATGGTGTTATTTTACAGCTCGTTACACACACTTACTACTCACTGGGTGAAAAAAGGGTTGTCCTCGGTTTCCTACTAAATCTTTCCCTGCTCACCTGAAGCCTGTACCTCTGTTTCTTGATTCCCCAATCCTGGGTTAAACAATTTCTGTGCATTCGCCCTATCTCTTCCTCTCATTGTTTTATATCCATGTATAACATCTCTGTTCTGTAATATCGTCTCCTAAATTCAAAATAATGAAGTTCTAGCTTGCACAATCCCTCTTCACAACTCTTGCCATTGAGTCTGGCAACATGCTGGGAAATCTCTGAACGTTTTCCAGCTGAATGATATTATTCCTATTGTAATGTGTACAAAACTGAATACAATGATCCAAATGCGGCCTTATCAATGTCCTGGGCCATCAATATAAGCATCCAGTTTCCCCTCCACCTCCTCTCGATGTGTTCTCTTCTTTCTTCCGTAACTTCCTTTCGTCACTCTCCCCCGTGTTAGTGTCAGACCGTTTTCTGACTTTCCTCCTCTCAATGTGCTTCGAAAAACATTCCTAGTGCATCCCTAATTCCACCCTTCCCACCATCTTCGTCGCTTCTTCTTCCTCCTCCTATCTGTCTTCATCCCTCCTCCTATCCTGCTCTCTCTCGCACCAAAAACATTTTTTTCTCTCGGTCACTCACCATCCCATTCACGGGCCCTCCATGAAAGTTCTCCACGTTCCACTATCACCCCAATCAACGTAGCCCATTCTCTCCTAAAGTAATCTCGTCCTTCCTGCCTCTACCCCACTCTTTCTCCTGCACCCTACACCCAACTCCTCCCGTTTGTTCTCGTCTCCACGCTGTTCTATGGGGGCTAATTGGATCGATTTTTGAAGCTCGGTTGTAAAATAATAGGGAAAGTTATTACATTGAAGTCAATGTTTGCGCGGTTCGTAGGATGGAGTCACAAAACATTTAGCACGTAGTCGGAATGCTTCCAATGATAATAGAGCACATGAACATGTCC
>CAUPSL010000035.1:2500-5000 GCA_963514005.1 Raja brachyura
CTTCAGACCTGTGTGAGTGTGTGTGTGTGCGTGTGTGTGTGCGTGTGCGTGTGTGTGCGTGTGCGTGTGTGTTAATGTGTGTGTGTGTGCGTGTGCGTGTGCGTTAATGTGTGTGTGTGTGCGTGTGCGTGTGTGTTAATGTGTGTGCGTGTGCGTGTGCGTGTGTGTTAATGTGTGTGTGTGTGCGTGTGCGTGTGTGTTAATGTGTGTTAATGTGTGTGTGCGCGTGTGCGTGTGTGTTAATGTGTGTGTGTGCGTGTGCGTGTGTGTTAATGTGTGTTAATGTGTGTGTGCGCGTGTGCGTGTGCGTGTGTGTTAATGTGTGTGTGTGCGTGTGCGTGTGTGTTAATGTGTGTGTGCGCGTGTGCGTGTGCGTGTGTGTTAATGTGTGCGTGTGTGTGTGTGTTAACATGTGTAGGTGTGTGTGTGTGTTAACATGTGTGTGTGAGTGTGTGTGTGTGAGTGTGTGTGTGTGTGAGTGTGTGTGTGTGTGTGTTAATATGTGTGTGTGTGTGAGCGTGTGTGTGTTAATATGTGTGTGTGTGTGTGTGTGTGTGTTAATATGTGTGTGTGTGTGAGCGTGTGTGTGTTAATATGTGTGTGTGTGTGTGTGTGTGTTAATATGTGTGTGTGTGTGAGCGTGTGTGTGTTAATATGTGTGTGTGTGTGTGTGTGTTAACATGTGTGTGTGAGTGTGTGTGTGTGAGTGTGTGTGTGTGTGTGTGTGAGTGTGTGAGTGTGCGCGTGTGTGTGTTAATATGTGTGTGTGTGTGTGTGTTAATATGTGTGTGTGTGTTAATGTGTGCGTGTGTGTGTTAATGTGTGTGTGTTAGTGTGTGTGCGCGTGTGTGTGTGTGTAGGATGGTGTTAGTGTGCGGGGATCGCTGGTCGGCACGGACCCGGTGGGCCAAAGGGCCTGTTTCCGTGCTGTATCTCGATATGAAACAGGGAGGGGGGGGGGGCAGTTGCGACATGCACGGCTGCATGGCGTCCTACAACCACCCGCGCAGCAGAAATGCGTCCCGTCAGCCTGCAGCGGCAGATTTAGGTTGCTAAGCGCTGGATTTCCGCCCGGCAACAGGACCAAGGCTCCCCTCCCCCTCACTGCCCTTCCTCCCCCACCCTCCCCATCCCCCCACACGCTCATACCCCGGATTCGATCCCGACCACGGGCGCTGTCTGTACGGAGTTTGCACGTTCTCCCCGTGACCTGCGTGGGTTTTCTCCGGGTGCTCCGGTTTTACTAGAAGAGTCCCTCGTGACTGATGTCCACAACGTCGGGGTTTACGGGGAGAAGGCAGGAGAATGGGGATAGGTGGGAGAGATAGATCGGCCATGATTGAATGGCGGAGTAGACTTGATGGGCCGAACGGCCTCTCACTTGAGAACATGAACACAAAGGTGGCCTCCCTCTCTCGCTGAGCCCAGCCAGCGACCTCCGGAAACGCAGACACAAAACGCTGGAGTAACTCAGCGGGACGGGCAGCGACTCTGGAGAGAAGGAATGGGGGGTTCAGACCCATAGGAACATCGACAATAGGTGCGAGACTCGAGCCAGCACGGCCATTCAATGTGATCATATAACCATATAATAATTACAGCACGGAAACAGGCCTTCTCGGCCCAGTCCGTGCCGACCATATATTTTCCCCTAGTCCCATCTACCTGCACTCAGACCATACCCCTCCATTCCCTTCCCGTCCATATACCTATCCACTTTACTTTTAAATGTTAAAATCGATCCTGCCTCCACCACTTCTGCTGGAAGATCACGGCTGATCATCCCCAGTCAGTTCCCCCGTTCCTGCCTTCTCCCCCATATCCCCTGATTCCGTTAGCCCCAAGAGCCAAATCTAACTCTCTCTTGAAAACATCCAGTGAATCGGCCTCCACTGCCTTCTGTGGCGAAGAATTCCACAGACTCACAACTCTCTGGGTGGAAATGTTTTTCCTCATCTCAGTCCTAAATGGCCGACCCCTTATTCTTAAACTCTGTGTGTGTGTGTGTGTGTGGCCCCTGGTTCTGGACTCCCCCAACATCGGGGGAACATTTTTCCTGCCTCTAGCGCGTCCAATCCCATAAGGGTCTCGACCCGAAACGTCGCCCATTCCTTCTCTCCAGAGATGCTGCCCGTCCCGCTGAGTTACTCCAGCGTTTTTGCGCCTGCATTCGGCGTAAACCAGCGCCTGCAGTTCCCGGAATCAAAAAAGACTCATCCCACCTCGGTCATTCCTTCTTTGTAACTGCAGTCCCTTCAGGAACAAATCCCGGTGGGAGAGGGAGGGGGGGGAAGAGACCCGACGAGAGGGGCGCACAGTCCACTCCCCCCGAACCCTTTTCCTGACCCACCTCCGAAAACCGGAGCCACTTGTATTAAGGAGACGTTTAAACCTTTAAAGAGAAAAATAATTTCCCCTGGGTAAAAAAAAATTTTAAAAAAAAGATTGGCCCGCTATTAACTGTTCTCTCCCCCCCCCCCCCGCTCCCCCGCCCCACCAC
>CAUPSL010000035.1:10000-16614 GCA_963514005.1 Raja brachyura
GGTCTCCAATGAGGTGGATAATAGTTCAGGACCGCTCTCTGGTTGTGGTCGGATGGTTCAGTTGCCTGATAACAGCCGGGAAGAAACTGTCCCTGAATCTGGAGGTGTGTGTGTGTGTGCGTCCGTTTTCACACTTCTGTACCTCTTGCCCGATGGGGAGAGGGGAGGAGAGGGTGTGGCCGGGGTCCTCAAATTAGGGGACCAAAACCGCACACAATACTCCAGGTGTGGTCTCACTAGGGCCCTGTACAACTGCAGGAGGACCTCCTTGCTCCTATACTCAACTCCTCTTGTTATAAAGGCCAACATGCCATTGGCTTTCTTCACTGCCTGCTGTACCTGCATGCTTATTTTCAGCGACTGATGTACAAGGACCCCCAAGTCTTGTTGCACCTCCCCCTTTTTCCTAATCTTGACGCCATTCGGATAATAATCTGCCTTCCTGTCCTTGCCACCAAAGTGGATAACCTCACATTTATCCACATTATGCTGCATCTGCCCACTCACCCAACCTGTCCAAGTCTCCCTGCAGCCTCATAGCATCCTCCTCGCGGCTCACACTGCCACCCAGCTTCGTGTCATCCGCAAACCTGGAGATGTCGCAGTTAATTCTTTTGTCTTAATTGTTAGAATAAGAGAGATGCAGCGCGACCTGGGTGTCATGGTACACCAGTCATTGAAAGTAGGCATGCAGATGCAGCAGGCAGTGAAGAAAGCCAATGGTATGTTAGCTTTCATAGCAAAAGGATTTGAGTATAGGAGCAGGGAGGTTCTACTTCAGTTGTATCGGGTCTTGGTGAGGCCACACCTGGAGTATTGCGTACAGTTCTGGTCTCCAAATCTGAGGAAGGACATTCTTGCCATAGAGGGAGTGCAGAGAAGGTTCACCAGACTGATTCCTGGGATGTCAGGACTGTCTTATGAACAAAGACTGCATAGACTCGGTTTATACTCTCTAGAATTTAGGAGATTGAGAGGGGATCTTATAGAAACTTACAAGATTCTTAAGGGGTTGGACAGGCTCGATGCAGGAAGATTGTTCCCGATGTTGGGGAGGTCCAGGACAAGGGGTCACAGCTTAAGGATAAGGGGGAAATCCTTTAGGACCGAGATGAGAAGGAATTTTTTTCACACAGAGAGTGGTGGGTCTCTGGAACTCTCTGCCACAGAGGGTAGTTGAGGCCAGTTCATTGGCTATATTTAAGAGGGAGTTAGATGTGGCCCTTGTGGCTAAGGGGATCAGAGGGTATGGAGAGAAGGCAGGTACGGGATACTGAGTTGGATGATCAGTCATGATCATATTGAATGGCGGTGCAGGCTCGAAGGGCCGAATGGCCTCCTCCTGCACCTATTGTCTATGTTTCTATGTTTCTACGTTCTCCCCCTGGAACGCATGGGTTTCCTCCTGCACTCCAAAGACGTGCGGGTCTGTACGTTAACTGGCCTGGGTATCAATGTCAATAGACAACAGATGCAGGAGGTGGCCATTCGGCCCTTCGAGCCAGCACCGCCATTCACTGTGATCATGGCTGATCATCCCCAATCAGTTCCCTGTTCCTCCAGAGACCAGAACTGTACGCAATAATCCAGGTGTGGTCTCACCAAGACCCTATACAACTGCAGTAGAACCTCCCTGCTCCTATACTCAAATCCTTTTGCGATGAAAGTTAACATACCATTCGCTTTCTTCACTGAAACCAAAGATCCTATAGCGGAGCAAGATAGACCACTCCTGCTAAATGCAACGGGCTGACGTGTAGTACGCAATGGAGCGGAACGTCGGCCATTTTAGTAACCCGACCCGACCCGCCCCGCAGTGTAATCAACGTTGCGGGGGAACAGTTTGTGTTAATAAATTATAATTCTGAAAATGAGGGGAAGATTTTTACCAAAGAACTTTTATTTTTACGAGGATGTTTCCGTAACCGGCCTCCGTCTCCGCGCTCGTTATCTTTGCTCCGCTACGACGGGATCTCTGGTGCGGAGACGGAAGCCGGTTACGGGAATGGCGGCCGAAAATCACCCGCGAATCCGCCCATGACCGTACTGCGTCTTTTTCGTCGAGTGGACGATCTCGCTCCGCTGTGGGATCTTTAGGTACAAACGAGCACCAGTGGTCAGGATCGAACCGGGGCTTTTGACGCTGTGAGGCAGCATCTCGACTGCTGCCACGTGAGAAATTGTGAGACAAGTATGATAAGAATCTTGCCTCCAGCAAGAACAGGAACACGGGCTCGCTGCAAATACCTCTACTGATCCACCCTCCAGGGCAGAGAATTCCAGCCGATGCCAACGTCATTTCACTGTTGCTTCTGATGTCAGTACAATCGAATTAAACTTTAATTAGCCGAGAATGTTTTGCTACGTATGCGGAGTTTAATTTTCCGTGCAGTCGTACTGATAAAAAGCGACACGACACACGACACACATTTTAACACGAACATCCACCTCATTGACTCCTCCACATTCTTTAGTTCCCCGTTGACGGGACGATCTTGGCTCCGGAAGCCGGCGGCGTTTGGGCGATCGGGTTCCTGCATCGAGGGTGGGGGGGGGAGCAAATCTCGGTTCCCCCGCGCTGGGCGATCGAACGCTGGTCGAACCTCCTGCGTCTCGTTTGGAGCTTCACGACATACCGGAGACGGCGAGATCCTCGATGGTGAAATCCGCACGCCTACTCCTGCGCCTATTGTTCTCTGCCACAGAAGGCAGTGGAGGCCGATTCACTTGGATGTTTTCAAGAGAGAGTTAGATTTAGCTCTTGGGGCTAACGGAATCAAGGGATATTCACAAACTTAAAGCACACGGTATTGGCGGTTCACCTCCACCACCCTCGCCACAGCTTCCCATCTCCCCCCCTGTCTGCCTTCCGCAAAGACCGCTCCCTCCGCAGCTCCCTTGTCAATTCTTCCCTTCCCTCCCGCTCCACCGCTTCCCCGGGCACTTTCCCTTGCAACCGCAAGAGATGCTACACTTGTCCCTTCACCTCCCCCCCCTCCACTCCTTTCAGGGACCCAAGCAGTCCTTCCAAGTCCGACAGAGGTTCACCTGCACCTCCTCCAACCTCATCTACTGCATCCGTTGCTCCAGATGCCAGCTGATCTACATCGGTGAGACCAAGCGGAGGCTGGGCGATCGTTTCGCCGAACACCTCCGCTCGGTCCGCAATAACCAACCCGACCTCCCGGTGGCTCAGCACTTCAACTCCCCCTCCCATTCCGTATCCGACCTCTCGGTCCTGGGCCTCCTCCACGGCCAGAGTGAGCAACACCGCAAGTTGGAGGAACAGCACCTCATATTCCGCTTGGGGAGTCTGCATCCTCTGGGCTTAAACATTGAATTTTCTCAATTCTGTTAACCCTGGCTGCCTCCTCCCCTTCCCACCTCTCCCTCAGCCCTCGGGCTCCTTTCGTCAGCTCCGTTGCGTACTACACGTCAGCCCGATGCATTTAGCAGGTGTGGTCGATCTTGCTCCGCTAGAGGATCTTTGCTGCTGAGTTACTCCAGCGTTATTGTGTTTCTTGTCTCTCCACTAATGCCTGCGTAGCCAGTTCTCACAAAGGGGCGGGGGGGGGGGGGGGGAACCAGGAAGTTTAGCTACGACTGTGGCAGCTGCGGAATATTCTGGAACTCCACTTCCCGAGGCACTGGGCCAAGGAATGCTCGCTGGCAGCTTGGAACCGGCATGGGGGATGGAAGGAAGCTGTTTCCAGATCTTTCCTCTGCCTCCCCCAGCCCCGGACTCTTCCAGAAGCTAGCCTTCTGCGGCAGGGATTTTAACAGCCCCCACCCCTCACCTAGTGTTTAAAGGGAATAAATCTTCTCCAGCCCCCCTCCCGCTCCACTACATACAACACACGCAGACACATACATACACACACACACACACGATACACATATACACACACATATGCACACGCACATACACACACATACTCACACATATACACACACATATAAGCACACATACACACACACTTATACACTTACACACACGCTCACACACACTCACACACAGACATACACATATACACACACTCACATACACACAATCACAATCACACACACATACACACACACATACATATGCACATGCACATACATACACATACATACACACACACACATATACATACATACACACATACACCCACACATACACCCACACATACATACACACATATACACACACACACATTAGCACATACATACACACCTATACACACACACACATACATACACACACCTACACACACATATACATACACATATGCACACACATATACACACACACATACACACATATACACACACACAAGTATGTACACACACACATACATACACACATACACACACACACAGTCTTTTCTTCGCTGCTGATTTTAGCGGTGGGCTTGAATACCCTCAGGGCGGGGGGTGGGGGGGGATAGAGGGAGATGGGCAGAGGACAAAGGGAGGGGGGATGTGGGAGAATGGGGGAAGCGAAGGGGGTGACAGGGGGAGGGAGAAAAGGGGGGGAGAAGGGAATGGGGTGAGGAGGTGGGGGTTGGGGATAGAGTGGGGGCGGGGAAGGGGGGTGGGGAGAGAGTGGAAAGAGGGAGGGGGGGTGTGAGAAGGGGGACAGAAACATAGAATCATTGGTGCAGAAGTTTATCATTAGATATAAAAATCTGGAGTAATATATATGTGTGAGTTATATGATTATACACAATTCTTAAGGGGTTGGACAGGCTAGATGCTGGAAGATTGTTCCTGATGTTGGCGAAGTCCAGAACAAGGGGTCACACAGTTTAAGGATAAGGGGGAATTCCTTCAGGACCGAGATGAGGAAAACATTCTTTACACAGAGAGTGGTGGGTCTCTGGAATTCTCTGCCACAGAGGGTAGTTGAGGCCAGTTCATTGGCTGTATTTAAGAGGGAGTTAGATGTGGCCCTTGTGGCTAAGGGGATCAGAGGGGTATGGAGAGAAGGCAGGTACGGGATACTGAGTTGGATGATCAGCCATGATCACATTGAATGGCGGTGCAGGCTCGAAGGGCCGAATGGCCTCTACTCCTGCACCTATTTGTCTATGTTTCTATGATTGTATACATCTATATCACATTAATAAAGGTGTGTTCTTTCCGACACAATCTAATCAGTTGTACGGTCGCTGAATAAAACACAGCACATGAGCCTTTAAAAACAATATTTTTTTAACAATAATAAAAATTTAATTAAAAGAAATATTAAAAAAAGAAAATTATAATTCATTAACACGAACTGTTCCCCCCGCAACGCTGATTACACTGCGAGAGGGATTTACAGAGTCGGGTCGGGGTTACTAAAATGGCCCCCGTTCCGCTGCGTTGCGTACTACACGTCAGCCCGTTGCATTTAGCAGGAGTGGTCGATCTTGCTCCGCTAGAGGATCTTTGCCGCTGAGTTACTCCAGCGTTATTGTGTTTCTTGTCTCTCCACTAATGCCTGCGTAGCCAGTTCTCACAAAGGGGGGGGGGGCGGCGGCGGGGGGGGGGGGGAAACCAGGAAGTTTAGCTACGACTGTGGCAGCTGCGGAATATTCTGGAACTCCACTTCCCGAGGCACTGGGCCAAGGAATGCTCGCTGGCAGCTTGGAACCGGCATGGGGGATGGAAGGAAGCTGTTTCCAGATCTTTCCTCTGCCCCCCCCCCCCCCCCCCCCAGCCCCGGACTCTTCCAGAAGCTAGCCTTCTGCGGCAGGGATTGTAACAGCCCCCACCCCCTCACCTAGTGTTTAAAGGGAATAAATCTTCTCCAGCCCCCCTCCCGCTCCACTACATACAACACACATAGACACACACACGCACTGACACGCACGCACACTGACACACACGCACACTGACACACACGCACACTGACACACACACACATACATATACACACACATACACACACGTACGTATACACACAGACGTATACACACATACATACACATGTACACACATACATATACACACACACACATATATACACACACTGACACGCACGCACACTGACACACACACACATATAAATACACATACACACGTACACACACACACATACATATACACACATATACATACACATATACACACACATATACGCACACACACGTACGTATACACACACACATATACACACACACACACGTATACACACACACATATACGCACACACACGTACGTATACACACACACGTATACACACACACACACACACACGTATACACACACACATATACACACACACACACACGTATACACACACACACACGTATACACACACACACATATACGCACACACACGTACGTATACACACACACGTAGACACACACACACGTATACACACACACATATACGCACACACACACGTATACACACACACATACACACACATATACACACACACGTGTACACACACACGTATATACACACACACACATATATACACACACACATATACACACATACGTACACACACACACACACACACACACATGTGGGAAAAGGGAAGGGTGGGTTTGTTGAAAGCCCCCTCCGCCAGAGACCCGGCAAAGTAGAAACCCTGCCTCTCTGTAGCGCCCGTCCCATCCCCAGGTCTCCAAAGCCA
>CAUPSL010000036.1:0-22500 GCA_963514005.1 Raja brachyura
GAGGGGTATGGTCTGAGTGCAGGTAGATGGGACTAGGGGAAAATAAATGGTCGGCACGGACTGGAAGGGCTGAGAAGGCCTGTTTCCGTGCTGTAATTGTTATATGGTTATATGGTTATAAGGGTAAATTAGCCAGAAAAAACATAGAAATTAGGTGCAGGAGTAGAGGCCACAAGTCAGTGGATATTTTTAAGGTGAAGATTGACAGCGTCTGTAGCAATGAATCCCACAGATTCCCCACCCTCTGACCAAAGAAATTCCTCCTCATCTCCTTTCTAATCATAGTAGGCCATTTGGCCCTTCGAGCCTGCACCGCCATTCAATATGATCATGGCTGTTCATCCAACTCAGTATCCTGTACCTACCTTCTCTCCATACCCTCTGATCCCTTTAGCCACAAGAGCCACATCTCTCTTAAATATAGCCAATGAACTGGCCTCAACTACCCTCTGTGGCAGAGAGTTCCAGAGACCCACCACCCTCTGTGTGAAAAAAGTCCTTCTCATCTCGGTCCTAAAGGATTTCCCCCTTATCCTTAAGCTGTGACCCCTTGTCCTGGACCTCCCCAACATCGGGAACAATCTTTCTGCATCAAGCCTGTCCAACCCCTTAAGAATTTTGTAAGTTTCTATAAGATCCCCTCTCAATCTCCTAAATTCTAGAGAGTATAAACCGAGTCTATCCAGTCTTTCTTCATAGGACAGTCCTGACATCCCAGGAATCAATCTGGTGAATCTACTCTGCACTCCCTCTATGGCAATAATGTCCTTCCTCAGATTTGGAGACCAGAACCGTACACAAAACTCCAGGTGTGGTCTCACCAAGACCCTATACAACTGAAGTAGGACCTCCCTGCTCCTATACTCAAATGCTTTTGCTATGAAAGCTTTGCTACGAATGCTACCATTCGCTTTCTTCACTGCCTGCTGCACCTGCATGCCTACTAAAAAGCAGCCTACCAGAGGACTGGGAGAAATTCAGAGTCCAGGAGAGGAAAGGGAAAATAGATTATGAAAGAAAACTGGCAGGGAACATAAAAACTGACTGTAAAAGTTATGAAGAGAAAAAGGTTAGTTAAAACAAATGTAGGTCACTTGCAGTCAGAATCGGGTGAATTGATCATGGGGAACAAAGACATGGCGGACCAATTGAATAACTACTTTGGTTCTGTCCACACTAAGGAAGACACAAATAATCTGCCGGAAATAGCAGTGGACCGGGGGTGAAACCATTTTATCGGGATGCATCGTGGCACGGTTTTAGACAGCTCCATCCAAGACATCGCAGAGAATTGTGGACGCAGCCCAGACCGTCACACACACACACACAAACCAACCTCCCTCCCATCAACTCCATCCACACCTCACGCTGCTTCGGCAAGGCCGGCAGCATCATCAAGGACCAGTCTCACCCCCGGTCACCCCCTCTTCTCCCCTCTCCCATCGGGCAAGAGGTACAGAAGTGTGAAAACGAACGCACGCACACCTCCAGATTCAGGGACAGTTTCTTCCCGGCTGTTATCAGGCAACTGAACCGTCCTCTCACCAACTAGAGAGCGGTCCTGACCTCCCATCTACCTCATTGGAGACCCTCAGACTATCCTTGATCGGACTTTGCTGGCTTTACCTTGCACTGAACGTGATTCCCCTATCTGTAAACAGCTCGATTGTAATCATGTATTGTCTTTCCGTTGACTGGTTAGCACGCATCAGAAAGCTTTTCACTGTACCCCGGTACACGGGACAAGAAACTACACTAAACTAAATTGGAGTTTCGAGTTCAGTTTATTGTCATTAGGTTGCAGAGAGTGGTGGACCATCATGGGGCCCTGCCTTCACCACCGTCGAAACCAACGCATGCACGCACGCACACGCACACATGTGCACACGTACACATGTACACACACACACACACACACCTTCACAGCTACACACACATAACACGCACACATGCACACACACATGCACACACACACACATAACACGCACACATGCACACACGCACACACACACCCACACCCACACACACACACAAATACGTATACACACACACATCTTCACATCTACACACACATACACGCACACACACACCCACACCCACACACACAAATACGTGCAGCACACACACATCTACACACACATAACATGCACACATGCACACACACACATACACAGACACACAGAGAAACACGCGCACACACGTACACACACAGACAAACACACACACCCGCCCACACACAAAGACGTGCACACACACACACATCTACACACACATAACACGCACACATGCACACCCACATACACAGGCACACACACAGACACACAGACAGACACACACACGTACAGAGCTACACTCACCATTGCTCTGGTCAGCGCAGACTGACGTTCTGTCTGGGTCGACCTCTTCCCCTTCCACACAAAGATTTGGACTCCACCCTGGTCCACGATGTGGCATTCCTGAAACACACACATGCACGCTGCTCTCAAATACAGAGCAAACATCTATACTTGTGTATGTATGATGTGTGCACCCACATATAATGTGTGCACGCGTGTGCGTGTGAGTGAGTGAGTGAGAGTGTGTGTGTGAGTGTGAATGAGTGTGAGTGTTTGTGTGCGTGTGTGTGATTGTGTGTGTGTGTGTGTGTGTGATTGTGTGTGTGTGTGTGTGTGATTGTGTGTGTGTGTGTGTGTGTGAGTGAGTGAGTGTGAGTGTGTGTGTGTGTGAGTGTGCGTGTGTGTGATTGTGTGTGTGCGTGTGTAATTGTGAGTGAGTGACTGTGAGTGTGTGTGTGAGTGTGCATGTGTGTGAGTGTGTGTGTTTGTGTGTGAGTTTGTGTGTGTGTGTGCGCGTGTGTGTGATTGTGTGTGAGTGTGTGTAAGTGTGTGTGTGTGAGTGTGAGTGCGTGTGTGTGCGTGTGTGTGCGTGCATGTGTGCGCGTGAGTGAGTGTGTGTGCGTGAGTGTGTGAGTGTGTATGAGTGTGTGAGTGTGTGTGTGTGCTTGTGTGAATGAGTGTGTGTGAGAGCGTACGTGTGTTTGTCAGTGTGTACGTCTGTGTAGGTGTGCGTGTGCGTGTGCGTGTGCGTGTGAGTGTGAGTGTGAGTGTAAGACATAATACCAAGTCTCTGGCCCCCATCCCATCCCTAAGTGAGGCAGCAGCAACACTCACGTCACTGTTGAGCAGGTCCTGTGTCAGCGGTCTCAGAGCCACCTCCTGCACCAACAAGTTTCCCTCAGAGTCGGTGACACTGTGGAGAGAGGAGCAGTGAGGGGGGGTTCTCAGACCCACACATACAATGGTTTAGAAGAATGAGGGGGGGGGGGGGGGGGGGGGGAACCACATTGAAACTTAGCGAATAGTGAAAGGCCCGGATAGAGTGGATGTGGAGAGGATGTTTCCACTAGTGGGAGAGTCTAGGACCAGAGGGCACAGCCTCGGGATTAAAGGATGTACCTTTAGAATGGAGATGAGGAGGAATTTCTTTAGCCAGAGGGTGGTGAATCTGCGGGATTCTTTGCCACAGACGGCTGTGGAGGCCACAAGTCAGTGGATATTTTTAAGGTGAAGATTGACAGCGTCTGTAGCAATGAATCCCACAGATTCACCACCCTCTGACTAAAGAAATTCCTCCTCATCTCCTTTCTAAACATAGAAACATAGAAAAATAGGTGCAGGAGTAGAGGCCATTCGGCCCTTCGAGCCTGCACCGCCATTCAACGTGATCATGGCTGATCATCCAACTCAGTATCCCGTACCTGCCTTCTCTCCATACCCCCTGATCCCTTTAGCCACAAGAGCCACATCTAACTCCCTCTTGAATATAGCCAATGAACTGGCCTCAACGACCTTCTGTGGCAGAGAATTCCAGAAACTCACCACTCTCTGTGTAAAGAATGTTTTCCTCATCTCGGTCCTAAAGGAATTCCCCCTTATCCTTAGACTGTGACCCCTTGTTCTGGACTCCCCCAACATCGGGAACAATCTTCCTGCATCGAGCCTGTCCAACCCCTTAAGAATTTTGTAAGTTTCTATAAGATCCCCTCTCAATCTTCTAAATTCCGGTGAGTACAAGCCGATCGGGTTATAGATCCCAGTATATACCGGGTACCCGGTATCCCGGTATATACAATAGATCGGCTAGCCGAATCTATCCAGTCTTTCTTCATATGAAAGTCCTGACATCCCAGGAATTCGGGACGAAACCCGGAAGGAAATGGGCAACGTCGCCTATTTCCTTCGCTCCATAGATGCTGCCGCACCTGCTGAGTTTCTCCAGCATTTTTGTCTACCTTCGATTTGCCAGCATCTGCAGTTCCTTCTTAAACTCTAAGAATTTTATATGTTTCTTTAAGATCCTCCCCTCGTCCCTCCAAATTCCAGTGAATACAAGCCCAGTCGACCCATTCTTTCATCATATGTCAGTCCCTCCATCCCGGGAATTAACCCGAGGGTTCAGGGTACAGAGAAGATTTACGAGGACGTTGCCAGGACTAGAGGGTGCGAGCTACAGGGAGAGGTTGAGCAGGCTGGGTCTCTATTCCATGGAGCGCAAGAGGATGAGGGGGGTGATCTTATAGAGGTGTACAAAATCATGAGAGGAATAGATCGGGTAGACGCACAGAGTCTCTTGCCCAGAGTAGGGGAATCGAGGACCAGAGGACACAGGTTTAAGGTGAAGGGGTAAAGGTTTAATAGGAATCCGAGGGGTAACTTTTACATCCAAAGGGTGGTGGGTGTATGGAACGAGCTGCCAGAGGAGGTAGTTGCAGTGACAATGGAAGGGCAACGACTCAATGGGAAAAAGACACAAAGTGCTGGAGTAACTCAGCGGGTCAGGCAGCATCTGTGGAGAACATGGATAGGTGACGTTTCACAGAGTGCTGGAGTAACTCAGTGGGTCAGGCAGGATCTGTGGAGAACATGGATAGGTGACGTTTCACAGAGTGCTGGAGTAACTCAGTGGGTCAGGCAGCATCTGTGGAGAACATGGATAGGTGACGTTTCACAGAGTGAGTGCTGGAGTAACTCAGCGGGTCAGGCAGCATCTGTGGAGAACATGGATAGGTGACGTTTCACAGAGTGCTGGAGTAACTCAGCGGGTCAGGCAGCATATATCACACTATCCTACACACACTAGGGACCATTTTTACATTTACACCAAAGCCAATTAACCTACAAACCTGTCCGTCTTTGGAGTGCGGGAGGAAACCGAAGATCTCGGAGAAAACCAACCCACGCAGGTCACGGGGGAGAACGTGCAAACTCCGTAAGGACAGCGCCCGTGGTCGCCCCTAGGAGATGACCTTGAGGAGATCCATTGTATCTCCTCTATGCTGGTTGGCTGACTGTTGTGACGTTGTTGGTCACAAGGTCATAAGGGATAGGAGCAGAATGAGGCCATTCAGCCCGTCAAGTCTACCCCGCCATTCAATCACGGCTGATCCATCTCTCCCTCTCAACCCCATTCTCCTGCCTTCTGACACCCGCACTAATCACGAATCTATCTATCTCTGCCTCAAAGAACATCCACGGACTTGTGGCCTCCACAGCCCTCTGTGGAAATGAATCCCACAGATTCACATCCAGAGTGGATGTGGAGAGGATGTTTCCACTAGTGGGAGAGTCTAGGACCAGAGGGCACAGCTTCAGAATTAAAGGACGTTCCTGAGGAAAGACATTCTTGCCATAGAGGGGGTTCAGAGAAGGTTCACCAGACTGATTCCTGGGATGTCAGGACTGTCTTATGAACAAAGACTGCATAGACTCGGTTTATACTCTCTAGAATTTAGGAGATTGAGAGGGGATCTTATAGAAACTTACAAAATTCTTAAGGGGTTGGACAGGCTAGATGCAGGAAGATTGTTCCCGATGTTGGGGAGGTCCAGGACAAGGGGGTCACAGCTAAGGGAGAAATCCTTTAGGACCGAGATGAGAAGGACTTTTTTCACACAGAGAGTGGTGGGTCTCTGGAACTCTCTGCCACAGAGGGTAGTTGAGGCCAGTTCATTGGCTATATTTAAGAGGGAGTTAGATGTGGCCCTTGTGGCTAAGGGGATCAGAGGGTATGGAGAGAAGGCAGGTACGGGATACTGAGTTGGATGATCAGCCATGATCATATTGAATGGCGGTGCAGGCTCGAAGTGCCGAATGGCCTACTCCTGCACCTAATTTCTATGTTTCTATGTACGTTCTCCCTATGACTGCGTGGGTTTCTATGTTAAGAATAAGGGGTAAGCCATTTAGGACTGAGATGAGGAAAAACTTTTTCACCCAGAGAGTTGTGAATCTGTGGAATTCTCTGCCACAGAGGGCAGTGGAGGCCGATGCACTGGATGTTTTCCAGAGAGAGTTAAGATTCTAGATTCAAGAGAATCCCTGATAGGACAATGAAATTCTTGCATTGCTTCCGCTGAACAGAATATAGACGGCATTGACTATAGAACAGATCAGCGTGTCCATAAACCATTATATAAATATATACACACATGAATAAATAAACTGATAAAGTGCAAATAAACAGATAATATAACCATATAACAATTACAGCACGGAAACAGGCCCTCTCGGCCCTTCCAGTCCATGCCGACCATTCATTTTCCCCTAGTCCCATCTACCTGCACTCAGACCATACCCCTCCATTCCCTTCCCGTCCATATACCTATCCACTTTACTTTTAAATGTTAAAATCGATCCTGCCTCCACCACTTCTGCTGGAAGATCATTCCACACAGCCACCACTCTCTGAGTAAAGAAATTCCCCCTCATGTTACCCCTAAACTTCTGTCCCTTAATTCTCACGTCATGCCCTCTTGTTTGAATCTTCCCTACCCTCAATGGGAAAAGCTTATCCACGTCAACTCTGTCTATCCCTTTCATCATTTTAAAGACCTCAATCAAGTCCCCCCTTAACCTTCTGCGCTCCAAAGAATAAAGACCTAACTTGTTCAACCTTTCTCTGTAACTTAGTTGCTGGAACCCAGGCAACATTCTAGTAAATCTCCTCTGTACTCTCTCTATTTTGTTGACATCCTTCCTATAATTAGGCGACCAAAATTGTACACCATACTCCAGAATTGGTCTCACTAATGCCTCGTACAATTTTAACATTACTTCCCTACTCCTATATTCAACAGGTCAGTGTGTCCATACACCATTATATAAATATATACACACATGAATAATTAAACTGGTAAAGTGCAAATAAACAGATAACGGGCTATTAATGTTCAGAGTTTTGTTTGAGTTGAGTTTAACGGCCTGATGGCTGTGGGGAAGTAGCTATTCCTGAACCTGGACCTTGCAGTCTTCAGGCTCCTGTACCTTCTACCTGAAGGTAGCAGGGAGATGAGTGTGTGGCCAGGGTGGTGTGGGTCCTTGATGATGCTGCCAGCCTTTTTGAGGCAGCGACTGCGATAGATCCCCTCGATGGAAGGAAGGTCAGAGCCAATGATGGACTGGGCAGTGTTTACTACTGTTTGTAGTCCTTTCCGCTCCAGGGCGCTCAAGTTGCCGAACCAAGCCGCGATGCAACCGGTCAGCAAGCTCGTAGGGCTAAAAGCCCTGTCCCATGGTACGAGTTCATTCCAAGAGTTCTCCCCGAGTTTGCCCTGATTGGAACTCGGGGATTTACGGTAACGGCCGCTCGTCGGTACTCGGGGCTCTCGTGGGCATTTTTCAACACGTTGAAAAAATCTTCACGAGTCTTCACGTGCTTACCTGCCGTTAGCGAGTCTTCCCGAGTACCTGCCGTTAGCGTTACGAGCCGCTAAGAGACGTCCCCGAGCTCCGACGTACCCGCTACGTTCATTCTCCGTGCTTACCACGAGTTTGATTTTTTTTTAAACTCGGAAGAGCACTTGGAATGAAATCGTACCGTGGGACAGGGCTTTAATGGAATCAAGGTAAATGGGGGGGAGAAAGGCCTAGAAACATAGAAAATAGGTGCAGGAGGAGGCCATTCGGCCCTTCGAGCCAGCACCGCCATTCATTGTGATCATGGCTGATCGTCCGCTATCAATAACCCGTGCCTGCCTTCTCCCCAAATCCCTTGACTCCACCAGCCCCTAGAGCTCTATCTAACTCTCTCTTAAATCCATCCAGTGACTTGGCCTCCACTGCCCTCTGTGGCAGGGAATTCCACAAATTCACAACTCTCTGGGTGAAAACGTTTTTTCTCACCTCAGTCTTAAATGGCCTCCCCTTTATTCTAAGACTGTGTGTGGCCCCTGGTTCTGGACTCGCCCCAACATTGGGAACATTGGGCAGGAACGGGGAACTGATTGGGGATGATCAGCCACGATCACATTGAATGGCGGTGCTGGCTGGAAGGGCCGAATGGCCTCTACTCCTGTGCCTATTGTCTATTGGGAGAGCTCTTCGGGACTTTAACGGAATCAAGGGATATGGGGAGAAGGCAGGAACGGGGTACTGATTGGGGATGATCAGCCGTGATCACATTGAATGGCGGTGCTGGCTGGAAGGGCCGAATGGCCTCTACTCCTGCACCAGGACACTCTCCCTCTCTCTCTCACCTGTACAGTTTGACGGATTGCCTCTGTTGCTGATCCACCACGTCATCGGGAACGGCCATTTTAATCTCCTTCCTCTCTCCCAGCATGAAGTGCATGAGGCGCATCAGGTCCCCAGAGACCTCCTCGTTCTGCCCGTCCACCACCGCGATCTGCCCGCGCCCGGCTCGCTCCCGGTCCCGGATGTCCTTGGCCAGTTGCATCGCCTGCAAACGAGGAGGTGGAGAAACATAGACAATAGGTGCAGGAGCAGGCCGTTCGGCCCTTCTAGCCTAGCCAATCCCTTCAGAATTTTATATGTTCCTATAAGATCTATAAGGCGCATACCTATCATTCTATAGCATAGAAACACAGACAATAGGTGCAGGAGCAGGCCGTTCGGCCTTTCTAGCCTAGCCACATTTTATACGTTTCTATAAGATCCATCACATGTCTACCTATCATTCTATAGCATAGAAACACAGACAATAGGTGCAGGAGTAGGCCATTCGGCCCTTCTAGCTTGTCCAATCCCTTCAGAATGTTATATGTTTCTATAAGATCCACAAGGCGTTTACCTATCATTCTGTAACATAGAAACACAGACAATAGGTGCAGGAGTAGGCCATTCGGCCCTTCTAGCTTGTCCAATCCCTTCAGAATGTTATATGTTTCTATAAGATCTATAAGGCGTTTACCTATCATTCTGTAACATAGAAACACAGACAATAGGTGCAGCAGCAGGCCATTCAGCCCTTCTAGCCTATCCAATCCCTTCAGAATGTTATATGTTATCAGAATGTTATCTTAAGGATAAGGGGGAAATCCTTTAGGACCGAGATGAGAAGGACTTTTTTCACACAGAGAGTGGTGGGTCTCTGGAACTCTCTGCCACAGAGGGTAGTCGAGGCCAGTTCATTGGCTATATTTAAGAGGGAGTTAGATGTGGCCCTTGTGGCTAAGGGGGTCAGGGGGTATGGAGAGAAGGCAGGTACGGGATACTGAGTTGGATGATCAGCCATGATCACATTGAATGGCGGTGCAGGCTCGAAGGGCCGAATGGCCTACTCCTGCACCTAATTTCTATGTTTCTATGTTCCTATAAGATCCATAAGGCATAGAACTATGATTATATAACATAGAAACAGTGAAAATAGGTGCAGGAGTAGGCCATTCGGCCCTTTGAGCCAGTCCAATCCCTTCAGAATTTTATACGTTTCTATAAGATCCATAAGGCAATATAACTATCATTCTATAACATAGAAACATAGACAATAGGTGCAGGAGTAGGCCATTCAGCCCTTCTAGCCTGTCCAATCCCTTCAGAATGTTATACGTTTCTATAAGATCTATAAGGCAATATAACTATCATTCTATAACATAGAAACATAGACAATAGGTACAGGAGTAGGCCATTCGGCCCTTCTAGTCTGTCCAATCCCTTCAGAATTTTATATGTTTCTATAAGATCCATAAGACGTATAACTATCATTTTATAACATAGAAAGATAGACAACAGGTGCAGGATTAGGCCATTCGGCCCTTCGAGCCAGCACCGCCATTCAATGTGATCATGGCTGATCATCCCCAATCTGTACCCCCGTTCCTGCCTTCTCCCCATATCCCTTGATTCCGTTTAGCCCTAACAGCTAAATCTGATTCTCTCCTGAAAACATCCAGTGTATCGGCCTCCACTGCCCTCTGTGGCAGAGAATTCAACAGATTCACAACTCTCTGGGTGAAAATGTGTTTCACCTCATCTCTGTCCTAAATGTCCCCTACACCTTATTCTAGTGTAGCTGGGACATGTTGGCAAGTTGGGCCGAAGGGCATGTGTGGGCAAGTCGGGCCGAAGGGCCTGTTTCCACTCTGTGATTCTATGTTCTGGGATGGGCTCCTATGTTCTGGGCTCACAGAGTGAGACAAAGTGGAAACAGGCCCTTCGGCCCAACTTGCCCACACCGGCCAACATGTCCCATCCGCTCTAAGGAGTCCCAGCAAGCTCAACCTCTCCCTGTAGCTCAGGCCACTCGAGTCCTGGCAACATCCTGGTAAAAATGGAAGAGTTCCCGTGGACCCGCTTCATCCCACACAATAGACAACAGACAACAGGTGCAGGAGTAGAGGCCATTCGGCCCTTCCAGCCAGCACCGCCATTCACTGTGATCACGGCTGATCATCCCCAATCAGTACCCCGTTCCTGCCTTCTGCCCCTTATCCCCTGACTCCGCTATCTTTTTAGAATCAGAATAAGATTTTATTCGCCAAGTATGTTTTGAAACATACGAGGAATTTCACTATCTTTAAGAGCCCTATCTAGCTCTCTCTTGAAGGCATCCAGAGAACCGGCCTCCACCGGCCTCTGAGGCAGAGAATTCCACAGACTCACAACTCTCTGTGTGAAAAAGTGTTTCCTCGCCTCCGTTCTAACTGGCTTACCCCTTATTCTTAAACTGTGGCCCCTGGTTCTGGAGTCCTCCAGCATTGGGAACATGTTTCCTGCCTCTAGCGTGTCCAAACCCTTAACAATCTTATATGTTTCAATGAGATCCCCTCTCATCCTTCTAAACTCCAGCGTGTACAAGCCCAGCCGCTCCGTTCTCTCAGCGTATGACAGTCGTATGATACCTTCAGGCGTTCCATGTGGTTGCTCAGCGGGCCGTTCCACTGCACGATCAGCTTGCCCAGGTCCAGCAGGAAGACATCTCCTTGGTTGAAGCTCTTCCAACTCATGTCCACCTGATGACATCAATGAGACCCAGTCAGATCCCCCCTCCATTCCAGAGCCCTGCCAGTGGTATAGTCCTTCTGCTGATTGGTTAAGGGCCTGTCCCACTTGGCCGCCATTTGGATGCCATTTACGGGACCTGGTAACGTGTGGGTAGCGTGTGGTTAGCATGTGGGTAGCGTGTGGTAGCGTGTGGGTAGCGTGTGGGTAGCGCGTGGGTTAGCATGTGGGTAGCATTTAGGTAGCGTGTGGGTAGGGTGTGGTGGCGTGTGGGTAGCATGTGGGTAGTGTGTTGGTATCATGTGGGTAGCATGTGGGTAGCGTGTGGGTAGTATTTGGTAGCATGTGGGTAGCATGTGGGTAGCGTGTGGGTAGCGTTTGGGTAGCGTGTGGGTAGGGTGTGGTAGCGTGTGGTAACGCGTGGGTAGCGCGTGGGTAGCGTGTGGGTATCATGTGGGTATTGTGTGGGTATCGTGTGGGTAGTGTGGTTAACGTGTGGGTAGCGTGTGGGTAGCATGTGGGTAGCATGTGGGTAGCATGTGGTAGGTGTGGGTAGCATGTGGGTAGCGTGTGGGTAGCATGTTAGTAGTGTGTGGATAGCATGTGGGTAGTGTGTGGGTAGTGTGTGGGTAGCGTGTGGGTAGCATGTGGGTAGTGTGTGGGTAGTGTGTGGGTAGCGTGTGGGTAGCGTGTGGGTAGTGTGTGGGTAGCGTGTGGGTAGCATGTGGGTAGCGTGTGGGTAGCATGTGGGTAGCATGTGGGTAGCATGTGGGTAGCGTGTGGGTAGCATGTTGGTAACATGTGGGTAACATGTGGGTAGTGTGTGGGTAGCGTGTGGGTAGCATGTGGGTAGCGTGTGGTAGCATGTGGGTAGCGTGTGGGTAGCGTGTGGGTAGCATGTGGGTAGCATGTGGGTAGCATGTGGATAGCATGTGGGTAGCGTGTGGGTAGTGTGTGGGTAACATGTGGGTAACATGTGGGTAACATGTGGGTAGCGTGTGGGTAGCGTGTAGGTAGCATGTGGGTAGCGCGGGACGGGCGCATGGAGTGGCGTGGAGGAGTGTGGAGTTGCGCGCGGTATCGCGCAGCGCTCCAGGATTTCGCTCTGGGCGAAATCTTCGCGCTCCACCGGCCTGTGGCGTAACTGACGGCCAAAGTGGGACAACCCTGGCGCGGCGCGGCGTGACGCGACGTCTCACCTCCAACGGCAGCAGAAGCCGGCAAACGCCGGCCGAGCTCGGCCTGGGGGCTCACGGCCGTTGCGGATCTGGATCCGCCCCCACCCCTACTCCCAAAGCGGGGTTGAGAAAATTGACAAAATGCAGGAGCAGCTCAGCGGGACCGGCAGCATCTCTGGAGAGCAGCAGCGGGTGACGTTTACGGGTCGTAACCCTTCTTTCAGACTCGACACGAAACGTCACCCGTTCCTTCTCTCCAGAGATGCTGCCGGTCCCGCTGAATTACTCCTGCATTGTGTCTCCATCTTCAAATGACGTCACGCGCTCCAGACGGCCGTGCGGACGCACGATGACCAGCGCGACCGTCGCGCGTCGGTCACTACCGGCCTGTCGCGTAAATGACGGCCACGTGGGACAGGCCCTTGAGCCCGCAACTAAAAGCTTTAAGGGGCCTGTCCCACTTGGGGCGACATTTTCGGCGACAGCCCGGAAAAGAGGTTGTCGCGGCGTGGTGGGGGCGTGACGCGGGGGTGACGTGGGGGCGTGACGCGGGGCTGACGCGGGGTGAAGCTCGGTGTCTCAAAATCTTCAGGTGACATCTGGGTGTGTCACCGTGTCGTGCGCCCTGTATCCATTCTCTCAGCATATGACAGTCCCGCCATCCCGGGAATTAACCTGGTGAACCTACGCTGCGCTCCCTCAATAGCAATGTGTAGGGCAGACCGCGTTTAGTTTATTTTCACCAGTGGGAAAAGGTGATCGCTGGTCGGCGCGGACTCGATGGGCCGAAGGGCCTGTTTCCTCTCTGTATCTCTGAACTAACCCAAACTAGTACACGTCTGAGGTAGAACAAGTGCTGGAGAAACTCAGCGGGTGCAGCAGCATCTGTGGAGCGAAGGAGATAGGCGACGTTTCGGGCCGAGACCCTTCTTCAGACCGACCTTCACCAGACTGACTGATACTTCAGTACATGTCTGAAGAAGGGTCTCGACCCGAAACAGGCCCTTCGGCCCATCGGGTCCGCGCCGACCAGCGATCCCCGCACCCTGCCACCATCCTACACACACTTGGGGCGATTCAAAAATGTTTTATACCAAGCCAATTAACCTACAAACCCGCACGTCCTTTGGAGTGTGGGGGGAAACCGGAGCGCCCGGAGAAAACCCACGCAGGTCACGGGGAGAACGTGCAAACTCCGTACAGACAGCACCCTTGGTCGGGATCGAACCGGGATCTCTGGCGCTCATAGATGTAGACGGGGGGATGGAGTCCAGGAAATCTGACGACCCCCTCCCCTAACCTCAGGGGACTGAGGCCAAAATTTAAATTTAGATTAATTTAGAGCGCGGAAACAGGCCCTTCGGCCCAACTAGTCCGTGCCGACCAGCGATCCCCGCACACTAACACTATCACACACACACACACGCGCACACACACACACACACACACACACACACACACACACACACACACACACACACACACACACACTGGGGGACAATCTACAATTTACACCGAGCCAGTTAACTTACAAATCCGCACGCCTTTGGAGTGTGGGAGATCTCCGCGCAGACAGCACCCGTAGTCGGGATGGAACCCACGTCTCCGGAGCACTGTGAGGCAGCAGCACTACGCGCTGCCCCGCCAAGCGGGAATGGGGATTGGTGCTCACCTCAGTGGCGTGGACGTTCTTCCTGCCCTTCACGTGCAGAAGCCTCTGGACGTTGTACGCGTTGGTCTCCACGTGTTTCAGCCCCGACGCCACACCTCCGCGCTTGTAGCTGTTGGAGCACAACGCAACGTTTACGGGCCAGCGCTGGTCGGCGCGGAATGACCCCCCGGAGAGCCGATTTCAACACCGCAGCTCTAAACTAAACTAAACTAGGCTAAACTACACTCTATCTCTCTCTCCTAACCCCATCCTCCTGCCTTAACCGCGTGGAAGTAAGCATGCAGGTACAGCAGGCAGTGAAGAAAGCCAATGGCATGTTGGCCTTTATAACAAGAGGAGTTGAGTATAGGAGCAAAGAGGTCCTTCTGCAGTTGTACAGAGCCCTAGTGAGACCACACCTGGAGTATTGTGCGCAGTTTTGGTCCCCTAATTTGAGGAAGGACATTCTTGCTATTGAGGGAGTGCAGCGTAGGTTCACCAGGTTAATCCCCGGGATGGCGGGACTGTCATATGCTGAGAGAATGGAGCGGCTGGGCTTGTACACTCTGGAGTTTAGAAGGATGAGTGGGAATCTCATTGAAACATCTAAGATTGTTAAGGGTTTGGACACACTAGAGGCAGGAACATGTTCCCGATGTTGGGGGAGTCCAGAACCAGGGGCCACACAGTTTAAGAATAAGGGGTGAGCCATTTAGAACGGAGACGAGGAAACACTTTTTCTCACAGAGAGTGGTGAGTCTGTGGAATTCTCTGCCTCAGAGGGCGGTGGAGGCCGGTTCTCTGGATGCTTTCAAGAGAGAGCTAGATAGGGCTCTTAAAGATAGCGGAGTCAGGGGGATATGGGGAGAAGGCAGGAACGGGGTACTGAATGGGAATGATCAGCCGTGATCACATTGAATGGCGGTGCTGGCTCGAAGGGCCGAATGGCCTCTACTCCTGCACCTGTTGTCTATTGTCTATTGTATAACCTTTGACACCTGCCCCTAGTGTGTGTAGGATAGTGTTAATATGCAGGGATCGCTGGTCGATACGGACCCGGTGGGCCGAAGGGCCTCTTTCCGTGCTGTTTTTCTAAACTAAACTAAACTAATCTAAAATATATCTATCTCTGCGTTACATAAATATCCACTGACTTGTGGCCTCCACAGCCGTCTGTGGCAAGGAATCCCACAGATTCACCGCCCTCTGACTGAAGAAATTCCTCCTCAACTCCTTAGAAACATAGAAACATAGAAAATAGGTGCAGGAGTAGGCCATTCGGCCCTTCGAGCCTGCACCGCCATTCAATATGATCATGGCTGATCATCCAACTCAGTATCCCGTACCTGCCTTCTCTCTGTACCCTCTGATCCCCTTAGCCACAAGGGCCACATCTAACTCCCTCTTAAATATAGCCAATGAACTGGCCTCAACTAGGCAGAGAATTCCACAGACTCACCACTCTCTGTGTGAAAAATGTTTTCCTCATCTCGGTCCTAAAAGATTTCCCCCTTATCCTTAAGCTGTGACCCCTTGTCCTGGACCTCCCCAACATCGGGATCAATCTTCCTGCATGTAGCCTGTCCAACCCCTTAAGAATTTTGTAAGTTTCTATAAGATCCCCCCTCAGTCTTCTAAATTCCAGCGAGTACAAGCCGAGTCTATCCAGTCTTTCTTCATATGAAAGTCCTGCCATCCCAGGCATCAGTCTCGTGAACCTTCTCTGTACTCCCTCTATGGCAAGAATGTATTTTCTCAGATTAGGAGACCAGAACTGTACGCAATACTCCAGGTGTGGCCTCACCAAGACCCTGTACAACTGAAGTAGAACCTCCCTGCTCCTATACTCAAATCCTTTCACTACAAATGCCAACATACCATTCGCTTTCTTCACTGCCTGCTGCACCTGCATGCCTACTTTCAATGACTGGTGTACCATGACACCCAGGTCTCGTTGCATCTCCCCTTTTCCTAATCGGCCACCACTGAGATAACAGTCTACCCTCCTGTTTTTGCCGCCAAAGCGGATAACCTCACATAACCTCCTTGTTAAAGAACGTCCTTTAATTCTGAGGCTGTGCCCTCTGGTCCTAGACTCTCCCACTAGTGGAAACATCCTCTCCACATCCACTCTATCCGGGCCTTTCACTATTCGGTCAGTTTCAATCAGGATCCCCCCTCATCTTTCTAAACTCCAGCGAGTACAGGCCCAGTGCCGACAAACGCTCATCGTACGTTAACCCGCTCATTCCTGGGATGGTTCTTGTAAACCTCCTCTGGACCCTCTCCAGAGCCGGCACATCCTTCCTCAGATACGGGGCCCAAACCTGCTCACAATGTGGCCTGCCCAGCGCCTTATAGAGCCTCCGCCGTTACATCCCTGTGTTTGGGTACAGGCCCTGTTGAAATCATTGCCGTGTATTTGTGACCGTACAGTGTACTGCCTCCTGGAGTCACAGAACCACACACCACAGGCCAACAGGCCCTTCGGCCCAACTTGCCCCCCATGCCGACCCAGACTCCCCACCTACACCAGCCCCACCCGCCTGCATTTGGCCCATGTCCCTCCAAACCTGCCCTCTCTGCATGTTACTGATGATGAACTGAAACTGGCCACCGGGCCCACCCCGACCAGCGGTCACCTGCTCACACTGGGGACCATTTACCTGCAAATTAACCTGCTCACCTTGAGAGTTTAGTTTAAGAGATTCTGCAGGGAAACAGGCCCTTCGGCCCATCAGGTCCGGGGCCGACCAGCGACCCCTGCACATTACCGCTATCCCATACACTAGGGACGATTCACGTTTACAGAAAAGCCTTCGTCAGTCTCGACCCGAAACGTCACCCGTTCCTTCTCTCCTGAGATGCTTCCAGAGAGTACAGAGGAGATTTACTGGAATGTGTGTGTGGGATAGTGTTAGTGTGCGGGGATCGCTGGTCGGCACGGACCCAGTGGGCCGAAGGGCCTCTTTCCGCGCTGTATCTCTGAACTACACTAAATGACAGTAGACATACGAGGATGTTGCCAGGACTTGAGGATCTAGGGATCTAGGAATAACTGTGCATAGTTCCCTGAAGGTGGAATCGCATATAGATAGGGTGGTAAAGAAAGCTTTTGGTGTGCTGGCCTTTATAAATCCGAGCATTGAATATAGGAGTAGGGAAGTAATGTTAAAATTGTACAAGGCATTGGTGAGACCAATTCTGGAGTATGGTGTACAATTTTGGTCGCCTAATTATAGGAAGGATGTCGACAAAATAGAGAGAGTACAGAGGAGATTTACTAGAATGTTGCCTGGGTTCCAGCAACTAAGTTACAGAGAAAGGTTGAACAAGTTAGGTCTTTATTCTTTGGAGCGCAGAAGGTTAAGGGGGAACTTGATTGAGGTCTTTAAAATGATGAAAGGGATAGACAGAGTTGACGTGGATAAGCTTTTCCCATTGAGGGTAGGGAAGATTCAAACAAGAGGGCATGACATGAGAATTAAGGGACAGAAGTTTAGGGGTAACATGAGGGGGAACTTCTTTACTCAGAGAGTGGTGGCTGTGTGGAATGATCTTCCTGCAGAAGTGGTGGAGGCAGGATCGATTTTAACATTTAAAAGTAAAGTGGATAGGTATATGGACGGGAAGGGAATGGAGGGGTATGGTCTGAGTGCAGGTAGATGGGACTAGGGGAAAATAAATGGTCGGCACGGACTGGAAGGGCCGAGAAGGCCTGTTTCCGTGCTGTAATTGTTATATGGTTATATGGTTAGATGCTGCCTGTCCCGCTGAGTTACTCCAGCATTTTGTGTCTGTCTTCGGTTTAAACCAGCACCTGCAGTTCCCTCTTTTCCATTTTACACCGAGCCGATTAATCTACAAACCTGCAGGTCTTTGGAGTGTGGGAGGAAACCGGAGCACCCGGAGAAAACCCACGCAGGTCACGGGGAGAGCGTGCAAACTGCGTACAGACAGCGCCCGTAGTGGGGATGGAACGCGGGTCCCTGGCGCTGTGAGGCAGCAACTCTACCGCCGTGCCACCGTGCCGGCCCACTTTGTGTCCGTCTCTGATTCGGGGTCAGGTTGGACTGTCCGACAGTTGCCGTGGTTACCACAATCCGGACGTTCCTGCAGTTTGTGGAAACAATGGCCGAGTGTCCGTGTGTGTGTCATTAGGAGCGGGACATCCTCCACTAATCTTCTCATTAGAGAACTTCTCAAACACAGAGGCCAATACAAGGGGAGGGTGGGGGAGAGAGGGGGGGAGGGGGTGATCTCATCATCAGATGCCCACGGACAACAGGAGACCCCGTATTCAACCGCATTCTCCCAACTCCCACTGAAAGATCGGAGAGATTCGACAGGTGCGGGCGGGTTTGTCCCGATCGAGAAGACTTCTGACGGGAAAAAAAACAAACTGGTCGAGCGGCCGAAGATTTAGTTTCCATCGAAGATCGGACACAGAGTGCTGGAGTAACTCAGCAGGTCGGGCAGCATCTGTGGAGAACATGGATAGGTGACGTTCCACAGAGTGCTGGAGTAACTCAGCGGGTCAGGCAGCATCTGTGGAGAACATGGATAGGTGACGTTCCACAGAGTGCTGGAGTAACTCAGTGGGTCAGGCAGCATCTGTGGAGAACGTGGATAGGTGACGTTTCACAGAGTGCTGGAGTAACTCAGCGGGTCAGGCAGCATCTGTGGAGAACATGGATAGGTGACGTTTCACAGAGTGCTGGAGCAACTCAGCGGGTCAGGCAGCATCTGTGGAGAACATGGATAGGTGACGTTTCACAGAGTGCTGGAGTAACTCAGCGGGTCAGGCAGCATCTGTGGAGAACATGGATAGGTGACGTTTCACAGAGTGCTGGAGTAACTCAGCGGGTCAGGCAGCATCTGTGGAGAGAAGAATTGGGCGACGTTTCGGATCGAGACACTTCTAGTTTAGTTTAAAGGTACAGTGCGTAAACAGGCCCTTCGGCCCACCGAGTCCACACCGACCAGCGATCACCCCGTACACTATCACTATCCTACACACACTCGGGACAATTTATAATTTCATCCTAGGTTAACCTGCTCGTTCCTGCGATTCTTGAGTAGACGTGACGGGCCGAATGGCCTAATTCTGCTCCTTGAACTTATGAAAGGCCATTGCTCAAGGATTTGAGGGGATCTTACAGAAACATATAAAGCTCTTAAAGGATTGGACAGGCTAGATGGAGGACCAATGTTCCCGATGTTGGGGGAGTCCAGAACCAGGGGTCACACAGTTTAAGAATAAGGGGTCGGCCGTTTAGAACCGAGATGAGGAAAATCTTTTTCACCCAGAGAGTTGTGAGTCTGTGGAATTCTCTGCCTCAGAAGGCGGTGGAGGCCGATTCTCTGGATACTTTCAAGAGAGAGTTAGATTTAGCTCTTAGGGCTAAACGGAATCAAGGGATGTGGGGGAAAAGCAGGAACATGGTAGACAATAGACAATAGGTGCAGGAGTAGAGGCCATTCGGCCCTTCCAGCCAGCACCGCCATTCAATGTGATCACGGCTGATCATCCCCAATCAGTACCCCGTTCCTGCCTTCTCCCCATATCCCCTGACTCCGCTATTTTTAAGAGCCCTATCTAGCTCTCTCTTGAAAGCATCCAGAGAACCAGCCTCCACCGCCCTCTGAGGCAGAGAATTCCACAGACTGGGTGCTGATTGGGGATGATCAGCCGTGATCACATTGGATGGCGGTGCTGGCTCGAAGGGCTGAATGGCCTCCTCCTGCGCCTATTTTTCTATGTTTCTAAATCTTTCACTATTCTGTAAGTTTCAATGGGGTCCCCTACCCTCATTAACCATATAACCACATAACAATTACAGCACGGAAACAGGCCTTCTCGGCCCTTCCAATTCGTGCCGACCATTTATTTTCCCCTAGTCCCATCTACCTGCACTCAGACCATACCCCTCCATTCCCTTCCCGTCCATATACCTATCCACTTTACTTTTAAATGTTAAAATCGATCCTGCCTCCACCACTTCTGCTGGAAGATCATTCCACACAGCCACCGCTCCCTGAGTAAAGAAGTTCCCCCTCATGTTACCCCTAAACTTCTGTCCCTTAATTCTCACGTCATGCCCTCTTGTTTGAATCTTCCCTGCCCTCAATGGGAAAAGCTTATCCACGTCAACTCTGTCTATCCCTTTCATCGTTTTAAAGACCTCAATCAAATCCCCCCTTAACCTTCTGCGCTCCATTCTTCTAAACGCCAGCGAATACAGGCCCTGTGCTGTCAAACGCGCGCCAGGTATCAGCCTACTCAACACTAGGATTCTTGAATGAATGAATGAATAAGTTTATTGGCCAAGTATTCACATACAAGGAATTTGCCTCGGTGCTCCGCCCGCAAGTGACAACATGACATACGGTGACAGTTATGAATGACTCAGAAAACATTAAACATGAATAATTATCGATTAAACATGTGCGTTAAATAAAATACCAGATCAAAAGGAGGCTACAGATTTGTGGCTGTTGAGTCGAGCAACTACTCGTGGATAAAAACTGTTTTTATGTCTGGCTGTGGCAGCTCTGACAGTCCGGAGTCGCCTTCCAGAGGGAAGTGATTCAAAGGGTTTGTGGCCAGGGTGAGAGGGGTCAGAGATGATCTTGCCCGCTCGCTTCCTGGCCCTTGCGGTGTACAGTTCGTCAACGGAGGGAAGGTTGCAGCCAATAATCTTCTCTGCTGATCGGACGATTCGCTGCAGCCTCCGGGTGTCGTGCTTGGTGGCTGAGCCAAACCAGACCACGATGGAGAAGGTGAGGACAGACTCTACGATGGCCGTGTAGAATTGGACCATCATTGCCTGTGGCAGATTGTGCTTCCTCAGCTGCCGCAGGAAGTACATCCTCTGTTGTGCCTTTTTGACTGTGGAGTCGATGGCAGCCCCCCACTTAAGGTCCTTGGAGATGATGGTTCCCAGGAACTTAAAAGAACGTCCTTCAATTCTGAGGCTGCGCCCTCTGGTCCTAGACTCTCCCACTAGTGGGAACATCCTCTCCACATCCACTCTATCCAGGCCTTTCACTATTCTGTAAGTTTCAATGAGGTCCTCCCCTAATTCTTCTAAACTCCAGCGAGTACAGGCCCATTTGATTGTAGACTTTAGGAGAGCTCCCCCTCCCCTCACCCCACTCACCATCAACAACACCACAGTCACATCTGTGGAGTCATTTAAGTTCCTGGGAACCATCATCTCCAAGGACCTTAAGTGGGGGGCTGCCATCGACTCCACAGTCAAAAAGGCACAACAGAGGATGTACTTCCTACGGCAGCTGAGGAAGCACAATCTTCCACAGGCAACGATGGCCCAATTCTACATCCATCGTAGAGTCTGTCCTCACCTTCTCCATCATGGTCTGGTTTGGCTCAGCCACCAAGCACGACACCCGGAGGCTGCAGCGAATCGTCCGATCAGCTGAGAAGGTTATTGGCTGCAACCTTCCCTCCATTGACGAACTGTACACTGCAAGGGCCAGGAAGCGAGCGGGCAAGATCATCTCTGACCCCTCTCACCCTGGCCACAAACTCTTTGAATCACTTCCCTCTGGAAGGCGACTCCGGACTGTCAAAGTTGCCACAGCCAGACATAAAAACAGTTTTTATCCACGAGTAGTTGCTCGACTCAACAGCCACAAATCTGTAGCCTCCTTTTGACCCGGTATTTTACATCCATATGTTTAATCGATAATGTTTTATTACTAATGTTTAATGTTTTATGTGTCATTCCTAACTGTCACTGTATGTCATGTTGTCCCTTGCGGGCGGAGCACCAAGGCAAATTCCTTGTATGTGAATACTTGGCCAATAAACTTATTCATTCATGCATTCATTCATTCATGATCTTGCCCGCTCTCTTCCTGGCCCTTGCAGTGTTACAGTTCGTCAATGGAGGGAAGGTTGCAGCCAATAACCTTCTCTGCTGATCATAGAAACATAGAAACATAGACAATAGGTGCAGGAGGAGGCCATTCGGCCCTTCGACCCAGCACCGCCATTCAATGTGATCATGGCTGATCGTCCCCTATCAATAACCCGTGCCTGCCTTCTCCCCATATCCCTTGACTCCACTAGCCCCTAGAGCTCTATCTAACTCTCTCTTAAATCCATCCAGTGACTTGGCCTCCACTGCCCTCTGTGGCAGGGAATTCCACAAATTCACAACTCTCTGGGTGAAAAAGTATTTTCTCACCTCAGTCTTAAATGACCTCCCCTTTATTCTAAGACTGTGTGTGGCCCCTGGTTCTGGACTCGCCCAACATTGGGAACATTTTTCCTGCATCTAGCTTGTCCAGTCCTTTTATAATTTTCTATGTCCTTTTATAAACCTATTTTCCTATGTTCGATGTTTCTAAACAGCTTACAATGGCCTGTTCCCTTTATCATCGATACTTTTTTGCATATCTTTCA
>CAUPSL010000036.1:27500-40000 GCA_963514005.1 Raja brachyura
ATTCCACCAGCCCCTAGAGCTCTATCTAACTCTCTCTTAAATCCATCCAGTGACTTGGCCTCCACTGCCCTCTGTGGCAGGGAATTCCACAAATTCACAACTCTCTGGGTGAAAAAAACCCCCCTAATTTCCAAGTTTCTATGACTCCGCACGGAATCACTAAATGACTATCACGATACATAGAAACATAGAAACACAGGTGCAGGAGGAGGCCATTCGGCCCTTCGAGCCAGCACCGCCATTCATTGTGATCACGGCTGATCGTCCCCTATCAATAACCCGTGCCTGCCTTCTCCCCCATATCCCTTGACTCCACCAGCCCCTAGAGCTCTATCTAACTCTCTCTTAAATCCATCCAGTGATTTGGCCTCCGTGGCAGGGAATTCCACAAATTCACAACTCTCTGGGTGAAAAAGTTTTTTCTCACCTCTGTCTTAAATGACCTCCCCTTTATTCTAAGACTGTGTGTGGCCCCTGGTTCTGGACTCGCCCAACATTGGGAACATTGGGCAGGAACGGGGAACTGATTAGGGATGATCAGCCACGATCACACTGAATGGCGGTGCTGGCTGGAAGGGCCGAATGGCCTCTACTCCTGCAACTATTGTCTACTGGGAGAGCTCTTCGGGACTTTAACGGAATCAAGGGATATGGGGAGAAGGCAGGAACGGGGAACTGATTGGGGATGATCAGCCACGATCACACTGAATGGCGGTGCTGGCTGGAAGGGCCGAATGGCCTCTACTCCTGCAACTATTGTCTACTGGGAGAGCTCTTCGGGACTTTAACGGAATCAAGGGATATGGGGAGAAGGCAGGAACGGGGTACTGATTGGGGACGATCAGCCACGATCGCATTGAATGGCGGTGAGTGGCCCCTGGTTCTGGACTCGCCCAACATTGGGAACATTTTTCCTGCATCTAGCCTGTCCAAGTCCTTTTTATAATTTGATACGTTTCTATAAGATCCCCCCCCTCCCCTCATCCTTCTAAACTCCAGTGAATACAAGCCTAGTCTTTTCAATCTTTCCTGATGTGACAGTCCCGCCATCCCAGGGATCAATCCAAATTTTGTACAACAAATCTTTTTCTTATTATTAATATGTTTCTGTTCATCTTTTATTATTTTAATTTTAATCTAAAAATGTATTTAAAATACCAAAGAGTGGAAAAAGATTCAAGGACATATTCCTCCCCGACTGACGGCCCCAATTAAAACATTAGTAAGTCATGAGGGCTATTTTAACACCTGTGTTAGGCTCATGATTTAGTTCTGATGCAACTCTAGAATGTGTGTTAACCTCCGACAAAAAGCACACAACATAGAAACATAGAAACATAGACAATAGGTGCAGGAGTAGGCCATTCGGCCCTTCGAGCCTGCACCGCCATTCAATGTGATCATGGCTGATCATCCAACTCAGTATCCCGTACCTGCCTTCTCTCCATACCCCCTGATCCCTTTAGCCACAAGGGCCACATCTAACGCCCTCTTAAATATAGCCAATGAACTGGCCTCAACTACCTTCTGTGGCAGAGAATTCCAGAGACTCACCACTCTCTGTGTAAAGAATGTTTTCCTCATTTCGGTCCTAAAGGAATTCCCCCTTATCCTTAGACTGTGACCCCTTGTTCTGGACTCCCCCAACATCGGGAACAATCTTCCAGCATCTACCTTGTCCAACCCCTTAAGAATTTTGTAAGTTTCTATAAGATCCCCCCTCAATCTTCTAAATTCCAGCGAGTACAAGCCGAGTCTATCCAATCTTTCCTCATATGAAAGTCCTGACATCCCAGGAATCAGTCTGGTGAATCTTCTCTGTACCCCATCTAGGGCAAGGATGTCTTTCCTCAGATTTGGAGATCAAAACTGCACGCAATACTCCAGGTGTGGCCTCACCAAAACCCTGTACAACTGCAGTAGAACCTCCCTGCTCCTATACTCAAATCCTTTCGCTAACAACAAAATCATTAAATGGTTATTTCACTTTAGAATTAACAAAATGTTTTCATTTCTTGAAGTTGTAAATGGTAGGGAATTGAGGAATGCTGTGGAACAGAGGGATCTGGGAATAACTGTGCATAGTTCCCTGAAGGTGGAATCGCATGTAGATAGGGTGGTAAAGAAAGCTTTTGGTGTGCTGGCCTTTATAAATCAGAGCATTGAATATAGGAGTAGGGAAGTAATGTTAAAATTGTACAAGGCATTGGTGAGACCAATTCTGGAGTATGGTGTACAATTTTGGTCGCCTAATTATAGGAAGGATGTCAACAAAATAGAGAGAGTACAGAGGAGATTTACTAGAATGTTGCCTGGGTTCCAGCAACTAAGTTACAGAGAAAGGTTGAACAAGTTAGGTCTTTATTCTTTGGAGCGCAGAAGGTTAAGGGGGGACTTGATTGAGGTCTTTAAAATGATGAAAGGGATAGACAGAGTTGACGTGGATAAGCTTTTCCCATTGAGGGTAGGGAAGATTCAATCAAGAGGGCATGACATGAGAATTAAGGGACAGAAGTTTAGGGGTAACATGAGGGGGAACTTCTTTACTCAGAGAGTGGTGGCTGTGTGGGATGAGCTTCCTGCAGAAGTGGTGGAGGCAGGATCGATTTTAACATTTAAAAGTAAAGTGGATAGGTATATGGACGGGAAGGGAATGGAGGGGTATGGTCTGAGTGCAGGTAGATGGGACTAGGGGAAAATAAATGGTCGGCACGGACTGGAAGGGCCGAGAAGGCCTGTTTCCGTGCTGTAATTGTTATATGGTTATAAGTTAGTACATGGTAGATTGATTTTTACAAAATAGTGTACATTTTGAAGCGTTATCTGAGTGAAGTATCTTGGATGCGGCCTAATTAGATCACAGCGAACTTAATGCGGCCTAAAATGTTCCCCACCCCTGCTCTAAACCTTGCACAGGCTTGGCGATCGTTTCGTTGGACACCTCCGCTCAGTCCGTGTTAACCAACCTGATCTCCCGGTGGCTCAGCACTTCAATATTCCCAATCTGACCCCTTCTGTCCTGGGCCTCCTCCGTGGTCAGAGTGAGGCCCACCGTAAATTGGAGGAGGAGCAGCACCTCATATTTCGCTTGGGCAGTTTACACCCCAGCGGTTTGAACATTGATACCTAAACTCGGTTTATACTCTCTAGAATTTAGGAGATTGAGAGGGGATCTTATAGAGACATACAAAATTCTTAAGGGGTTGGACAGGCTAGATGCAGGAAGATTGTTCCCGATGTTGGGGAGGTCCAGGACAAGGGGTCACAGCTTAAGGATAAGGGGGAAATCCTTCAGGACCGAGATGAGAAGGACTTTTTTCACACAGAGAGTGGTGGGTCTCTGGAACTCTCTGCCACAGAGGGTAGTTGAGGCCAGTTCATTGGCTATATTTAAGAGGGAGTTAGATGTGGCACTTGTGGCTAAAGGGGATCAGGGGGTATGGAGAGAAGGCAGGTACGGGATACTGAGTTGGATGATCAGCCATGATCATATTGAATGGCGGTGCAGGCTCGAAGGGCCGAATGGCCTACTCCTGCACCTATTTTCTATGTTTCAATGTTGACTTCTCCAATTTCAGGTAGTCCCTGCTTTCTCCCTCCTTCCCCTCCCCTTCCCAGTTCTCCCACTGCCCACTGTCTCCGACTACATTCCTTCTCTGTCCCGCCCCCTAACCTGATATCAGTCTGAAGAAGGGTCTCGACCCGAAACGTCGCCCATTCCTTCTCTCCGGAGACGCTGCCTGTCCCGCTGAGTTACTCCAGCATTTTGTGTCTACGCTCTAAACCTCTCCTGCCGATGTGCCTTCGGTTTAGTTTAGCTTATAGATGCAGGCCGTTCGGCCCACCGAGCCCGCGCCGACCAGCGATCGCCTCTTGCCCTAACACTATCCTACACACTAGGGACAATTTGCGATTCTAACGGACAACATTATCCCTTCAGTAGCAATGTTACAAAATTTTGAGATTTAAAAAATCAAGTCTGCAATTTATCCCATCAGATAAAGCATAAAAAGACGTTTAATTTGACACCTAATTCACTTTCATATCTTCAGTATTAAGAAAGTTATGGCCATTTCCATACTCGGAAATTAGCATCTTGTTCCCCATTGCCTTTCAATTGACTTAACTCAAAAGCTGTGATCTGGAACAGTTAAAAGCCCATAACTTTCTTAAAAATTAAGAGAACTCAATGAAATTTTCAGTTATTATAGATTGAAGCATTCTGAAACAAATATGAAACAATCTTACTTGGATGACCTGAAATTAAAGCATGTAATTAGTTAGTTATCTAATTGTAGCTAATTATAAAATTCAATGAGTAGATCTAAACATCTATCCATTTCTTAAGAAAAGATAAACTTTTTTTAAATTGCCTAAGTGTCCAAATAACATTCACACAATAATCCACAATATAACATAATTTTAAAATCTCATTTTCATGAATTTCTGGGCCAAATGGAAGGAATTTAGTGTTTAATGCCTGTAAATTAATGGCCATTTAAATCAACTAGCGAGTGGGTTTTAGTGGAATGCGGTGGATTGGAACGTTGCGGTTTGCTGTGAAGTCGGTATGAAAAATACAGCCGGTTCATACATTTTTTTTGGACCCCATTTCACAACATGAAAATGTGATTAAAGCCTCCATAAAAACCAACTTTTAATATAAAAATAAACTATTTACCTTTTTTTCTCCCCTACGCAAAATCTTTCCCGTTGTCGGCGCTCACGGCTTTTGAAGGTGATTTTTAAATTACTCTAGATAATAAATAATCTAGCGTAATTTAAAAATACCTTCATTGATGAAATGTCGGAGCGATTTTTCTTCCGCAACGAAATCGCCCGACATGGATCGATTTTCCCTGCCTGCGGAAAAACGGCACTTTAAGCCCGCCCCCCTCTGAAAGGCGCCAAAGTCACGCACACGGGGAGCGGCAGAACTGCAGCACTGCTCAAGGTAAGTTTTGTAACATACCTACCTACAGCCTGTCTGTCTTTTTTTTATTTTTTGTCTAGTTAAATGTAGTTGTTCGTGTTTTTATTATATTCTTTTTCTAACTGTGTATGTGGGGGGGGGGGGGGGGTGGGGGGGGAGGGGAAACTTTAAAATCTCTTCCCTGCACGGGAGACCTGACTTTTTCCCTGTCGGGTCTCCGTTGTCGTTTGGGCCTAGCACAGCGGAGCGGCCTCCGACCGGGACGAGCTGCGGACTACTCACCATCGTGGGGCCGGCCGGCCTCGGAGCGTGGGGAGTGGTGGTGGCTCGCCGCTGCGGCCCGACTTCGGAGCTCCAGCTCCAGCTGCAGACCGGTGGACTGTCGGGATATCGGGAGTCCGGGTCGGAGACCGCTCTCCGGAGCTCCCGCAACACAGTTTTTCCAGTCCGTGTGGCGGGGTTGGAGCGACCCGGAGCGGGGCCGTACATCGCCCGGCGCGGCTTTAATGGCCACGGGACATTCCAGCGCCCGCCGGGGGCTCCAACGTTGTAACTGTTGGGCCTAGAGCGGGGCCCTACATCGCCCCGCGCGGCCTCAATGGCCGTGGGACTTAACACCGCCCGCCTGGGGCTTCGACATTGGGAGAGAAATGGTCCGGGGGAGAGAAAAGACTTTGCCTTCCATCACAGTGAGGAGGAGATTCGCTGTGATGGATGTTTGTGTGAATTGAATCGTTGTGTGTTTTCTTATGAATTGGTCTGTTTGTACGGCTTGTAGAATCGGAGCTTCGTTCGAGCCTCTCTGAGGTTCGAATGACAAGTAACAAAATCAAAAACCAAATCAAAGCTACACCAGTCCCACCTGCTCGAGCTTGTTCCATATCCCTCCAAACCCTGTCCTATCCATGTACCTGTCCAACTGTTTCTTAAACCGTTGGGATATGGACCCATTTTATTTACCAAAGTCATTGGAGTGTGGGAGGAAACCGGAGCACCCGGAGAAAACCCACTCAGGTGAGCAGTCTCTGGCGCGGCAAAGGTAGCATTTCTACTGACTGTTCAAATGTCTCCTAAATCTTGTTGTGGAGAATTAAATGACAAAGACATTTCCACAGGAACGTGGATAGGACAGGTTTAGAAAGGAATGGGACAAACGCGGGCAGGTGGGACTAGTGTCGAAAGACAATAGACAATAGGTGCAGGAGTAGGCCATTCGGCCCGTCGAGCCGGCACCGCCATTCAATGTGATCATGGCTGATCATCCAACTCAGTATCCCGTACCTGCCTTCTCTCCATAACCCCCTGAGTTACTCCAGCACTCTGTGAAACGTCACCTACCCATGTTCTCCACAGATGCTGCCTGACCCGCTGAGTTACTCCAGCACTCTGTGAAACGTCACCTATCCATGTTCTCCACAGATGCTGCCTGACCCGCTGAGTTACTCCAGCACTCTGTGAAACGTCACCTATCCATGTTCTCCACAGATGCTGCCTGACCCGCTGAGTTACTCCAGCACTCTGTGAAACGTCACCTATCCATGTTCCCCACAGATGCTGCCTGACCCGCTGAGTTACTCCAGCACTCTGTGAAACGTCACCTATCCATGTTCTCCACAGATGCTGCCTTTGGTTTATAGACAACAAACAATAGGTGCAGGAGTCAGCCATTTGGCCCCTTGTGCCAGCTGATCAAGGCTGATCATCCCCAATCAGTACCCCGTTCCTGCATTCTCCCCATATCCACTGACTCCGCTATCTTTAAGCGCCCCATCTAGCTCTCTCTTGAAAGTATCCAGGGCTCTTAAAGATAGCGGAGTCAGGGGATAATTAAGGGAGAAGGCAGGAACGGGGTACTGATTGTGGATGATTAGCCATGATCACATTGAATGGCGGTGCTGGATCAAAGGGCCGAATGGCCTACTCCTGCACCCGTTGCCTATTGTCTATTGACCTCCCACCCACCTCATTGGAGACCCTCGGACTATCTTCAATCGGATTTTACCTTGCCCTAAACGCTATCCCCTTTATCCTGTATCTGTACACTGTGGACGGCTCGATTGTAATCATGGATTGTCTTTCCGCTGGCTGGTTAGCACGCGACAAAAAGGTATTTTCACTGCACCGCGATACACGCGACAATAAACGGAACGTGCCGGTGAGCCGCTACTTGCCTCGATCCGCCATATCTGGACGCCCGGCGTGGTCTTGTTCAGGAACTTGGAGAAGTCCGGGCTCAGGTCTGTCATGGTGTCCGCGTGGGGCTACCTGCAGGAGCAAGCAGACAGCGGTCAGCGGTCAACAGGCGAGAGTGTCCCTGGCGGAACAACGCCATTCTGAGTTGCAGCAGCACAACAGAATATGTAAACACGGCACTCGGCAAACAATACACTAAACGAGAGAGAAAACGGTTTATTAGGTTGAACAAGTTAGGTCTTTATTCTTTGGAGCGCAGAAGGTTAAGGGGGGACTTGATTGAGGTCTTTAAAATGATGAAAGGGATAGACAGAGTTGACGTGGATAAGCTTTTTCCATTGAGGGTAGGGAAGATTCAAACAAGAGGGCATGACATGAGAATTAAGGGACAGAAGTTTAGGGGTAACATGAGGGGGAACTTCTTTACTCAGAGTGGTGGCTGTGTGGAATGATCTTCCTGCAGAAGTGGTGGAGGCAGGATCGATTTTAACATTTAAAAGTAAAGTGGATAGGTATATGGACGGGAAGGGAATGGAGGGGTATGGTCTGAGTGCAGGTAGATGGGACTAGGGGAAAATAAATGGTCGACACAGGCTGGAAGGGCCGAGAGGGACTGTTTCCGTGCTGTAATTGTTATATGGTTAAATGCCGGACCAACTGGGGCCCGTTGGATCCCTGTCACACGGGAGACCTGGTCCCCCAACGCAACCCGTTCCCCAACACAATATTCCACCACTCACCCACTCCCCTCTTATTCCGCCACTCACCCATAGCCCCCAACTCTGCAGCAGCGCATACCCCCCCTTCTCTTGCTTATTGCCCCCTCCCACTCCTGTTCAGCTATAAACTTGCTGGATCGAGGACTGAGTGGTCCTCGATTGCAACTCTGTTGCAAGGAATTTAGCTGCTAATTTTTACTTAAACTTGAATTTCTAAAATAAAAGAATTATGAATAACTTGTAAACTATAACATCAATCTGAACGAAACCCGACACAAACCACCACAGGACAATGGTGAGTAAGGTGGCAGGAGTAGAGGCCCTTCAGCCCTTCGAGCCAGCACCATTACAGTGTACAGGTGCAGGAGTAGGCCATTCGGACCATCGAGCCAGCGCCACTTCAATGTGATCATGGCTGATCATCCCCAATCAGTACCCCGTTCCTGCCTTCTCCCCATATCCCCCTGACTCCGCTATCTTTAAGAGCCCTATCTAGCTCTCTCTTGAAAGTATCCAGAGAACCGGCCTCCACCGCCCTCTGAGGCAGAGAATTCCACAGACTCACAACTCTCTGTGAGAAAAAGTGTTTCCTCGTCTCTATTCTAAATAGTTACTCCCCTTATTCTTAAACTGTGGCCCCTGGTTCTGGACTCCCCCAACATCGGGAACATGTTTCCTGCCTCTAGCGTGTCCAAACCCTTAACAATCTTATATGGGGAAATCTTTTAAGACCGAGATGAGAAAAACATTTTTCACACACAGAGAGTGGTGGGTCTCTGGAATTCTCTGCCACAGAGGGTAGTTGAGGACAGTTCATTGGCTATATTTAAGAGGGAGTTAGATGTGGCCCTTGTGGCTAAAGGGATCAGGGGGTATGGAGAGAAGGCAGGTACGGGATACTGAGTTGGATGATCAGCCATGATCATATTGAATGGCGGTGCAGGCTCGAAGGGCCGAATGGCCTACTCCTGCACTTATTTTCTATGATTCTATGTTTCGATAAGATCCCCTCTCATCCTTTTAAACAAGCCCAGCCGCTCCATTCTCTCAGCATATGACAGTCCCGCCATCCCGGGGATTAACCTGGTGAACCTACGCTGCACTCCCTCAACAGCAAGAATTTCCTTCATCAAATTAGGGGACCAAAACTGCACACAATACATAGAAACATAGAAACATAGAAATTAGGTGCAGGAGTAGGCCATTCGGCCCTTCGAGTCTGCACCGCCATTCAATATGATCATGGCTGATCATCCAACTCAGTATCCCATACCTGCCTTCTCTCCATACCCTCTGATCCCTTTAGCCACAAGGGCCACATCTAACTCCCTCTTAAATATAGCCAATGAACTGGCCTCAACTACCCTCTGTGGCAGAGAGTTCCAGAGACCCACCTCTCTCTGTGTGAAAAAAGTCCTTCTCATCTCGGTCCTAAAGGATTTCCCCCTTATCCTTAAGATAACATTCTGATAACATATAACATTCTGAAGGGATTGGACAGGCTAGAAGGGCCGAATGAACTGGCCTCAACTACCTTCTGTGGCAGAGAATTCCAGAGACTCACCACTCTCTGAGTGAAAAATGTCTTTCTCATCTCGGTCTTAAAAGATTTCCCCATGTAAGATTGTTAAGGGTTTGGACACGCTGGAGCACATGTTCCCGATGTTGGGGGAGTCCAGAACCAGGGGCCACAGACAGTTTAAGAATAAGGGGAGTAACTATTTAGAATAGAGACGAGGAAACACTTTTTCTCACAGAGAGTTGTGAGTCTGTGGAATTCTCTGCCTCAGAGGGCGGTGGAGGCCGGTTCTCTGGATGCTTTCAAGAGAGAGCTAGATAGGGCTCTTAAAGATAGCGGAGTCAGGGGGATATGGGGAGAAGGCAGGAACGGGGCACTGATTGGGGACGTGTTAAAGAAGGGACTGCAGATGCTGGAGAATCGAGGGTTACACAAAAAGCTGGAGCAACTCAGCGGGTGCAGCAGCATCTAAGGAGCGAAGGAGATGGGCGACGTTTCGGGTCGAGCCCCTTCTTCAGACTGGTCGGGGATGATCAGCCGTGATCGTATTGAATGGCGGTGCTGGCTCGAAGGGGCCGAATGGCCTCTACTCCTGCGCCTGTTGCCTGTTGCCCATTGTGGGGGAGGAAACCGGGGCCACCCGGAGTGAAACCCAACGGTGAGAACGTGCAAACACCGTACAGCCAGCGTCTGCAGTTGCTAGCTCCCGCACGAAGCAGTTTCCAACTGGTGAGCAAAGGCCGGGCGAGAGGGGACTGTGGACCCACAAGGCAAAGTGCAGCGGGCTGTAAAAGCAGATACTCCTACCAGCATTTTTACAGCCGCATCGGAGCAAGGTCCCCTGCCCAGGAACGCTCGTAAAAAAAGCTTTCGGCTTGTGAAAGTGAAGGATGGTATCAGAGATAAAAATCTTTGAACCCTGGTCTATAATCGAGGCGTATCTTGGTCAAATTGCACCTTTAAAAATTGAGCAACGCACCCTTGTACTCCTGGCCCGAGGCGAACGACACAGCATGGGACCAGCTCTCCAGAGAGAGCTAGATAGGGCTCTTAAAGATAGCGGAGTCAGGGGATATGGGGGAGAAGGCAGGAACGGGTTACTGATTGGGGATGATCAGCCGTGATCACATTGAATGGCGGTGCTGGCTCGAAGGGCCGAATGGCTTTTCTCCTGCGCCTAATGTCTGCTGTCTATTGTCTAGACCTGGGGGCCGAGACCAGGGGGGGGAAAAGTTCCCGGTGTTTGGGGGGAAGTCCAGAACCAGGGGCCACACACACAGTTTGAGAATAAGGGGTAAGCCATTTAGAACGGAGACGAGGAAACACTTTTTTCTCACAGAGAGTTGTGAGTCTGTGGAATTCTCTGCCTCAGTGGGCGGTGGAGGCCGGTTCTCTGGATACTTTCAAGAGAGAGCTAGATAGGGGTCTTAAAGATAGCGGAGTCAGGGGATATGGGAAGAAGGCAGGAACGGGGTACTGATTGGGGATGATCAGCCATGATCACATTGAATGGTGGTGCTGGCTCGAAGGGCTGAATGGCCTCTACTCTTGCACCTGTTGTCTATTGTCTATTTACCAGGAATCTGAGGGGTAACTTTTTCACACAGAGGGTGGTGGGTGTATCGAATGAGCTGCCGGAGGAGGTAGTTGAGGCTGGGACTATCCCAACGTTTAAGAAACAGTTGGACAGGTACATGGATGTGACAGGTTTGGATGGATATGGGCCAAACGCGCGCGGGTGGGACTAGCGTAGGTGGGACATGTTGGCCGGTGCGGGCAAGTTGGGCCGAAGGGCCTGTTTCCACGATGTATCTCTCTATGACTAACTAGGGTGTTGGCACCTCACGGCACCAGGTACCCCGGTTCAATCCTGGCTACGGGTGCAGTCATAGAGTGATACAGTGTGGAAACAGGCCCTTCGGCCCATCGGGTCCGTGCCCACCAGCGACTATCCTACGCCCGCTAGGGGGCCAATTAACCTGCAACCTTTGGAGTGTAGGAGGGAAACCGGAGCGCCCGGAGAAAACCCACGCGGGCCACGGGGAGAACGTGCAGACTCCGCACTCGTGGTTGAACTAAATTAACCGACCTACCCGCGGGGTCTCGGGTATGTTGGGGGGGGGAGGCTGGAAGTTAAACCTGGGCAGATTCTTCGCAGCGAACGGCAGGGCCTTAGGGAATGTTATCGAGGCGTGGGATCAAGGAGTTACAGGTATGCAGATACCTGATAGCTGCTGTCACAGGTAAATAAGGTGGTGAATAATGCTTTGGCTAGGCCGGCCATCATCAACGAGAGAATTGAGGGCAGGCGTTGAGACGCAAATAAGAGACCCGGGTTCGATCCTGACCCCGGGTGCTGTCTGTACGGAGTTTGCACGTTCTCCCCTTGACCATCTAAATGGCGTCAAGTTGGGAATAGGGGGACGTACAACGGGATCTGGGGGGGTCCTTGTTCATCAGTCAATGAAAGTAAGCATGCAGGTACAGCAGGCAGTGAAGAAAGCCAATGGCCTGTTGGCCTTTATAACAAGAGGAATCGAATACAGGAGCAAAGAGGTCCTTCTGCAGTTGTACAGGGCCCTAGTGAGACCACACCTGGAGTATTGTGTGCAGTTTTGGTCCCCTGATTTGAGGAAGGACATTCTTGCTATTGAGGGAGTGCAGCGTCGGTTCACCAGGTTAATTCCCGGGATGGCGGGACTGTCATACGCTGAGAGAATGGAGCGGCTGGGATTGTACACTCTGGAGTTTAGAAGGATGAGAGGGGATCTCATTGAAACGTATAAGATTGTTAAGGGTTACACAACAAGCTGGAGAAACTCAGCGGGTGCAGCAGCATCTAAGGAGCGAAGGAGATAGGCGACGTTTCGGGTCGAGACCCTTCTTCAGACTGGTCAGGGATCAGGGAAACGAGAGATATAGACGGTGATGTGGAGAGATAAGGAACAATGAATGAAAGATATGCAAAAAAGTATCGATGATAAAGGGAACAGGCCATTGTAAGCTGTTTGTGGTGTGAAAATGAGACTTGGGTGGGGGAGAGATAGAGAGAGAGGGAATGCCAGGGCCCGAGGGCTGAGGGAGAGGTGGGGAGGGGAGGAGGCAGCCTGGGTTAACAGAATTGAGAAAATTCAAT
>CAUPSL010000036.1:42500-60961 GCA_963514005.1 Raja brachyura
CTAAAATGAAAAGCTTTTTGCTGTGTGCCATCCAGCCAGTAAAACAATGTACATGATTACAATCGAGCCGTCCACAGTGTACAGATACAGGATAAAGGGAATCGCGTTTAGTGCAAGGTAAAGCCGGCAAAGTCCGGTCAAGGATAGTCCGAGGGTCACCAATGAGGTGGATGGGAGGTCAGGACCGCTCTCTAGTTGGTGAGAGGACGGTTCAGTTGCCTGATAACAGCCGGGAAGAAACTGCCCCTGAATCTGGAGGTGTGCGTGCGTTCGTTTTCACACTTCTGTACCTCTTGCCCGATGGGAGAGGGGAGAAGAGGGAGTGACCGGGGGTGAGACTGGTCCTTGATGATGCTGCCGGCCTTGCCGAGGCAGCGTGAGGTGTGGATGGAGTCATTCTCGCTATTGAGGGAGTGCAGCGTAGGTTCACCAGGTTAATTCCCGGGATGGCGGGACTGTCATACGCTGAGAGAATGGAGCGGCTGGGCTTGTACACACTGGAGTTTAGAAGGATGAGAGGGGATCTTATTGAAACACACAAGATTATTAAGGGTTTGGACACGCTAGAGGCAGGAAACATGTTCCCGATGTTGGGGGAGTCCAGAACCAGGGGCCACGCAGTTTAAGAATAAGGGGTAAGCCATTTAGAACGGAGACGAGGAAACACTTTTCCACACAGAGAGTTGTGAGTCTGTGGAATTCTCTGCCTCAGAGGGCGGTGGAGGCCGGTTCTCTGGATGCTTTCAAGAGAGAGCTAGATAGGGCTCTTAAAGATAGCGGAGTCAGGGGATATGGGGAGAAGGCAGGAACGGGGTACTGATTGGGGATGATCACCCATGATCACATTGAATGGCGGTGCTGGCTCAAAGGGCCGAATGGCCTCTACTCCTGCTCCTATTGTCTATTGTCTATTGCCTGATGGTAGAGTGGAGGAGAGGGAGTGTCGGGGGTGAGACCGGCCCTTGCTGATGCTGAATTGCTCACGGCACGAGAATCGAAAGAGCAGGGCGTGCGATGCGATGCGATGCGGACATAACAGGTTCAATATTTGTCCGACGGGCGGGACATCGATTGGTCATCGCTGTTCCATGAACGAAAAATCAGTTCGGGAGTCATCTGGCTTTTAATTATTTTTTTTTCTCTTGCTTTTAATTTAATCTTATAATTTTAAGGAATAAACATAGAAATTAGGTGCAGGAGTAGAGGCCATTCGGCCCTTCGAGCCTGCACCGCCATTCAATATGATTATGGCTGATCATCCAACTCAGTATCCCGTACCTGCCTTCTCTCCATACCCCCTGATCCCCTTTAGCCACAAGGGCCACATCTAACTCCCTCTTAAATATAGCCAATGAACTGGCCTCAACTACCCTCTGTGGCAGAGAGTTCCAGAGACCCACCACTCTCTGTGTGAAAAAAGTCCTTCTCATCTCGGTCCTAAAGGATTTCCCCCTTATCCTTAAGCTGTGACCCCTTGTCCTGGACCTCCCCAACATCGGGAACAATCTTCCTGCATCTAGCCTGTCCAACCCCTTAAGAATTTTGTAAGTTTCTATAAGATCCCCTCTCAATCTCCTAAATTCTAGAGAGTATAAACCGAGTCTATGCAGTCTTTGTTCATAAGACAGTCCTGACATCCCAGGAATCAGTCTGGTGAACCTTCTCTGCACTCCCTCTACGGCAATAATGTCCTTCCTCAGATTTGGACACCAGAATAACCGTGCCTAGTTCCTTGAAGGTGGAATCTCATATAGATAGGGTGGTAAAGAAAGCTTTTGGTATGCTAGCCTTTATAAATCAGAGCATTGAGTATAGAAGCTGGGATGTAATGTTAAAATTGTACAAGGCATTGGTGAGACCAATTCTGGAGTATGGTGTACAATTTTGGTCGCCTAATTATAGGAAGGATGTCAACAAAATAGAGAGAGTACAGAGGAGATTTACTAGAATGTTGCCTGGGTTTCAACAGCTAAGTTACAGAGATAGGTTGAACAAGTTAGGTCTTTATTCTCTGGAGCGCAGAAGGTTAAGGGGGGACTTGATAGAGGTCTTTAAAATGATGAGAGGGATGGACAGAGTTGATGTGGACAAGCTTTTCCCTTTGAGAATAGGGAAGATTCAAACAAGAGGACATGACTTTAGAATTAAGGGACAGAGGTTTAGGGGTAACACGAGGGGGAACTTCTTTACTCAGAGAGTGGTAGCTGTGTGGAATGAGCTTCCAGTGGAAGTGGTGGCGGCAGGTTCGTTGGTATCATTTAAAAATAAATTGGATAGGCATATGGATGAGAAGGGTATGGAGGGTTATGGTATGAGTGCAGGCAGGTGGGACTAAGGGAAAAAAGTTGTTCGGCACGGACTTGAAGGGCCGAGATGGCCTGTTTCCGTGCTGTAATTGTTATATGGTTATATGAAGTGACCTCATTGTGTGTTGTGACCTGCATCAATCACACACGACCATCTCTCCCAGTTCTGCCAAACCCGCCTGAGCGTCACGGTGGCGCAGCGGGTAGAGCTGCTACCTCACAGCGCCTGAGACCCGGGTTCCATCCCGACCGCGGGCGCTGTCTGTGCGGAGTTTGCACGTTCTCCCCGTGACCCGCGTGGGTTTTCTCCGGGTGCTCCGGTTTCCTCCCACACTCCAAAGACGCGCAGGTTTACAGGTTAATTGGCTTTGATATAAATGTAAAAATTGTCCCTAGTGTGTGTAGGACAGTGCTAGTCGCTGGTTGGTGCGGACTCGGTGGGCCGAAGGGCCTGTTTCCGCTTTTCCCACTAAATTAAACGAGAAGGGTCTCGAGTCAAAACGTCACCCATTCCTTCTCTCCAGAATACCATAATAGAAACATAGAAACATAGAAAAATAGGTGCAGGAGTAGGCCATTCGGCCCTTCGAGCCTGCACCGCCATTCAATATGATCATGGCTGATCATCCAACTCAGTATCCCGTACCTGCCTTCTCTCCATACCCCCTGATCCCTTTAGCCACAAGGGCCACATCTAATGCCCTCTTAAATATAGCCAATGAACTGGCCTCAACTACCTTCTGTGGCAGAGAATTCCAGAGACTCACCACTCTCTGTGTAAAGAATGTTTTCCTCATCTCGGTCCTAAAGGAATTCCCCCTTATCCTTAGACTGTGACCCCTTGTTCTGGACTCCCCCAACATCGGGAACAATCTTCCAGCATCTAGCTTGTCCAACCCCTTAAGAATTTTGTAAGTTTCTATAAGATCCCCCCTCAATCTTCTAAATTCCAGCGAGTACAAGCCGAGTCTATCCAATCTTTCCTCATATGAAAGTCCTGACATCCCAGGAATCAGTCTGGTGAATCTTCTCTGTACCCCCTCTATGGCAAGAATGTCTTTCCTCAGATTTGGAGACCAGAACTGTACGCAATACTCCAGGTGTGGCCTCACCAAGACCCTGTACAACTGCAGTAGAACCTCCCTGCTCCTATACTCAAATCCTTTGCTATGAATGCTAACAAACCATTCGCTTTCTTCACTGCCTGCTGCACCTGCATGCCTACTTTCAATGACTGGTGTACCATGACACCCAGGTCTCGTTGCATCTCCCCTTTTCCTAATCTGCCACCATTCAGATAATAGTCTACCCTCATGTTTTTGCCACCAAAGTGGATAACCTCACATTTATCCACATTATACCCCCTGATCCCTTTAGCCACAATATCAGATAATTTGCACCCTTAGTAATTGGCACCATCTGAAAAATCACTCCGTTTTGGAGAGAAGGAATGGGCGACGTTTCGGGCCGAGACCCGAAGGGTCTCGAGCCGAAACGTCACCCAATCCTTCCCTTCACAGATGCTGCCTGACCCGCTGAGTTACTCCAGCACTCTGTGGAACGTCACCTATCCACGTTCTCCACAGACGCTGCCTGACCCGCTGAGTTACTCCAGCACTCTGTGGAACGTCACCTATCCACGTTCTCCACAGATGCTGCCCGACCCGCTGAGTTACTCCAGCACTCTGTGTCCGATCTTCGATGGAAATTAAATCTTCGGCCGCTCGACCAGTTTGTTTTTTTTCCCGTCAGAAGTCTTCTCGACCGGGACAAACCCGCCCGCACCTGTCGAATCTCTCCGATCTTTCAGTGGGAGTTGGGAGAATGCGGTTGAATACGGGGTCTCCTGTTGTCCGTGGGCATCTGATGATGAGATCACCCCCTCCCCCCCTCTCTCCCCCACCCTCCCCTTGTATTGGCCTCTGTGTTTGAGAAGTTCTCTAATGAGAAGATTAGTGAAGGATGTCCCGCTCCTAATGACACACACGGACACTCGGCCATTGTTTCCACAAACTGCAGGAACGTCCGGATTGTGGTAACCACGGCAACTGTCGGACAGTCCAACCTGACCCCGAATCAGAGACGGACACAAAGTGGGCCGGCACGGTGGCACGGCGGTAGAGTTGTTGCCTCACAGCGCCAGGGACCCGCGTTCCATCCCCACTACGGGCGCTGTCTGTACTGAGTTTGCACGCTCTCCCCGTGACCCGCGTGGGTTTTCTCCGGGTGCTCCGGTTTCCTCCCACACTCCAAAGACCTGCAGGTTTGTAGATTAATCGGCTCGGTGTAAAATGGAAAAGAGGGAACTGCAGGTGCTGGTTTAAACCGAAGACAGACACAAAATGCTGGAGTAACTCAGCGGGACAGGCAGCATCTAACCATATAACCATATAACAATTACAGCACGGAAACAGGCCTTCTCGGCCCTTCCAGTCCGTGCCGACCATTCATTTTCCCCTAGTCCCATCTACCTGCACTCAGACCATACCCCTCCATTCCCTTCCCGTCCATATACCTATCCACTTTACTTTTAAATGTTAAAATCGATCCTGCCTCCACCACTTCTGCTGGAAGATCATTCCACACAGCCACCACTCTCTGAGTAAAGAAGTTCCCCCTCATGTTACCCCTAAACTTCTGTCCCTTAATTCTCATGTCATGCCCTCTTGTTTGAATCTTCCCTACCCTCAATGGGAAAAGCTTATCCACGTCAACTCTGTCTATCCCTTTCATCATTTTAAAGACGTCAATCAAGTCCCCCCTTAACCTTCTGCGCTCCAAAGAATAAAGACCTAACTTGTTCAACCTTTCTCTGTAACTTAGTTGCTGGAACCCAGGCAACATTCTAGTAAATCTCCTCTGTACTCTCTCTATTTTGTTGACATCCTTCCTATAATTAGGCGACCAAAATTGTACACCATACTCCAGAATTGGTCTCACCAATGCCTTGTACAATTTTAACATTACTTCCCTACTCCTATATTCAATGCTCTGATTTATAAAGGCCAGCACACCAAAAGCTTTCTTTACCACCCTATCTACATGCGATTCCACCTTCAGGGAACTATGCACAGTTATTCCTAGATCCCTAGATCCTCGAGTCCTGGCAACATCCTCGTATGTCTACTGTCATTTAGTGTAGTTCAGAGATACAGCGCGGAAAGAGGCCCTTCGGCCCACTGGGTCCGTGCTGACCAGCGATCCCCGCACACTAACACTATCCCACACACACATTCTAGTAAATCTCCTCTGTACTCTCTGGAAGCATCTCAGGAGAGAAGGAACGGGTGACGTTTCGGGTCGAGACTGACGAAGGCTTTTCTGTAAACGTGAATCGTCCCTAGTGTATGGGATAGCGGTAATGTGCAGGGGTCGCTGGTCGGCCCCGGACCTGATGGGCCGAAGGGCCTGTTTCCCTGCAGAATCTCTTAAACTAAACTCTCAAGGTGAGCAGGTTAATTTGCAGGTAAATGGTCCCCAGTGTGAGCAGGTGACCGCTGGTCGGGGTGGGCCCGGTGGCCAGTTTCAGTTCATCATCAGTAACATGCAGAGAGGGCAGGTTTGGAGGGACATGGGCCAAATGCAGGCGGGTGGGGCTGGTGTAGGTGGGGAGTCTGGGTCGGCATGGGGGGCAAGTTGGGCCTGTTGGCCTGTTGGCCTGTGGTGTGTGGTTCTGTGACTCCAGGAGGCAGTACACTGTACGGTCACAAATACACGGCAATGATTTCAACAGGGCCTGCACCCAAACACAGGGATGTAACGGCGGAGGCTCTATAAGGCGCTGGGCGGGCCACATTGTGAGCAGGTTTGGGCCCCGTATCTGAGGAAGGATGTGCCGGCTCTGGAGAGGGTCCAGAGGAGGTTTAGAAACATAGAAAAGTTTAGGGGTAACATGAAGGGGGAACTTCTTTACTCAGAGAGTGGTGGCTGTGTGGAATGAGCTTCCAGCAGAAGTGGTGGAGGCAGGATCGATTTAGAAACATAGAAACATAGAAAAATAGGTGCAGGAGTAGGCCATTCGGCCCTTCGAGCCTGCACCGCCATTCAATGTGATCATGGCTGATCATCCAACTCAGTATCCCGTACCTGCCTCTCTCCACACCCCCTGATCCCTTTAGCCACAAGGGCCACATCTAACTCCCTCTTAAATATAGCCAATGAACTGGCCTCAACTACCTTCTGTGGCAGAGAATTCCAGAGACTCACCACTCTCTGTGTAAAGAATGTTTTCCTCATCTCGGTCCTAAAGGAATTCCCCCTTATCCTTAGACTGTGACCCCTTGTTCTGGACTCCCCCAACATCGGGGAATGGCGGTGCTGGCTCGAAGGGCCGAATGGCCTCTACTCCCGCACCTGTTGTCTATGGTCTATATGGGGAGAAGGCAGGAACGGGGTTACTGATTGGGGATGATCAGCCGTGATCACATTGAGTGGCGGTGCTGGCTCGAAGGGCCGAATGGCCTCTCCCCCTGCACCTGTTGTCTATGTGTCTATTTTCTATCTTTCTCAGCGCATCTTCACGTTCTTTGTCAACGCCGCAGCCTGCCTTTCCACCGGGGTTTATGGCAAGGACACGTCATACACTTTCCTGCTCACCCCTCGTTAGTGCAGATTGTAAATAGGTGTGGACCCAGCGCTGATCCTTAGAGCAAACAATATATCTGCCGATCTGTTGGAAAGTCCAATTTACTCAAAGTGCTGGAGTGGCTCATCGGAATCTGCGGGGTAACCTTCGAAAGAAAAGACTTTGCCCAGAGGCGGGAATCGAGGGCTAGAAGACACAGGTTTAATGGGGGGGTTTACACAAAAAGCTGGAGAAACTCAGCGGGTTTGGACTATAGACTAACTTTCTTAAAAATTAGGAGAACTCAATGAAATTTTCAGTTATTATACATTGAAGCATTCTGAAACAAATATGAAACAATCTTACTTGGATGACCTGAAATTAAAGCATATAATTAGTTAGTTATCTAATTGTAGCTAATTACAAAATTCAATGAGTAGATCTAAACATCTATCCATTTCTTAAGAAAAGATAAGCTTTTTTTAAATTGCCTAAGTGTCCAAACAACATTCACACAATAATCCACAATATAACATCATTTTTAAATCTCATTTTCATGAATTTCTGGGCCAAATGGAAGGAATTTAGTGTTTGATTCCTGTAAATTAATGGCCATTTAAATCAACTAGCGAGTGGGTTTTAGTGGAATGCGGTGGATTAGAACGTTGCGGTTAGCGGTGAAGTCGGGAGGAAAAATACTGTTGGTTCATACATTTTTTTTGGACCCCATTTCGCAACATGAAAATATGATTAAAGCCTCCCTAAAAACAACTTTTAATATGAAAATAAACGGTGTACCTTTTTTTCTCCCCTACGCAAAATCCTCCCCGTTGTCGGCGCTCACGGCTTTTGAAGGTGATTTTTAAATTACTCTAGTTAATAAATAATCTAGCGTAATTTAAAAATACCTTCATGAATGAAATGTCGGAGCGATTTTTCTTCTGCAACGAAATCGCCCGACATGGATCGATTTGCCCAGTCTGCGGGAAAAACGGCACTTTAAGCCCGCCCCCCCCCCCCCCCCCCCCTCTGAAAGGCGCCAAAGTCGCGCACACACGGGGAGCGGCAGAACTGCAGCGCTGCTCAAGGTAAGTTTTGTAACGTACCTACACATTGTCTGCATTCTGTATTTATTTTCTATATTGTTAGCACTACGGACTGACGCTAAACTGCATTTCGTTCTACCTAGACGTGTATTTGTGCAATGACATTAAAGTTGAATTGAATTGAATATACCATTAAAAATACCATTTTAAAAAATATACCGTTAAAAATAGACATTATATACAAAAAATTTACAGTGTGCCTAATGCCTGGTAACGTTATGAGGTGTGTTGTTAAATTGCAATAATCAAAGGTACAATATGGAAAAGTGCAAATAGCACGCTGCAGACATCGAGTTAAAGTGTTAAAGATGGAACTGCAGATGCTGGAGAATCGAGGGTACACAAAAAGCTGGAGAAACTCAGCGGGTGCAGCAGCATCTAAGGAGCGAAGGAGATAGGCGACGTTTCGGGTCGAGACCCTTCTTCAGACTGGTCAGGGATCAGGGAAACGAGAGATATAAACAGTGATGTGGAGAGATAAGGAACAATGAGTGAAAGATATGCAAAAAAGTATTGGTGATAAAGGAAGCAGGCCATTGTAAGCTGTTTGTGGTGTGAAAATGAGAAGCTAGTGCGACTTGGGTGGGGGAGAGATAGAGAGAGAAGGAATGCCAGGGCCCGAGGGCTGAGGGAGAGGTGGGAAGGGGGAGGAGGCAGTCTGGGTTAACAGAATTGAGAAAATTCAATGTTTAAGCCCAGAGGATGCAGACTCCCCAAGCGGAATATGAGGTGCTGTTCCTCCAACTTGCGGTGTTGCTCACTCTGGCCGTGGAGGAGGCCCAGGACCGAGAGGTCGGATACGCAGTGGGAGGGGGAGTTGAAGTGCTGAGCCACCGGGAGGTCGGGTTGGTTATTGCGGACCGAGCGGAGGTGTTCGGCGAAACGATCGCCCAGCCTCCGCTTGGTCTCGTTGGAGGAAGGAACTGCAGGTGCTGGTGTAAATCGAGGGTAGACACAAAACGCTGGAGTAACTCAGCGGGACGGGCAGCGTCTCTGGAGAGAAGGAACGGGTGACGTTTCGGGTCGAGACTGACGAAGCGTTTTTTGTAAACGTGAATCGTCCCTAGTGTATAGGATAGCGGTAATGTGCAGGGATCGCTGGCCGGCCCCGGACCTGATGGGCCGAAGGGCCTGTTTCCTTGCAGTATCAGGTAGGTGGCACTAGACAGTAGGCCAGTCGGCCCTTCGAGCCAGCACCGCCATACAATGTGATCACGGCTGATCATCCCCAATCAGTACCCCGTTCCTGCCTTCTCCCCATATCCCCTGACTCCGCTATCTTTAAGAGCCCTATCTAGCTCTCTCTTGAAAGCATCCAGCGAACCGGCCTCCACCGCCCTCTGAGGCAGAGAATTCCACAGACTCACAACACAATTTAGTAGGAATCCGAGGGGTAACTTTTTTCACACAGAGGGTGGTGTGTGTGTGGAACGAGCTGCCAGAGGAGGTAGTTGAGGCTGGGACTATCCCAACGTTTAAGAAACAGTTAGGCAGGTACATGGATAGGACAGGTTCAGAGGGATATGGACCAAACGCGGGCAGGTGGGACTAGTGTAGCTGGGGCATGGTGGACGGTATGGGCAGGTTGGGCCGAAGGGTCTGTTTCAAGATTCTTATTGGATCGCATTGAAACATTTAAGATTGTTAAGGGTTTGGACCCGCTAGAGGCAGGAAACACATTCCCGATGTTGGGGGAGTCCAGAACCAGGGGCCTCAGTTTAAGAATAAGGGGTAAGCCATTTAGAACGGGGATGAGGAAACACTTTTTCACACAGAGAGTTGTGAGTCTGTGGGATTCTCTGCCTCAGAGGGCGGTGGAGGCCAGTTCTCTGGATGCTTTCAAGAGAGAGCTCGATGGGGCTCTTAAAGATAGCGGAGTCAGGGGATATGGGGAGTGGCAGGAACGGGGTACTGATTGGGGATGATCAGCCGTGATCACATTGAATGGCGGTGCTGGCTCGAAGGGCCGAATGGCCTACTCCTGCACCTATTGTCTATTGACCCGAAACGTCACCCATTCCTTCTATCTATTAAGGGACAGAAGTTTCGGGGTAACATGAGGGGGAACTTCTTTACTCAGAGAGTGGTGGCTGTGCGGAATGATCTTCCAGCACAAGTGGTGGAGGCAGGATCGATTTTAACATTTAAAAGTAAAGTGGATAGGTATATGGACGGGAAATGAATGGAGGGGTATGGTCTGAGTGCAGGTAGATGGGACTAGGGGAAAATAAATGGTCGGCACGGACTGGAAGGGCCGAGAAGGCCTGTTTCCGTGCTGTAATTGTTATATGGTTACCTATAGATGCTGCCTGTCCCGCTGAGTTACTCCAGCATTTTGTGTCTACCAATCTATTGCAAGAAACAGTTAGACAGGTACATTGATATGACACGTTTGGAGGGATATGGGTCAAACGCGGGCAGGTGGGACTAGTGTAGCTGGGGCATGGTGGCCGGTGTGGGCGGGTTGGGCCAAAGGGCCTGTTTCAAGATTCTTATTGGATCTTATTGAAACATATAAGATTATTAAAGGTTTGGACACGCTAGAGGCAGGAAACATGTTCCCGATGTTGGGGGAGTCCAGAACCAGGGGCCACACACACAGTTTAAGAATAAGGGGTAAGCCATTTAGAACGGAGACGAGGAAACAGTTTTTCACACAGAGAGTTGTGAGTCTGTGGAATTCTCTGCCTCAGAGGGCGGTGGAGGCCGGTTCTCTGGATGCTTTCAAGAGAGAGCTAGATAGGGCTCTTAAAGATAGCAGAGTCAGGGGATATGGGGAGAAGGCAGGAACGGGGTACTGATTGTGGATGATCAGCCATGATCACATTCTTAAGGGGTTGGACAGGCTAGATGCAGGAAGATTGTTCCTGATGTTGGGGAGGTCCAGGACAAGGGGTCACAGCTTAAGGATAAGGGGGAAATCCTTTAGGACCGAGATGAGAAGGACTTTTTTCACACAGAGAGTGGTGGGTCTCTGGAACTCTCTGCCACAGAGGGTAGTTGAGGCCAGTTCATTGGCTATATTTAAGAGGGAGTTAGATGTGGCCTTTGTGGCTAAAGGGATCAGAGGGTATGGAGAGAAGGCAGGTACAGGATACTGAGTTGGATGATCAGCCATGATCATATTGAATGGCGGTGCAGGCTCGAAGGGCCGAATGGCCTACTCCTGCACCTAATTTCTATGTTTCTATGACTCCGCACGGAATCACTAAATGACTATCACGATACATAGAAACATAGAAACACAGGTGCAGGAGGAGGCCATTCGGCCCTTCAAGCCAGCACCGCCATTCATTAGACAATAGACAATAGGTGCAGGAGTAGGTCCTTTGGCCCTTCGAGCCAAAGGCTGATCATCCCCTATCAATAACCCGTGCCTGCCTTCTCCCCATATCCACCAGATTCCACCAGCCCCCAGTGCATAGAAAATAGGTGCAGGAGGAGGCCATTCGACCCTTCGAGCCAGCACCGCCATTCATTGTGATCATGGCTGATCGTCCCCTATCAATAACCCGTGCCTGCCTTCTCCCCATATCCCTTGACTCCACTAGCCCCTAGAGCTCTATCTAACTCTCTCTTAAATCCATCCAGTGACTTGGCCTCCACTGCCCTCTGTGGCAGGGAATTCCACAAATTCACAACTCTCTGGGTGGAAAAGTTTGTTCTCACCTCAGTCTTAAATGACCTCCCCTTTATTCTAAGACTGTGTGTGGCCCCTGGTTCTGGACTCGCCCAGCATTGGGAACATTTTTCCTGCTTCCCGCCATCCCAGGGATCAATCTGGTGAACCTACGCTGCACTGCCTCAATCACAAGGATGTCCTTCCTCAAATTAGGAGACCAAAACTGTACACAATACTCCCGACACTAAACCAAACGGAACTCAAAGCTCTTCCTGTGAGCAGCAAGATCAGAAGCAGCTACAATTAGTACATGGACCTCTGCCAACTAATTGCCCTGATTCCCATCGAGCTGAACTCGCAGTTCTGCTCGGAACAGGACAGTGCATAAGTTCATAAGTCCATAAGTGATAGGAGCAGAATTGGGCCATTCGGCCCATCAACTCTACTCCCGACATTCAATCACGGCTGATCTATCTCTCCCTCCGTCCCTCATTCTTGCTATTGAGGGAGTGCAGCGTAGGTTCACCAGGTTAATTCCCGGGATGGCGGGACTGTCATATGCTGAGAGAATGGAGCGGCTGGGCTTGTACACTCTGGAGTTTAGAAGGATGAGAGGATATCTCATTGAAACATATAAGATTGTTAAGGGTTTGGACGCGCTAGAGGCAGGAAACGTGTCCCCGATGTTGGACATAGAAACATAGAAAATAGGTGCAGGAGTAGGCCATTCGGCCCTTCGAGCCTGCACCGCCATTCAATATGATCATGGCTGATCATCCAACTCAGTATCCCGTACCTGCCTTCTCTCCATACCCTCTGATCCCCTTAGCCACAAGGGCCACATCTAACTCCCTCTTAAATATAGCCAATGAACTGGCCTCAACTACCCTCTGTGGCAGAGAGTTCCAGAGACCCACCACTCTCTGTGTGAAAAAAGTCCTTCTCATCTCGGTCCTCAAGGATTTCCCCCTTATCCTTAAGCTGTGACCCCTTGTCCTGGACCTCCCCAACATCGGGAACAATCTTCCTGCATCTAGCCTGTCCAACCCCTTAAGAATTTTGTAAGTCTCTATAAGATCCCCTCTCAATCTCCTAAATTCTAGAGAGTATAAACCGAGTCTATGCAGTCTTTGTTCATAAGACAGTCCTGACATCCCAGGAAACAGTCTGGTGAACCTTCTCTGCACTCCCTCTATGGCAATAATGTCCTTCCTCAGATTTGGAGACCAGAACTGTACGCAATACCCTAGGGAGAGGGCTGACTGACCTGTGTGGCTTCCACCAGTGAAAGAACACTGTGGTGGATGTTTGTGTTAAATCTTCTGGTGTATTGTCAAGTGTATCGCTGCTGGCAAATTCATTTCACTGCACCCTCTCTTCTCCTTGCGTGGGGCGTGCACGGCCTAAAATTGTTGGGACAACTTGTTCCATTTGTCTGCGCACGTCAGGTCGATTGCATTAGTCGAAACAGGGCGGACCACGTGAAGGTTGCTGTAGATGCCGGAGGTAGATTGGTTGAGATCCCTGCGCACCGCTGTTGGCGCATGTGATGAATACACTTGTATTGTACAAATCGGCCCGTGTTTGGAGTTTGGAGGGAGGGGGAAATGAGGGGGGCAAACCGGAGCTCCCGGAGGAAACCCCACGCAGGTGAGAACGTGCAAACTCCGCGCAGATGGCGCCCGTGGTCCGGATCGAAGCCGGCTCGGAGAAGATTCCCAGTTCGGGACAGGGCCGGACGGATACAGGGACGGACACACACACGGACACACACGGACACACACACACACACGGACGGACACACACACACACACACAGAGCGAGACGGAGATCGGTTTTAAAGAAAGCCCTTTATTGAACAGGAGAGGAATATGCGATTTGATCCAAAGATATCCCACCCATAGCACCTGAAACACCAGGATAGGAGACAGCTCCAGGAATGTCGGCAGGACCACACTCTGATGCAGTACAAAAATAGGAGGAAAAATATTATTCTAGGTCCCATCTGCCATCGTATTCAATTTTTTAATTACATTTATATATATATATATATATATATGTTTATATAGCTCTATACACAAATATATAGAAGGCACTTGATAAGATTCAACATTAGGCAACGTTAGTTTCAAGGGGAGGTGAGGTCGGCCAAGCATGTGATCGATGGAGATCCACCAAGGGTTCGGCGAACTCTACCAACCCTTGGAGGTCCCTCATGCTCAAACCCAGCGACCGGACCGGCTCCAGGAAATGCCTCATTCCCAGAGGGAAAAAAAAAAAATCCCGGTCGGAAGAGCCAGGTGCCCAACTGGGAGTTGCTCAACCAATCTACCTCCGGCATCTGCAGTTCCTTCTCGAACATCTAGTCCATGTCTACCAGAGTCTCCAAGTCATCATTGACTTGAGTGGTTGACCATCCATCGTACACGAGAGAGGTCCTCGCTCCGTCTAGGTCTCTTCCGTCAGACGGGGGCTGGTCCGGAGGTTTGGGAGGGGGGGGGGGGGGGGAGAGCGGACAAACTCCCGGGCATTTTCTGGCCCGGCGCGAACCGCCTGGTCTGGTGCTAGCGCGATTTATGCTCCTGCAGAACCGTGTAAACGTCCTCAACCTTCGACAGCCTCTCGAAGAACGGGAGGAGGTCCAGGAGTTCCGTGTCGGACATGTCGTCGAACCAGGAGGCGACCGGGACCTGCGGTGGGGGGGGCAAGGAGACGGATCGGTTAAAAATTTTTTTTTTAAAGTTAACAAAAGGCGAGTGGGAGGAAACCGGAGCACCCGGAGAAAACCCAGGCGGGTCACGGGGAGAACGTGCAAACTCCGCACAGATAGCGCCCGTAGTCGGGATGGAACCCGGGGTCTCTGGCGCAGTGATGCGAGTGGGGGGGGGGGGGGGTGAGGGGACAAAGGGGAGGGGGGGGGGGGGAGGGGAAAGAGAGGACAGACGGAGATACCTACCACGTTTTGGGGGTGGTAGGGGAGCCATGTACTGCAGGGGGAGAGGGGATGGGGGGGACGGGGAGGGGGAGAGTGGAAGCTACCTGGTACGATGTTGGGGTGGGGGGTGGAGGGGTAAGGGGAGCACAGAGGGGCAGGACCACATACCACATTGTCGGGGTGAGGGGCTTGTTGGGGTGGGGTTGGAGGGGTTGGGGGGGGGGGGGGAGGAGAGGACAGGGGCAAGATTAAATACTGAGTTGTCGGGTGGGGGATTTGTTGGGTTGGAGGGGGGGTTGTTCCTGGGGGGGTTGATGTTGGGGGGGGTGGATGAGGCGAGGACAGGGGCGGGACCACGTACTGCGTTGTCGGGGTAGAAGAGGTAGCTGGTGGGTGAGTTGTCGGGGGGGTTGATATTTGGGGGGGGTTGATATTTGGGGGGGTTTGATATTTGGGGGGGTTGATGTTTGGGGGGGGTTGATATTTGGGGGGGGTTGATATTTGGGGGGGGTTGATATTTGGGGGGGGTTGATATTTGGGGGGGGTTGATATTTGGGGGGGGTTGATATTTGGGGGGGGTTGATATTTGGGGGGGGTTGATATTTGGGGGGGTTGATATTTGGGGGAGGAGAGGACAGGGGCAAGATTAAATACTGAGTTGTCGGGTGGGGATTTGTTGGGTTGGAGGGGGGGTTGTTCCTGGGGGGGTTGATGTTGGGGGGGGGTGGATGAGGCGAGGACAGGGGCGGGACCACGTACTGCGTTGTCGGGGTAGAAGATGTAGCTGGTGGGTGAGTTGTCGGGGGGTTGATATTTGGGGGGGGTTGATATTTGGGGGGGGGGGTTGATATTTGGGGGGGGGTTGATATTTGGGGGGGGGTTGATATTTGGGGGGGGGGTTGATATTTGGGGGGGGGGTTGATATTTGGGGGGGGGTTGATTTTTGGGGGGGTTGATTTTTGGGGGGGGTTGATGTTGGGGGGGGTTGATGTTGGGGGGGGTTGATGTTGGGGGGGTTGATATTTGGGGGGGTTGATATTTGGGGGGGTTGATATTTGGGGGGGGTTGATATTTGGGGGGGGTTGATATTTGGGGGGGGTTGATATTTGGGGGGGGTTGATATTTGGGGGGGGTTGATATTTGGGGGGGGTTGATATTTGGGGGGGGTTGATATTTGGGGGGGTTGATATTTGGGGGGGGTTGATTTTTGGGGGGGTTGATTTTTGGGGGGGTTGATTTTGGGGGGGGTTGATTTTTGGGGGGGGTTGATTTTTGGGGGGGGTTGATTTTTGGGGGGGGTTGATTTTTGGGGGGGGTTGATGTTGGGGGGGTTGATATTTGGGGGGGGTTGATATTGGGGGGGGTTGATATTTGGGGGGGGTTGATATTTGGGGGGGGTTGATATTTGGGGGGGGGTTGATATTTGGGGGGTTGATATTTGGGGGGGGTTGATATTGGGGGGGGTTGATATTTGGGGGGGGGGTTGATATTTGGGGGGGGGGTTGATATTTGGGGGGGGGTTGATATTTGGGGGGGGGTTGATATTTGGGGGGGGGTTGATATTTTGGGGGGGGGTTGATATTTTGGGGGGGGTTGATATTTGGGGGGGGTTGATATTTGGGGGGGTTGATATTTGGGGGGGTTGATATTTGGGGGGGTTTGATATTTGGGGGGGTTTGATATTTGGGGGGGTTGATATTTGGGGGGGTTTGATATTTGGGGGGGTTTGATATTTGGGGGGGTTGATATTTGGGGGGGTTGATATTTGGGGGGGTTGATATTTGGGGGGGTTGATATTTGGGGGGGTTGATATTTGGGGGGGTTGATATTTGGGGGGGTTGATATTTGGGGGGGTTGATATTTGGGGGGGTTGATATTTGGGGGGGTTGATATTTGGGGGGGTTGATATTTGGGGGGGTTGATATTTGGGGGGGTTGATATTTGGGGGAGGAGAGGACAGGGGCAAGATTAAATACTGAGTTGTCGGGTGGGGGATTTGTTGGGTTGGAGGGGGGGGTTGTTCGGGGGGGGGTTGATGTTGGGGAGGGTGGGGTAGAGGGGGAGGGGGACGGGGGGGGGACCACGTACTGCGTTGTTGGGGTGGAAGGTGTAGCTGGCGGGCGAGTTGTCGAGGGGGGGGTTGATGTTGGGGTCGGGGTTGTTGAGGTGGGGGTTGATGTCGGGGAGGGGGGGCAGCGCCACGTACCGCGTTGTCGGGGTGGAAGGTGTAGCTGGCGGGCGAGTTGTCCAGGATGACCAGTTGGCTCATGTCCCTCCCCAGGCGGCTCAGGTCCTTCACGTAGTTGCCCCGGTGGAAGACGCACGACTCCCGGAAGAGGCGGCACCGGAACGACCCCCACTTGTCCAACAGGTCAGCCACGGGGTCAGCGTACTGCCGGGGTCAGGGGTCAGAGGCGAGGGGGAGAGAGAGAGAAAAAGCCGTCAACACCAGAAGGTCCCAGCGATCTTCACAAGTTCAACTGTGATAGGAGCAGAATAAGGCCATTCGGCCCATCAAGTCTACTCCGCCATTCAATCTCTCCCTCCGAACCCCATTCTCCTGCCTTCTCCCCGTGACCCCTGACACCCGCACTGATCAAGAATCTATCTATCTCTGCCGTAAACGTATCCACCGACTTAACCCGACTTCAACGTTCTCCCCGTGACCTGCGTGGGTTTTCTCCGGGCGCTCCGGCTTCCTCCCACACTCCAAATTAACTTGCAGGTTAATTGGCTTTGGTGTAAAATGTAAATTATCCCCCAGTGTGCGTGTAGGGTAGTGTTAGCGTGCGGGGATCGCTGGTCGGCGCGGACTCGGTGGGACGAAGGGCCAGTTTCCGCGCGGTACCTCTAAACTGAAACACCGCCCATCACTCTTGGCTGATCGATCTCTCCCCATTCTCCTGCCTTCTCCCCGTAACCCCTGACACCCGCACTCATCAAGAATCTATCCATCTCCGCCTTAAAAATACCCACTGACTTGTGGCCTCCACCGCCGTCTGCAGCAAAGAATCCCACAGATTCACCGTCCTCTGGCTAAAGAAATTCCTCCTCATCTCCTTGCTAAAACGCCACCCTTTTCTGAAAGAATGGATTGATTTGGCTCACGTTATAGTCACTGAAATTTAAAAAGATGAGAGGGGATCTTATAGAAACATAAAATTCTTAAGGGATTGGACAGGCTAGATACAGGCTAGATCCCGATGTTGGGGGATTCTCTGCAACAGACGGCTGTGGAGGCCAAGTCAATGGCTATATTTTTTAAGGCAGAGATAGATAGATTCTTGATTGAGGGGTAAGCCATTTAGAACGGAGACGAGGACACACTAGAGGCAGGAAACATGTTCCCGATGTTGGGGGATTCTCTGCAACAGATTCTCTTGGCTGTGGAGGCCAAGTCAATGGCTATATTTTTTAAGGCAGAGATAGATAGATTCTTGATTGAGGGCTAAGCCATTTAGAACGGAGATGAGGACCCGCTAGAGGCAGGAAACGTGTTCCCGATGTTGGGGGAGTCCAGAACCAGCGGCCACACACACAGTTTAAGAATAAGGGGTGAGCCATTTAGAACGGAGACGAGGAAACACTTTTTCTCACAGAGAGTTGTGAGTCTGTGGAATTCTCTGCCTCAGAGGGCGGTGGAGGCCGGTTCTCTGGATACTTTCAAGAGAGAGCTAGATAGGGCTCTTAAAGAAAGCGGAGTCAGGGGATATGGGGAGAAGGCAGGAACGGGGTACTGATTGGGGATGATTGGCAGTGATCACATTGAATGGCGGTGCTGGCTCGAAGGGCCGAATGGCCTACTCCTGCACCTGTTGTCTGTTGAAAGAGAGGTGGGGGGGGGGGGGTGGAGGTAGGTAGGAGGTCGGGGCAGGAGGAGAGTGTGGATACGGCAAAACTGGGAAGAAGGGGCGGGAATATGAAATGG
>CAUPSL010000037.1:0-15000 GCA_963514005.1 Raja brachyura
ACAAAATTCTAACGATAAAACAATGTAAACAATCTATGATTATTAAATATTTAAACCTATTTGTTTTTACAATTTTAGCAATTTTTTAAAGATTTAAAAAGTCTTTAAATGTTTAAAATCACTTAAAATGTTAGAATTTTGTTAAAAATAGTGACAATAATTCACCTTGAAATTAGACCGCTAATAGTTTAAATTAGTTCACTTTTAAGTCTTTAAATTAATAGCTAAAATTGTAAAAATTAGGTTTAAATTATTAATGTTACAAAGATAGCAAATAATAAAAAATATATAGTTAACAATTTTCCCTTAAAATTAGATCACACGTTTAGAAATCAGGATAACAAGTTGTTAATCTTAGCGACTGCGAAATAATAGATTTTATTTAATAATAATGTTTAATAATAATAGATTGTTAACATGTTTTTATCATTAAATTATTGTTAAAAATAGGGACAATAATTCACCTTGAAATGAGGCCGCTGATATTTTAAATTAGTTTAAAATAGTTAACTTTTTAGATCTTTAAAAAATGGCTAAAATTGTAAAAACAAATAGGTTTAAATATTTGATAATCATAGATTGTTTACATTGTTTTATCGTTAGAATTTTGTTAAAAATACCTACAATAATTCACCTTGAAATGAGACCGCTAATATTTTAAATTAGTTAACTTTTTAAGTATTTAACCAATTGCTAAAATTGTAAAAATTAGGTTTAAATTATTAATCGCACATAGATTGAAATTTTTTTAAAACATTTTCCTCTTAAAATTAGATGACAAGTTTAAATGTTAAAAGTCAGTAAATTTAATCCGTCCCATGGACTTTACATGAAGTGAAATGAATTAACAAATAGATCAACACATTCCCCTTAAAATTAGATCACACGTTTAGAAATCAGGATAACAAGTTGTTAATCTTAGCGACAGCGAATTAATAGTATTTATTTTATAATAATGTTTAATAATAATAGATTGTGTACATGTTTTTATCATTAAAATATTGTTAAAAATAGTGACAATAATTCACCTTGAAATTAGACCGCTAATAGTTTAAATTAGTTAACTTTTTAAGTCTTAAAAAAATTAACATTTAAACTTGTCATCTAATTTTAAGAGGAAAATGTTTTAAATATATATATTTTTTTCAATCTATGTGCGATTAATAATTTAAACCTATTTTTCACAATTTTAGCAATTTTTTAAAGACTTAAAAAGTTAACTAATTTAAAATATTAGCGGTCTCATTTCAAGGTGAATTATTGTCCCTATTTTTAACAATATTCTAACGATAAAACAATGTAAACAATCTATGATTATTAAATATTTAAACCCATTTGTTTTTACAATTTTAGCCATTAATTTTAAGACTTACAAAATTACTAATTTAAAATATTAGCGGTCTAATTTCAAGGTGATTTATTGTCACTATTTTTAACAATATTCTAATGATAAAAACATGTTAACAACCTATTATTATTAAACATTATTATAAAATAAAATCTATTAATTCGCTGTCGCTAAGATTAACAACTTGTTATCTTGTTTTCTAAACGTGTGATCTAATTTTAAGGGGAATGTGTTGATCTATTTGTTAATTCATTTCACTTCATGTAAAGTCCATGGGACGGATTAAATTTACTGACTTTTAACATTTAAACTTGTCATCTAATTTTAAGGGGAAAATGTTTTAAAAAATTTTCAATCTATGTGCGATTAATAATTTAAACCTAGTTTTTACAATTTTAGCAATTGGTTAAATACTTAAAAAGTGAACTAATTTAAAATATTAGCGGCCTCATTTCAAGGTGAATTATTGTCCCTATTTTTAACAAAATTCTAACGATAAAACAATGTAAACAATCTATGATTATTAAATATTTAAACCCATTTGTTTTTACAATTTTAGCAATTTTTTAAAGATCTAAAAAGTTAACTATTTTAAACTATTTTTAAATATCACATGTCTCATTTCAAGGTGAATTATTGTAAATATTTTTAACAAAATTCTAACGATAAAAAAACGAAATATAAAATCTATTTCGCAATCTCCAAGATTAAGAATGTGTTGATCTATTTGAGATTGTGTACATGTTTTATCATTAAAATATTGTTAAAAATAGGGACAATAATTCACCTTGAAATTAGACCGCTAATATTTTAAATTAGTAACTTTTAAATCTTTAAAAAATTGCTAAAATTGTAAAGATAGGTTTAAATTATTAAACGCACATAGATTGAAAAAACAAAATTTTTTAAACATTTTCCTCTTAAAATTAGATGACAAGTTTAAATGTTAATTTTTTAAAGACTTAAAAAGTTAACTAATTTAAAATATTAGCGGTCTAATTTCAAGGTGAATTATTGTCCCTATTTTTAACGAAATTCTAACGATAAAACAATGTAAACAATCTATGATTATTAAATATTTAAACCCATTTGTTTTTACAATTTTAGCCATTTTTTAAAGATCTAAAAAGTTAACTATTTTAAACTAATTTAAAATATCAGCGGCCTCATTTCAAGGTGAATTATTGTCACTATTTTTAACAATATTCTAATGATAAAAACATGTAAACAATCTAATATTATTAAACATTATTATTAAATAAAATCTATTAATTCGCTGTCGCTAAGATTAACAACTTGTTATCCTGTTTTCTAAACGTGTGATCTAATTTTAAGGGGAATGTGTTGATCTATTTGTTAATTCATTTCACTTCATGTAAAGTCCATGGGACGGATTAAATTTACTGACTTTTAACATTTAAACTTGTCATCTAATTTTAAGAGGAAAATGTTTTTAAAAAATTTCAATCTATGTGCGATTAATAATTTAAACCTAGTTTTTACAATTTTAGCAATTGGTTAAATACTTAAAAAGTTAACTAATTTAAAATATTAGTGGTCTCATTTCAAGGTGAATTATTGTAGGTATTTTTAACAAAATTCTAACGATAAAACAATGTAAACAATCTATGATTATTAAATATTTAAACCTATTTGTTTTTACAATTTTAGCAATTTTTTAAAGATTTAAAAAGTCTTTAAATGTTTAAAATCACTTAAAATGTTAGAATTTTGTTAAAAATAGTGACAATAATTCACCTTGAAATTAGACCGCTAATAGTTTAAATTAGTAACTTTTTAAGTCTTTAAATTAATAGCTAAAATTGTAAAAATTAGGTTTAAATTATTAATGTTACAAAGATAGCAAATAATAAAAAATATATAGTTAACAATTTTCCCCTTAAAATTAGATCACACGTTTAGAAATCAGGATAACAAGTTGTTAATCTTAGCGACTGCGAAATAATAGATTTTATTTAATAATAATGTTTAATAATAATAGATTGTTAACATGTTTTTATCATTAAAATATTGTTAAAAATAGGGACAATAATTCACCTTGAAATTAGACCGCTAATAGTTTAAATTAGTTAACTTTTTAACTCTTAAAAAAATTAACATTTAAACTTGTCATCTAATTTTAAGAGGAAAATGTTTTAAATATATATATTTTTTTCAATCTATGTGCGATTAATAATTTAAACCTATTTTTCACAATTTTAGCAATTTTTTAAAGACTTAAAAAGTTACTAATTTAAAATATTAGCGGTCTAATTTCAAGGTGAATTATTGTCCCTATTTTTAACAAAATTCTAACGATAAAACAATGTAAACAATCTATGATTATTAAATATTTAAACCTATTTGTTTTTACAATTTTAGCCATTAATTTTAAGACTTACAAAATTACTAATTTAAAATATCAGCGGTCTAATTTCAAGGTGATTTATTGTCCCTATTTTTAACAATATTCTAATGATAAAAACATGTTAACAATATTATTATTAAACATTATTATTAAATAAATACTATTAATTCGCTGTCGCTAAGATTAACAACTTGTTATCTTGTTTTCTAAACGTGTGATCTAATTTTAAGGGGAATGTGTTGATCTATTTGTTAATTCATTTCACTTCATGTAAAGTCCATGGGACGGATTAAATTTACTGACTTTTAACATTTAAACTTGTCATCTAATTTTAAGGGGAAAATGTTTTTAAAAATTTTCAATCTATGTGCGATTAATAATTTAAACCTAATTTTTACAATTTTAGCAATTGGTTAAAGAGTTAAAAAGTTAACTAATTTAAAATATTAGCGGTCTCATTTCAAGGTGATTTATTGTAGGTATTTTTAACAACATTTGAATGATAAAACAATGTAAACAATCTATGATTATTAAATATTTAAACCTATTTGTTTTTACAATTTTAGCCATTTTTTAAAGATTTAAAAAGTCTTTAAATGTTTAAAATCACTTAAAATGTTAGAATTTTGTTAAAAATAGTGACAATAATTCACCTTGAAATTAGACCGCTAATAGTTTAAATTAGTTCACTTTTTAAGTCTTTAAATTAATAGCTAAAATTGTAAAAATTAGGTTTAAATTATTAATGTTACAAAGATAGCAAATAATAAAAAATATATAGTTAACAATTTTCCCCTTCAAATTAGATCACACGTTTAGAAATCAGGATAACAAGTTGTTAATCTTAGCGACTGCGAAATAATAGATTTTATTTAATAATAATGTTTAATAATAATAGATTGTTAACATGTTTTTATCATTAAATTATTGTTAAAAATAGGGACAATAATTCACCTTGAAATTAGACCGCTGATATTTTAAATTAGTAATTTTGTAAGTCTTAAAATTAATGGCTAAAATTGTAAAACAAATGGGTTTAAATATTTAATAATCATAGATTGTTTACATTGTTTTATCGTTAGAATTTTGTTAAAAATAGGGACAATAATTCACCTTGAAATTAGACCGCTAATATTTTAAATTAGTTAACTTTTTAAGTCTTTAAAAAATTAACATTTAAACTTGTCATCTAATTTTAAGAGGAAAATGTTTTAAATATATATATTTTTTTCAATCTATGTGCGATTAATAATTTAAACCTATTTTTCACAATTTTAGCAATTTTTTAAAGACTTAAAAAGTTACTAATTTAAAATATTAGCGGTCTAATTTCAAGGTGAATTATTGTCCCTATTTTTAACGAAATTCTAACGATAAAACAATGTAAACAATCTATGATTATTAAATATTTAAACCTATTTGTTTTACAATTTTAGCCATTAATTTTAAGACTTACAAAATTACTAATTTAAAATATCAGCGGTCTAATTTCAAGGTGATTTATTGTCCCTATTTTTAACAATATTCTAATGATAAAAACATGTACACAATCTATTATTATTAAACATTATTATTAAATAAAATCTATTAATTCGCTGTCGCTAAGATTAACAACTTGTTATCTTGTTTTCTAAACGTGTGATCTCATTTTAAGGGGAATGTGTTGATCTATTTGTTAATTCATTTCACTTCATGTAAAGTCCATGGGACGGATTAAATTTACTGACTTTTAACATTTAAACTTGTCATCTAATTTTAAGAGGAAAATGTTTTTAAAAATTTTCAATCTATGTGCGATTAATAATTTAAACCTAGTTTTTACAATTTTAGCAATTGGTTAAATACTTAAAAAGTTACTAATTTAAACTATTAGCGGTCTCATTTCAAGGTGAATTATTGTCCCTATTTTTAACAAAATTCTAACGATAAAACAATGTAAACAATCTATGATTATTAAATATTTAAACCCATTTGTTTTACAATTTTAGCAATTTTTTAAAGATCTAAAAAGTTAACTATTTTAAACTATTTTTAAATATCACATGTCTCATTTCAAGGTGAATTATTGTAAATATTTTTAACAAAATTCTAACGATAAAAAAACGAAATATAAAATCTATTTCGCAATCTCCAAGATTAAGAATGTGTTGATCTATTTGAGATTGTGTACATGTTTTTATCATTAAAATATTGTTAAAAATAGTGACAATAATTCACCTTGAAATTAGACCGCTAATATTTTAAATTAGTAACTTTTAAATCTTTAAAAAATTGCTAAAATTGTAAAGATAGGTTTAAATTATTAAACGCACATAGATTGAAAAAACAAAATTTTTTAAACATTTTCCTCTTAAAATTAGATGACAAGTTTAAATGTTAATTTTTTAAAGACTTAAAAAGTTAACTAATTTAAAATATTAGCGGTCTAATTTCAAGGTGAATTATTGTCCCTATTTTTAACGAAATTCTAACGATAAAACAATGTAAACAATCTATGATTATTAAATATTTAAACCTATTTGTTTTTACAATTTTAGCCATTTTTTAAAGATCTAAAAAGTTAACTATTTTAAACTATTTTTAAATATCAGCGGCCTCATTTCAAGGTGAATTATTGTCACTATTTTTAACAATATTCTAATGATAAAAACATGTACACAATCTATTATTATTAAACATTATTATTAAATAAAATCTATTAATTCGCTGTCGCTAAGATTAACAACTTGTTATCCTGTTTTCTAAACGTGTGATCTAATTTTAAGGGGAATGTGTTGATCTATTTGTTAATTCATTTCACTTCATGTAAAGTCCATGGGACGGATTAAATTTACTGACTTTTAACATTTAAACTTGTCATCTAATTTTAAGAGGAAAATGTTTAAAAATATTTTTTTTTTTCAATCTATGTGCGATTAATAATTTAAACCTAATTTTTACAATTTTAGCAATTGGTTAAATACTTAAAAAGTTAACTAATTTAAACTATTAGCGGTCTCATTTCAAGGTGAATTATTGTCCCTATTTTTAACAAAATTCTAATGATAAAACAATGTAAACAATCTATGATTATTAAATATTTAAACCTATTTGTTTTACAATTTTAGCCATTAATTTTAAGACTTACAAAATTACTAATTTAAAATATCAGCGGTCTAATTTCAAGGTGATTTATTGTCCCTATTTTTAACAATATTCTAATGATAAAAACATGTAAACAATCTATTATTATTAAACATTATTATAAAATAAATACTATTAATTCGCTGTCGCTAAGATTAACAACTTGTTATCTTGTTTTCTAAACGTGTGATCTAATTTTAAGGGGAATGTGTTGATCTATTTGTTAATTCATTTCACTTCATGTAAAGTCCATGGGACGGATTAAATTTACTGACTTTTAACATTTAAACTTGTCATCTAATTTTAAGGGGAAAATGTTTTAAAAATTTTCAATCTATGTGCGATTAATAATTTAAACCTAGTTTTTACAATTTTAGCAATTGGTTAAATACTTAAAAAGTTAACTAATTTAAAATATTAGCGGTCTAATTTCAAGGTGAATTATTGTCCCTATTTTTAACAAAATTCTAACGATAAAACAATGTAAACAATCTATGATTATTAAATATTTAAACCTATTTGTTTTTACAATTTTAGCAATTTTTTAAAGATCTAAAAAGTTAACTATTTTAAACTAATTTAAAATATCAGCGGCCCCATTTCAAGGTGAATTATTGTCACTACTTTTAACAATATTTTAATGATTTAAAAAATGTAAACAATCTATTATTATTAAATATTTGAACCTATTTTTTACAAATTTAGCCATTGTTTTAAGACAGAAAAAGTTAACTAATTTAAAATATTAATGGTCTCATTTCAAGGTGAATTATTGAAACTATTTTTAACAAAATTCTAATGATAATTTAAACCTATATTTTTAAACAATTTTAGCAATTTCTTAAAGATCTAAAAAGTTACCTATTTTAAACTAATTTAAAATATCAGCGGTCTAATTTCAAGGTGAATTATTGTCACTATTTTTAACAATATTCTAATGATAAAAACATGTAAACAATCTATTATTATTAAACATTATTATAAAATAAAATCTATTAATTCGCTGTCGCTAAGATTAACAACTTGTTATCTTGTTTTCTAAACGTGTGATCTAATTTTAAGGGGAATGTGTTGATCTATTTGTTAATTCATTTCACTTCATGTAAAGTCCATGGGACGGATTAAATTTACTGACTTTTAACATTTAAACTTGTCATCTAATTTTAAGGGGAAAATGTTTTTAAAAATTTTCAATCTATGTGCGATTAATAATTTAAACCTAATTTTTACAATTTTAGCAATTGGTTAAATACTTAAAAAGTTAACTAATTTAAAATATCAGCGGCCTCATTTCAAGGTGAATTATTGTCACTATTTTTAACAATATTCTAATGATAAAAACATGTAAACAATCTAATATTATTAAACATTATTATTAAATAAAATCTATTAATTCGCTGTCGCTAAGATTAACAACTTGTTATCCTGTTTTCTAAACGTGTGATCTAATTTTAAGGGGAATGTGTTGATCTATTTGTGAATTCATTTCACTTCATGTAAAGTGCATGGGACGGATTAAATTTACTGACTTTTAACATTTAAACTTGTCATCTAATTTTAAGAGGAAAATGTTTTTAAAAATTTTCAATCTATGTGCGATTAATAATTTAAACCTAATTTTTACAATTTTAGCAATTGGTTAAAGAGTTAAAAAGTGAACTAATTTAAACTATTAGCGGTCTCATTTCAAGGTGAATTATTGTCACTATTTTTTACAATATTTTAATGATAATTTAAACCTTTTTTTTAAAAACAATTTTAGCAATTTTAGCAAAAAGCCAATGGTATGTTAGCATTCATAGCGAAAGGATTTGAGTATAGGAGCAGGGAGGTTCTACTGCAGTTGTACAGGGTCTTGGTGAGACCACACCTGGAGTATTGCGTACAGTTTTGGTCTCCAAATCTGAGGAAAGACATTCTTGCCATAGAGGGGGTACAGAGAAGGTTCACCAGACTGATTCCTGGGATGGCAGGACTTTCATATGAAGAAAGACTGGATAGACTCGGCTTGTACTCGCTGGAATTTAGAAGATTGAGGGGGGATCTTATAGAAACTTACAAAATTCCAAGGGGGTTGGACAGGCTAGATTGTTCCCGATGGCAGGAAGATTGTTCCCGATGTTGGGGAAGTCCAGGACAAGGGGTCACACAGTTTAAGGATAAGGGGGAATTCCTTTAGGACCGAGATGAGAAGATCTTTTTTCAGGCTAGATGCAGGAAGATTGTTCCCGATGTTGGGGAAGTCCAGGACAAGGGGTCACACAGTTTAAGGATAAGGGGGAATTCCTTTAGGACCGAGATGAGAAGATCTTTTTTCAGGCTAGATGCAGGAAGATTGTTCCCGATGTTGGGGAAGTCCAGGACAAAGGGTCACACAGTTTAAGGATAAGGGGGAATTCCTTTAGGACCGAGATGAGAAGGACTTTTTTCACACAGAGAGTGGTGGGTCTCTGGAACTCTCTGCCACAGAGGGTAGTTGAGGCCAGTTCATTGGCTATATTTAAGAGGGAGTTAGATGTGGCCCTTGTGGCTAAAGGGATCAGGGGGTATGGAGAGAAGGCAGGTACGGGATACTGAGTTGGATGATCAGCCGTGATCATATTGAATGGTGGTGCAGTGCAGGCTCGAAGGGCCGAATGGCCTCTACTCCTGCACCTGTTGTCTATGTTTCTATGTTTCTATGTTTAAAGATCTAAAAAGTTAACTATTTTAAACTAATTTTAAATATCAGATGTCTCATTTCAAGGTGAATTATTGTCACTATTTTTTAACAAAATTTTAATGATTTAAAAAATGTAAACAATCTATTATTATTAAATATTTGAACCTATTATTTACAATTTTAGCCATTGTTTTAAGACTGAAAAAGTTAACTAATTTAAAATATTAATGGTCTCATTTCAAGGTGAATTATTGTCACTATTTTTAACAATATTGTAATGATACAAACATGTAACTAAGTTAACTAATTTACGAAAGGTAAATCATGTCTGACGAATCTTGTGGAATTTTTCGAGGATGTAACTAGTAGCGTGGATAGGGGAGAACCAGTGGATGTGGTGTATCTGGACTTCCAGAAGGCTTTCGACATAAGGTCCCACATAAGAGATTTGCATACAAACTTAAAGCACACGGCACTGGGGGTTCAGTATTGATGTGGATAGAGAACTGGCTGGCAGACGGGAAGCAAAGGGTAGGAGTTAACAGGTCGTTTTCACAATGGCAGGCAGTGACTAGTGGGGTACCGCAAGGCTCGGTGCTGGGACCCCAGCTATTTACAATACACATTAATGATCTGGATGAGGGAATTGAAGGCAACATCTCCAAGTTTGCGGATGACACTAAGCTGGGGGGGCAGTGTTAGCTGTGAGGAGGATGCAAGGTGACTTGGATAGGCTGGGTGAGTGGGCAAATGCATGGCAGATGCAGTATAATGTGGATAAATGTGAGGTTATCCACTTTGGTGGCAAAAACAGGAAAGCAGACTATTATCTGAATGGTGGCCGATTAGGAAAAGGGGAGATGCAGCGCGACCTGGGTGTCATGGTACACCAGTCATTGAAAGTAGGCATGCAGGTACAGCAGGCAGTGAAGAAAGCCAATGGTATGTTGGCATTCATAGCAAAAGGATTTGAGTATAGGAGCAGGGAGGTTCTACTGCAGTTGTACAGGGTCTTGGTGAGGCCACACCTGGAGTATTGCGTACAGTTCTGGTCTCCAAATCTGAGGAAGGGCATTATTGCCATAGAGGGAGTACAGAGAAGGTTCTCCAGACTGATTCCTGGGATGTCAGGACTTCCATATGAAGAAAGACTGGATAGACTCGGCTTGTACTCGCTGGAATTTAGAAGATTGAGGGGGGATCTTACAAAATTCTTAAGGGGTTGGACAGGTTAGATTGTTCCCGATGGCAGGAAGATTGTTCCCGATGTTGGGGAAGTCCAGGACAAGGGGTCACACAGTTTAAGGATAAGGGGGACGTCTTTTAGGACCGAGATGAGAAGATCTTTTTTCAGGCTAGATGCAGGAAGATTGTTCCCGATGTTGGGGAAGTCCAGGACAAGGGGTCACACAGTTTAAGGATAAGGGGGACGTCTTTTAGGACCGAGATGAGAAGATCTTTTTTCAGGCTAGATGCAGGAAGATTGTTCCCGATGTTGGGGAAGTCCAGGACAAGGGGTCACACAGTTTAAGGATAAGGGGGAATTCCTTTAGGACCGAGATGAGAAGATCTATTTTCAGGCTAGATGCAGGAAGATTGTTCCCGATGTTGGGGAAGTCCAGGACAAAGGGTCACACAGTTTAAGGATAAGGGGGAATTCCTTTAGGACCGAGATGAGAAGGGCTTTTTTCACACAGAGAGTGGTGGGTCTCTGGAACTCTCTGCCACAGAGGGTAGTTGAGGCCAGTTCCTTGGCTATATTTAAGAGGGAGTTAGATGTGGCACTTGTGGCTAAAGGGATCAGGGGGTATGGAGAGAAGGCAGGTACGGGATACTGAGTTGGATGATCAGCCATGATCACATTGAATGGCGGTGCAGGCTCGAAGGGCCGAATGGCCTCTACTCCTGCACCTATTGTCTATGTTTCTGTGTTTCGTTGATAAAATGATAAAATGCTAAAATGACAAAAAAAACATTAAAATGAAATCTATTTCGCAGTCTCTGCAAGATATTAAAACTGTTTCTGTCTGAAGTCTGAAGAAGGGTCTGGACCCGAAACGTCGCCCATTCCTTCGCTCCACAGACGCTGCCTGTCCCGCTGAGTTTCGCCAACATTTTTGTCCCCCTTCGAAAACTTGTCAACCTGGTTTTTCAAACTTATAATCTAATTTTAAGAGTGAAAATTGTTAACTATGTTTTAATATGTTTTACAATCTGTGTAAGATTCGTAATTTAAACTTATTTTTTTTACAATTTTACCAATTTTATAAAGACTTAAAAAGTTAACTAATTTAAATTATTGGTGGTCTCATTTCAAGGAGAATTATTGTAAATATTTCAAAATATTTTAATGATAAAAATATGTAAACAGATTAAAATGATAAACTATTTAAATAACTATTATTAAATATTGAAACCTATTTTTTACAATTTTAGCCATTTTATAAAGAGTTAAAAACTATGTTAAATTATTGGCGGTCTCATTTCAAGGAGACTTATTGTAAATATTTCAAAATATTTTAATGATAAAAATATGTAAACAGCTTTTTATTTATTTAAATAACTTTTTTTTTTCAATCTTTGTAAGATTCATAATTTAAACCTATTTATAACCATATAACCATATAACAATTACAGCACGGAAACAGGCCATCTCGGCCCTTCAAGTCCGTGCCGAACAACTTTTTTCCCTTAGTCCCACCTGCCTGCACTCATACCATGACCCTCCATACCCTTCTCATCCATATGCCTATCCAATTTATTTTTAAATGATACCAACGAACCTGCCGCCACCACTTCCACTGGACGCTCATTCCACACAGCCACCACTCTCTGAGTAAAGAAGTTCTCCCTCATGTTACCCCTAAACTTCTGTCCCTTAATTCTAAAGTCATGTCCTCTTGTTTGAATCTTCCCTATTCTCAAAGGGAAAAGCTTGTCCACATCAACTCTGTCTATCCCTCTCATCATTTTAAAGACCTCTATCAAGTCCCCCCTTAACCTTCTGCGCTCCAGAGAATAAAGACCTAACTTGTTCAACCTTTCTCTGTAACTTAGCTGCTGGAACCCAGGCAACATTCTAGTAAATCTCCTCTGTACCCTCTCTATTTTGTTGACATCCTTCCTATAACTATTTTTTTAAACAACTTTAGCCATTTTTTTGTCTTAAAAAGTTAATTGTTTTAAAATATGAATGGCCTCAAGGTGAATTATTGAAACTATTTTGTAAGATTCATATTTAAAACTATTGTTTACAATTTTAGCAATTTTCTTAAGATTTAAAAAGTTAACTAATTTAAAATATTGTTGGTCTCATTTCAAGGTGAATTATTGTCAATATATTTTTAAAACTATTTTAATGATTAAAAAATGTAAACAATCTATTATTATTAAATATTATTATACAATAAAATCTATTATTTCGCAGCCTCTAAGATTAAAAAATTGTTATCGTATTTTCTAAACTTGTATTGCCACAGAGGGGGTACAGAGAAGGTTCACCAGACTGATTCCTGGGATGGCGGGACTTCCATATGAAGAAAGACTGGATAGACTCGGCTTGTACTCGCTGGAATTTAGAAGATTGAGGGGGGATCTTATAGAGACTTACAAGATTCTTAAGGGGTTGGACACGCTAGATTGTTCCCGATGGCAGGAAGATTGTTCCCGATGTTGGGGAAGTCCAGGACAAGGGGTCACACAGTTTAAGGATAAGGGGGAATTCCTTTAGGACCGAGATGAGAAGGGCTTTTTTCACACAGAGAGTGGTGGGTCTCTGGAACTCTCTGCCACAGAGGGTAGTTGAGGCCAGTTCATTGGCTATATTTAAGAGGGAGTCAGATGTGGCCCTTGTGGCTAAGGGGATCAGGGGGTATGGAGAGAAGGCAGGTACGGGATACTGAGTTGGATGATCAGCCGTGATCATATTGAATGGCGGTGCAGTGCAGGCTCGAAGGGCCGAATGGCCTCTACTCCTGCACCTGCTGTCTATGTTTCTATGTTTCTATGTAATCTAATTTTAAGTGAAATTGTTAACTAGTTATTTTTTTCAACCTTTGTGCGATTAATGATTTAAACCTATTTTTTTTAACAATTTTAGCCATTTTCTGTCTTAAAAAGTTAATTGTTTTAAAATATGAATGGCCTCAAGGTGAATTATTGAAACTATTTTGTAAGATTCATATTTTAAACTATTTTTTACAATTTTAGCAATTTTCTTAAGATTTAAAAAGTTAACTAATTTAAAATATTATTGGTCTCATTTCAAGGTGAATTATTGTCAATATATTTTTAAAACTATTTTAATGATTAAAAAATGTAAACAATCTATTATTATTAAATATTATTATACAATAAAATCTATTATTTCGCAGCCTCTAAGATTAAAAAATTGTTATCGTATTTTCTAAACTTGTATTGCCACAGAGGGAGTACAGAGAAGGTTCACCAGACTGATTCCTGGGATGTCGGGACTTCCATATGAAGAAAGACTGGATAGACTCGGCTTGTACTCACTGGAATTTAGAAGATTGAGGGGGGATCTTATAGAGACTTACAAAATTCTTAAGGGGTTGGACAGGCTAGATTGTTCCCGATGGCAGGAAGATTGTTCCCGATGTTGGGGAAGTCCAGGACAAGGGGTCACACAGTTTAAGGATAAGGGGGAATTCCTTTAGGACCGAGATGAGAAGATCTTTTTTCAGGCTAGATGCAGGAAGATTGTTCCCGATGTTGGGGAAGTCCAGGACAAGGGGTCACACAGTCTAAGGATAAGGGGGAAGTCTTTTAGGACCGAGATGAGAAGATCTATTTTCAGGCTAGATGCAGGAAGATTGTTCCCGATGTTGGGGAAGTCCAGGACAAGGGGTCACACAGTTTAAGGATAAGGGGGAATTCCTTTAGGACCGAGATGAGAAGATCTTTTTTCAGGCTAGATGCAGGAAGATTGTTCCCGATGTTGTGGAAGTCCAGGACAAGGGGTCACAGTTTAAGGATAAGGGGGAACTCTTTTAGGACCGAGATAATTGCATACAGTTCTGGTCTCCAAATCTGAGGAAGGACATTATTGCCGTAGAGGGAGTGCAGAGAAGGTTCACCAGACTGATTCCTGGGATGTCAGGACTGTCTTATGAACAAAGACTGCATAGACTCTGTTTATACTCTCGAGAATTTAGGAGATTGAGGGGGGATCTTATAGAAACTTACAAGATTCTTAAGGGGTTGGACAGGCTAGATTGTTCCCGATGGCAGGAAGATTGTTCCCGATGTTGGGGAGGTCCAGGACAAGGGGTCACAGCTTAAGGATAAGGGGGAAATCCTTTAGGACCGAGATGAGGGCCAAAACTGCACACAATACTCCAGGTGTGGTCTCACTAGGGCCCTGTACAACTGCAGAAGGACCTCTTTGCTCCTAGACTCAACTCCTCTTGTTATGAAGGCCAACAGGCCAAAACTGCACACAATACTCCAGGTGTGGTCTCACCAGGGCCCTGTACAACT
>CAUPSL010000038.1:0-55300 GCA_963514005.1 Raja brachyura
TCTTTCAGTTAGCTACATCACTACTATCGGAGTGGATTTCAAGATTCAGACGGTCGATGTTAATGGGGAGAAGGTGAAGCTGCAGATCTGGGAAACCACTGGGCCAGAACGATTCCGTACAATCACGTCTACGTAAGTTAAATTCCTCTCTCCCTTTATTTGTCACATACACATACAAGATGTACAGTGAAATGAAAATGGCAATGCCTGCAGGATTCCCTTTCCTTCCCCCCTCCCTCTTCCCCCCCTCTCTCTCCCCCCCTCCCTCTGCCTCTTAGTCTCCCCCGCCTTTCCAACTGCCCCCCTCCCTCGACCCCCCTCTCTCTCTGACCCCTCTCTCCCACCCCCCTCTCCCTCTCCCCCCTCCCTCTCCGGACTCTTACTCATAAGCTTATAAGTGATAGGAACAGAATTTGGCCATTCGGACCATCAAGTCTACGCCATTCAATAATGGCTGATCAACCTCTCCCTCCTAACCCAATTCTCCTGCCTTCTCCCAATAACCCCTGACACCCGTACTAATCAACAATCTATCTATCTCTACCTGAAAAATACCCACTGAATTGTGGCCTCCAACGCCATCTGTGGCAATGAATCTGTAACAGATTCACCACCCTCTGGCTAAAGAAATTCCTCCTCATCTCCTTCCTAAAGGAACGTCCTTTAATTCTGAGGCTGTGCCCTCTGGTTCTAGACTCTCCAACTATTGGAAACATCCTCTCCACATCTACTCTATCCGGGCACTAAGGTTTCCATGACCCCCACCCCCCCCCCCCCCCCCCCCCTCGTTCTTCTAAACTCCAGCGAGTACAGGCCCAGCGCCGACAAACGCTCATCGTACGTTAACCGTCTGTAAGTTAACCTGGGATCTGTTGGCGTGAAACTCCTCTGGACCCTCTCCAAAGCTGGCACATCCTTCCCCCGATATGGGGCCCAAAGTTGCTCACAATTACTCCGAATGCGGCCGGACCAGCACCTTATAGAACCTCAACATTACATCCCTGTTTTTGTAAACAAGTAACATTAGCAAATTTGCAGATGACACAAAGCTAGGTGGCAGTGTGAACTGTGAGGAGGATGCTATGAGAATGCAGGGTGACTTGGACAGGTTGGGTGAGTGAACAGATGCATGACAGATGCAGTTTAATATGGATAAATGTGAAGTTATCCACTTTGGCAGCAAAAACAGGAAGACAGATTACTATCTGAATGGTGTCAAGTTGGGAAAAGGGGAAATACAACGGGATCTGGGGGGTCCTTGTTCATCAGTCAATGAAAGTAAGCTTGTAGGTACAGCAGGCAGTGAAGAAAGTGAATGGCATGTTGGCCTTCATGACATGAGGGATTGAGTATAAGAGCAAAGAGATCCTTCTGCAGTTGTATAGGGCCCTAGTGAGACCACACCTGGAGTATTGTGTTCAGCTTTGGTCTCCAAATTTGAGGAAGGACATTCGTACTATTGAGCGAGCCTAGCGTAGGTTCACAAGGTTAAATCCCGGGATGGTGGGACTGTCATATGTTGATAGAATGGAGCGGCTGGGCTTGTATACTCTGGAATTCAGAAGGATGAGAGGGAATTTTATTGAAACATAAGATTATTAAGGGTTTGGACACTCTAGAGGCAGGAAACATGTTCCCGATGTTGGGGGAGTCCAGAACCAGGGGTGACACAGTTTAAGAATAAGGGGTCGGCCATTGTGAACGGAGATGAGAAAACACTTTTACACCCAGAGAGTTGTGAGTCTGTGGAATTCTCTGTCTCCGAGGGCGGAGGAGGCTGGTTCTCTGGATACATTCAAGAGAGAGCTAGATAGAGGTCTTAATGATAGCGGAGTCAGATGATATGGGGAGAAGGCAGGAATGAGGTATGGATTGTGGATGATCAGCCATGATCACAGTGAATAGCGGTGCTGGCTCGAAGGGCCGAATAGCCTACTGCTGCACCTGTTGTCTATTGTCTAATGTCTATTTATACACTGTATAAAATCCCCTCTCATCCTTCTAAATGTCAGTGAATACAAGCCCAGTCGACCAATTATTTAATCATATGTAGTTTAGTTTATTGTCACGTGTACCAAGGGAGATTGTGTGTTATTCAATCAGTGAAAAGACTGCACTTGTACCTGCTAACTGTGCAGAGTTTGCACGTTCTCCTGTGACCTGCGTGGGTTTTTCCGGGCACTATGATTTCCTCCCACACTCCAAAGATGTGCAGGTTTGTAGATTAATTGGCTTAGTCCACATGTAAATTGTCCCTAGTGTGTGTAGGATAGTGTTTTGTGTGTGGGCAATCACTGGTCAGCGCGGGCTCAGTGGGCCGAAGGGCCTGTTTCCGTGCTGTATCTCCAACAGGCGCTTGGACTTCCAACAAACACCCACTTACCTCGGCGTAAAGCAGGACAGGTCGCTTACATTTCGTCAACACCTGGCTGGGCTCCGCGACATGGTCCTGGCACGTAGTGGCCTCATCCGACGCCTGGCAGGAACAAGTTGCGGAGCCAGCCCAACTCTTCACACATCTGCCTTAGCTCTTGTGTATGCCCCAGCTGAGTACTGCGCACCCGTATGGAGTAGAAGTAGACATACTAGCCTGGTAGACACGAGCCTGAACAGCACCATGCAAACCATCACTGGGTGCCTTCAACCTACTCCAGTTGAGCAGCTCCCTATACTTGCAGGCATTCCGCCTGCAGGGATCCGAAGGCAAGCAGCAGCTCTGGCACTATCTCGTCGTACCATAGACCCAGATCACCTCCTCCATCAGGCTATCAGCAGAGAGCAGAGGCCAACCCGACTGAAGTCCCATCACCCCTTTGCTCCACATGGAAAACAACTCCTAGCATCCTTCCAGCCAACTGAGACAAAAGCACACTGGATAGCCACCAAGTGGTCACAGGAGTGGAAGGCAACCTCATCTCCATTACACAGCTACATCTCTTCACCAGATAAAAGCTGTCCAGGGTCTGAGCTCCCCAGAGGAGCATGGGTGAAGCTCAACAGACTTGGTACTGGAGTTGGGCGTTTCAATGCCAGCATGTGGAGCTGGGGGCTCCGCCAGAGCCCAGCCTGTGAATGTGGAGCAGAAAAACAGACAGACAACCAGATGCATGACAGATGCAGTTTAATATGAATAAATTTGAAGTTATCCACTTTGGTAGCAAAACCAGGATAGCAGATTACTATCTGAATGGTGTCAAGTTGGGAAAAGGGGAAATACAACGAGATCTGGGGGTCCTTGTTCATCAGTTAATGAAAGTAAGCTTGTAGGTCCAGCAGACAGTGAAGAAATCGAATGGCATGTTGGCCTTCATAACATGAGGAGTTGAGTATAGGAGCAAAGAGGTCCTTCTGCAGTGTTGTGTTCAGCTATGGTCTCCAAATTTGATGAAGGACATTCTTACTATTGAGGGAGTCCAGCGAAGGTTCACAAGGTTAATTCCCGGGATGGCGGGACTGTCATATGTTGATAGAATAGAGCGGCTGGGCTTGTATAATCTGGAATTTAGAAGGATGAGAGGAAATCTTATTGAAACATAAGATTATTAAGGGTTTGGATACTCTATTCAGATTCAGATTCAGATCAGATTCAGATTCAATTTTAATTGTCATTGTCAGTGTACAGTACAGAGACAACGAAATGCATCTAGAGGCAGGAAACATGTTCCCGATTTGGGGGAGTCCAGAACCTGGGGTGTCACAGTTTAAGAATAAGTGGTCGGCCATTGTGAAACACTTTTTCACCCAGAGAGTTGTGAGTCTGTAGAATTCTCTGCCTCAAAGGGCAGAGGAGGCCGGTTCTCTGGATACTTTCAAGGGAGAGCCAGATAGAGCTCTTAAAGAGAGCGGAGTCATGTGATATGGGGAGATGGCAGGAACGGGTTACTGATTGTGGATGATCAGCCATGATCACAATGAATGGCGGTGCTGGCACGAAGGGCCGAATAGCCTACTCCTGCACCTGTTGTCTATTGTATATTGACTTGCAAATTCACTTTGTGGGAAGTTCTCCCCCTCACCCCCTCCCTTGCCCGCTTCCCCCCTCCCCCCTCCACCACAATAGAAAGCATGTTATCGGGATGAATCACAGCACGGTTTAGGAACAGTTCCGCCCAAGACCTGCAAGTAATCTCAGAGAATTGTGAAGGAAGGAACTGCAGATGCCTGTCATGCTGAGTTACGCCAGCACTTTATACCTGTCCACATTCTCCAGCGATGCTGCCTGACCCGCTGAGTTACGCCAGCACTTTGTACCTGTCCACATTCTCCTGAGATGCTGCCTGACCCGCTGAGTTACTCCAGCACTTTGTACCTGTCCATGTTCTCCGGAGATGCTGCCTGACCCGCTGAGTTACGCCAGCACTTTGTACCTGTCCACGTTCTCCACAGTTATGGTGCCTGATCCGTTGATTTACTCCAGCACTTTGTACCTTCCCACATTCTCCTGAGATGCTGCCTGACCCGTTGATTTACTCCAGGACATTGTACCTGTCCATGTTCTCCAGCGATGCTGCCTGACCCGCTGAGTTACTCCACCACTTTGTACCTGCCCACATTCTCCTGAGATGCTGCCTGACCCGCTGAGTTACTCCAGCATTTTGTACCTGTCCATGTTCTCCGGAGATGCTGCCTGACCCGCTGAGTTACGCTTGCACTTTGTACCTGCCCATGTTCTCCAGAGACGCTGCCGGACCCGCTGAGTTACTCCAGCACACTATACCTGTCCACATTCTCCTGAGATGCTGCCTGACCCGCTGAGTTACTCCAGCACTTTGTGTCTATCTTCAGTTTTAAAACAGTATCTGCAATTCCTTCCCACACACTTAGAAACATAAAAAATATGTGCAGGAGTAGGCCATTCGGCCCTTCGAGCCAGCACCGCAATTGAGTATGATCACGGCTGATCATCCACAATCAGTACCCGATTCTTCCTTTATCCCCATATCCCTTGATTCCGTTAGCCCTAACTTTCTCTCGAAAGCATCCAGAGAATTGGCGCCCACTGCTTTCTGAGGCAGAGTATCCCAAAGATTCACAACTCTCTGGGTGGAAAAGTTTCTCCTCGTCTCAGTCCTAAATGACCAACTCCTTATTTTTAAACTTTGTGTGGCCCCTGGTTCTGGACTCCCCCAACATCGGGAACATTTTTCCTGCATCTAGCCTGTCCAAACCCTGAAGAATTGTATATGTTTCTATAAAAGCTCCTCTCATCCTTCTACATTCCAGTGAATACAAGCCCAGTCGACCAATTATTTCATCATATGTAGTTTAGTTTATTGTCACGTGTACAAAGGGAGATTGTGTGCTATCTAATCAGTGAAAAGACTATACTTGTACCTGCTAACTGTGCAGAGTTTGCACGTTCTCCCGTGACCTGCGTGGGTTTTTCTGGGCGCTATGATTTCCTCCCACACTCCAAAGATGTGCAGGTTTGTAGATTAATTGGCTTAGTCCACATGTAAATTGTCCCTAGTGTGTGCAGGATAGTGTTTTGTGTGGGGGCGATCGCTGGTCAGCGCGGGCTCGGTGGGCCGAAGGGCCCGTTTCCGTGCTGTATCTCCAACAGGCGCTTGGACTTCGAACAAACACCCACTTACATTGGCGTAAAGCTGGACAGCTCGCTTACATTTCGTCAACACCTGGCTGGGCTCCACGACATGGTCCTGGCACGTAGCGGCCTCATCCGACGCCTGGCAGGAACAAGTTGCGGAGCCAGCCCATCAACTCTTCACATCTCTGCCTTAGCTCTTTTGTATGCCCCGGCTGAGACTGCACACCCGTATGGAGTAGAAGGAGACATACTAGCCTGGTAGACACGAGCCTGAACAGCACCTTGCGAACCATCACTGGGTGCCTTCAACCTACTCCAGTTGAGCAGCTCCCTGTACTTGCAGGCATTCCGCCTGCAGGATCCGAAGGCAAGCAGCAACTCTGGCACTATCTCGTCGTACCATAGACCCAGATCACCTCCTCCATCAGTCTATCAGCAGAGAGCAAAGGCCACTCCGACTGAAGTCCCATCACCCCTTTGATCGACATGGAAAACAACTCCTAGCATCCATCCAGCCAACTGAGACAAAAGCACACTGGATAGCCACCAAGTGGTCACAGGAGTGGAAGGCAACCGCATCTCCATTACACAGCTACATCTCTTCACCAGATAAAAGCTGTCCAGGGTCTGAGCTCCCCAGAGGAGCATGGCTGAAGCTCAACAGACTTGGTACTGGAGTTGGGCGTTTCACTGCCACCATGTGGAGATGGGGGCTCCGCCAGAACCCAGCCTGTGAATGTGGAGCAGAACAACAGACAGACAGCCATGTCATCTCTGGGTGCCCGCTCTACCACCCAACAAATCATAGAATCATAGAAAATAGGTGCAGGAGTAGGCCATTCGGCCATTCGAGCCTGCACCGGTATTCAATTTGATCATGGCTGATCATCCAACTCAGTATCATGTACCTGCTTTCTCTCCATACCCCCTGATCCCTTTAGCCACGAGGGTAACATCTAACTCCCTCTTAAATATAACTAATGAATTGGCCTCAACTACCTTCTGTGGCAGAGAATTCCACAGATACCTCCTTATCCTTAAACTGTGACCCCTTGTTCTGGAGTTCCCCAACATTGGGAACACTCTTCCTGCATCTAGCTTGTCCAACCCCTTAAGAATTTTGTAAGTCTCTATAAGATCCCCCCCTCAATCTTGTAAATTCCAACGAGTACAAGCCGAGTATATCCAGTCTTTCTTCATATGGAAGTCCTGCCATCCCAGGAATCAGTCTGATGAACCTTCTCTGCACTCCCTCTATGGCACGAATGTCTTTCCTCAGATTAGGAGACCAAAACTGTACGCAATACTCCAGGTGTGGCCTCACCAAGACCCTGTACAACTGCAGTAGAACCTCCCTGCTCTTGTACTCAAATGGAGCTCTATCAGGGCCTGGCAGACATTGACGCCAACAGAGACACCAACCTGGCTACTCAACACTGGCTTGATATCTAACTATTCCTTTGGTTTATGTTTCACTCGCAAGAAGAAGATGAAGCGCCTCCTGTTGGTTGAAGGCCACGGCGCAGCGTCTCTGATCATCCGACTAGCGCCCCCTGTCGGTGTAAGTTCGCGGCGCAGCGTCTCTCGTTCTCCGGCTGTAGTGCCCCCTCTCGGTTGATGGCAGTGGTGCAGCATCTCTGGTCCTCCAACTGTAATGCCCGCTGTCGGTGGGAGGCCAGGGTGAAGTGTCTCTGGTCCTCCGACTGTAATGCCCCCTGTCGGTGGAAATCCGCGGTGCAGCATATCTGGTCCTCCGACTGTAGCGCACCCTGTCGGTGGGACGCCGCAGTGCAGCACCCCGGTGCTCCGACTGTAGCGCCACTGTCGGTGGAAGCCGCGGTGCAGCGTTTCTCGTCCTCCAACCGCAGTGCCACCTGGCGGAGGGAGGCCATGGTGCAGCATCTCTGGACCGACTGTAGCGCCGCCTGGTGGTGGGTACAGCACCGCTTGTCGTTTGAAGGCCACGTTGCAGCACCTGTAGTCCTCCCTCTGCATCACCCTCTGCGGCGGGAGACCGCGGCGCACCGTCTTTGCTCCTCTTGCCTGCAGCGCCCACTGGCGCCAGGAGGCCACGGTGCATTGTCACCGGTCAGCCGGCCGTGTCGCTCCCTGGCGGCGGGAGGGTTGAATTTAGTTTATTGTCAAACTTTTTTTGTTGCTTGCTAATCAGCCAGCGGATAGACAACACATGATTACAATCGATTCGTCCGTAGTGTATGGATACGGGATAAAGAGAATAACGTTGAGTGCAGGACTTGTGTTACTCCAGCGCGGAGACAAGGTTTTTCCCTGTGTAAGGTCATAAGTGATAGGAGCAGAATTAGGCCATTTGGCCCATCAAGTCTACTCCGCAATTCACACAGAGTTGTGAATCTGTGGAATTTTCAGCCTCACAAGACAGTGGAGGCCAATATGTGAGTTTCATATTCGGAAAATCGAAAGGAATCATTGATTTGTCAAAGGTCATTTGCTATAGAGAAAAGGCGAACGAAGCGCTGGCTGCATTATCCGTGTATAAATTCTTATCTTTATTCATGATTTATGTGTAAAGATATATTTAATCTGAGGAGCGGGGGTGCCAGGCAGCGGGAAAGCCGGGTGTAACAGCGAGAGAGAGAGGGGGCAGATACGAGTGGGTGACAGGGGGAGAGACATTCTCGGCAGCTGTGTTGCTGCGCGCACACAGACCCGCACCTCATCCACAGCTAGGATCCAACTCGGGTCCCCGGCACCGCAAGCGCTGCCGAACGGTCACTGGACTGTCCCTGTCCCCCCGAGTGTCCAATCCACGCTAGGGGGCGGCCGGAGATGTCCGGGGTGACCTAGGATCGATGGGACACCGGCCCGGAGCAGCGGCGGCCCCAGGCCCACAGCCGGCGCGGAGAAGAATCGCCAACCCCAGCCCCAACCCACTCCAACTTCCGAGGAATCCGTTCCCGGACGAGCCAGGGACAGTCAGCCGCACTCGTCGCCCCACCCAGTGGCCGCCGGCCATGTCCCCCGGGCGCCGGCAAAAGCCGAGCACAGGCCATCTACGGGGGACACAAAACGCTGCAGCAACTCAGCGGGACAGGCAGCATCCCCGGAGAAAAGGAATGGGTGACGTTTCCGGTGGAGACCCTTCTCCAGAAATTTTGCCTGACCCGCCGAGCCACCGCAGCACCCCGTGTGCATGACCGGCGCTCGGCCCCCGCCGGCACCGAGGTGGCCAACCAACAGCCACTGGACAAGGCGAGAGGCACACCCGATGGTCCTCGGCCCCCCCAGGAATAGGCTCCCCGGGAGCTGGAGCCAGCACCGACCCCCCTCCACCCACCCCCCACTATGCCAGCTGCAAGTCCGGGGCCGTAGCCCCACCGACCAACCTGGCGGGATAGGCCGAGCCGAGCTGGAGCCCGTGTAATGCCCCTGCGCCGGCTGCAAGCCCGGGCCCACCACTGCCGGTGGGGTTGGGGACGGCCCAGCAGCAACTCAACAGCGCCCGCAGTGCCGGAGACCCGGGCCCGACACTAACCACGGACAGCACAGCCGCCGAGAATGTTTATAGCGAGTGACCTATGACCTGGGCATGCGTATTAAGAATACCAAACACACTTATTCACTTATTCAAGGCTAGATTTTCAAGTTAGATTTAGCTCTGAGGCTAACGGAATCAATGGGATAGGGGGAAAAAGCAGAAATGGGGTGCTTAGATTCTGGATGATCAGCCATGATTATATTGAATGGCGGTGCTGCCTCGAAGGGCTGAATGGCCTCCTGCACCTATTGCCTGTTACCTTCTCCCAACTAACAATGATCTATTCTACATTTTCCTTCAACTCCTTTCTATTTGTCCTGTTTTCACTCTTTACAATTCCTTATCCCTGTACATCCCATCAGACTGAGGAAGGGTCTCGGCCCGTAACGTCACGCATTCCCTCTCTCCACAGAAGCTTCCCGACCCGCTGAGTGACTCCAGCACTGTGTGACCTTCTTGCCATGAGGCACGCCGCCCCCCACATGACGCAATGGCAGGGTGCGTGGCCGGCAGTCCCCCTCGGATTGGCGGTGATGTCAGCGCACTGGTTGTGCAGCTACCCCCTTCTCCCACTTGATTCCTCACCCCCTCCCTTCTCCCCCTCCCCCTCCTCTCACCCCCTCACTCAACTTCCTCACCCCCTCCATTCTCCCTCTCCCCCTCCTCTCACCCCCTCACTCAACTCCCTCATTCCCCCCCTCATAATCCCTCTTCCTTCTCCCCCTCCCCTCACTTCTGCCATCCTCACCCCCCTTCCCCACGTCCCCTCCCTTGCCTCCTCACAACCTCTTCCCACCCCTCCTTTCTCCCACATTCACTCCATCCTCCCCCCAGCCTCACCCTTCCCCCCTCCCGCACCCCTCGGCATCCCCCGTTCCCACCCTTCAAGCACCAGTAAAGTTCACATGTTAGTAATGTCCTATTTGCCAGGTTGTTGACCCTCTGTGTTTCCCTCAATGGACAACAGACAATAGGTGCAGGAGTAGGCCATTTGGCCCTTCGAGCCAAGACCGCCATTCAATGTGATCATGGCTGATCATCCCCAATCAGTACCCTGTTCCTGCCTTCTCCTCATACCCCCTGACTCAGAGAACCTGCCTCAATTGCCATTCGAGGCAGAAAAACTCCACATAATCACCACTGTCTGTGGGAAAAAGTGTTTCCTCGTCTCCGTTCTAAATGGCTTACTCAGTATTCTTAAACTGTGGCCCCTGGTTGTTGTCTCCTCCTACATCCGGAAGTGGCGGCGCTGCCCTAGAAGCTGCGGTTTGCCTGCAGTCCGTATGTTTTTGTATTTTTTTTTGTTGTACTTGTCCTGTTTCAGCCAATTAATTTGAGTTATTAGGGTGTGTCAGGGTGGGAGAAACATGTTTTCGTCTCTTCCTTCGGGGGGGTATGCAACTTTTTTTAATATCGTATCCCCCGTCTCCATCTGCGCTGAGGCCTAATGGCGGAGCTGGCAGCCTCCAACTGCGACCGACCCGAGGCTCCGGAGGCAGAGCCAGCCAGGACTTACCAGCGCGAGGCTGGCCGACTTCGGGGCTGTGGCGGGCTCCGGCGGCGGTGACGGCTTGACTCGGGCGGAGGAGGTGTGCCGGCGGTACCGCGGCCCAACCTCGGAGGTTCAGCCGCGGGCCCAGCAGACGACATCGTCGGGAGCTCACAGGTTGGTGACCTGTTTATTCAGAGCTCCCGCGGCAACAGCTTCGTCTGCTGGACTGGAGGGCGGCAGCTTCGGCAGCTTCAACCACCCCGAGACGTGGAGTTTGAACCGGCCCGTTGACGAAGCTCGGATTCAGCCGCGGGACTTACCAACACCCGGCGGGGTCACAACATCGGAGGCCTGGATAGCCTCAGAGCAGAGGGAGAGCAAGGAGGGAAGACACAAAGACTAAAGACTTTGCCTTCCACCACAGTGAGGAGGCGCTTGCTGAACTCACTGTGGTGGATGTTAATTTGTGTTTATTGTGTGTTTTGTCATTTTATTAAATGTATGACTGCAAGGAACACAATTTCGTTCAGACCGAAAGGCCTGAATGACAATAAAGGATACTTTACTTACTTAATTAACATCGGGAACATGTTTCCTGCCTCTAGTATGTCCAAACCCTTAACAATTTTATATGTTTCAATGAGATATTCTCTCATCCTTCTAAACTCCAGAGTGTACAGGCCCAGCTGTTCATTCTCTCAGCATATGACAGTCCCGCCATCCCTGGAATTAACCTTGTACACCTACACTGCACTCCCTCAAGAGCAATAATGTCCTTTCTCAAATTAGGGGACCAAAACTGCACACAATACAGATGTGGTCTCACTAGGGCTGTGTACAACTGCAGAAGGACCTCTTTGCTCCTATATTAAATTCCTCTTGTAATAAAGGCCAACAAGCCATTTGCTTTCTTCACTGCCTGATGTACCTGCATGCTTACTTTCATGGACTGATGAACCAGGACCCCCAGATCCCATTGTACTTCCCCTTTTCCCAACTTGCCTTCCTGTGTTTGCTACCAAATTGGACAACCTCACATTTAAACTTCATCTGCCCACTCCCTCAACCTGTCCACATCACCCTGCATTCTCATAGCATCCTCCTCACAGTTCACACTGCAATGTTACTTTGAATCCCTTCATCCAAATCATTGATGTCTATTGTAAATGGCTGCGGTCCGTGCACCGAGCCTTGAGGTACCCCACTAGTCACTGCCTGTCATTCTGAAATGGACCTGTTAATCCCTACTCTTTGTTTCTTGTCTTCCAACCACTTATCTATCCATGTCAGTACTCTACCCCCAACACCACGTGCCCTAATATTGCCCACAAATCTCCTATGTGGGACCTGATCAAATGCTTTCTGAAAGTCCAGGTACACTACATCCACTGGCTCTCCCTTGTCCATTTTCCTAGTTACATCTTCAAAAAATTCGAGAAGTTTAGCCAAGCATGATTTCCCCTTCTTAAATCCACGCTGTCTCCGACCGATCCTGTTACTGCTATCCAAATGTTAGGCTATTTCATCTTTTATGAATGACTCCAGCATCTTCCCCACCACTGATGTCAGGCTAATTGGTGTATAATGCAATTTTCTCTCTCCTGCCTTTCTTAAAAAGTGGGATAACATTAGCCACCCTCCAATCCACAGGAACCGATCCTGAGTCTATAGAACAATGGAAAATTATCACCAATGCATCCATGATCCAATGCAGACCATCAGGCCCTGGGAATTTATCAGCCTTCTGTCCCATCAGTCTATCCAACACTATTTCCTGCCTAATGTGGATTACCTTCATTTCCTCCATCACGCCAGATCCTCTGGCCACTACTATATCGGGAAGATTGTTTGTGCCCTCCTTAGTGAAGATGGATCCAAAGTACCTGTTCAACTCATCTGCCATTTCCTTGTTCCCCATAATACATTTAAACATTACACAATTCTCTTGCTTCCCGCTCATCTTTGCTACGTTGTACTTCTTCGCTTTAATTTTTATACATTATACCCTCCTGCAGGGTTTAGGAGCTGTTGCTGTGGATGAAGAGACGGGGACATGAGCGGCGATTGAGGGCAGCCAGGGTGCCTGTGAGGCCCCGCCATCTGCTCGGTGTGTAGGCTGATCTTTGAAGGGCTCAGCTTCAGTGGAGGACCACATGGCAGGGCACAACAAGGAGAGGTGTTATGAGTGCGACGTGTGTGGCAAGGCCTGGCAGAGCCCGAGCCGGCTGGAGACCCACCGGCGGGTGCACACGGGAGAACGCCCCTTCACCTGCTCTGAATGCGGCAAAGGCTTCAAGTCGTTGCGGGACCTGGAGGTGCACATGCGCCAGCAAACTGGGGAGCGATCGAATGGCTGCTCCACCTGCGGCAAGAGCTTTGCCCAGTTGTCGGGGCTGCAGGTTCACTGGCGGGTGCACAGCAGTGAGCGGCCCTTCACCTGCTCCGATTGCGGCAAAGGCTTCAAGTCGTCGCCGGACCTGAAGGTGCACAGGCGCCTGCACACCGGGGAGCGGCCCTACACCTGCAGCGACTGCGGCAAAGGCTTCACCCTCTCCAAAACCCGGCAGCACCAGCTCACCCACACTGGCGAGCGCCCCTACACGTGCAGCGACTGCGGCAAGGGCTTCATCCGGCCCAGTATCCTTCTGCAGCACCAGCCCCTACACACCGGCGAGCGGCCCTTCACCTGCACCCACTGCTGTAAAGGCTTCACCCAGTCCAGCATCCTGCTGGTGCACCAGCGCACCAACACAGGCGAGCGCCCCTACACCTGCGTTCAGTGCAGCAAGGTCTTCACCCAGTCCAGCAGCCTGCTGGTGCACCAACGCATCCACACCGGCGAGCGCCCCTACACCTACTGCGGCAACGGCTTCACCCGGCCCAGTATTCTTCTGCAGCACCAGCGCCTGCACACCGGCGAGCGGCCCTTCACCTGCACCCACTGCGGTAAGGGCTTCAGCCAGTCCAGCATCCTGCTGGTGCACCAACGCATCCACACAGGCGAGCGCCCCTACACCTGCGCTCAGTGCGGCAAGGGCTTCACCCAGTCCAGCAGCCTGCTGGTGCACCAGCGCGTCCACACCGGCGATCGCCCCTACACTTGCGCCCAGTGCGGCAAGAGCTTCACCCAGTCCAGCAACCTGCTGAGGCACCAGCGGGTGCACGCCGGTGACCGTCCCATCCCCAGCCCGGTGTGTGGAGAGCACTTTGCCATGGCCTCCCACGCCGTCACATCAATACGTGCACACCAGTGGCCAGCCCTATGACTGCCTGTATTGCAGTGTGGCGTTTGACAGCTCGAGGGCGGCGTGGCAGCACTGGCGGGCCCACGCCGGCAAGCGGCTGCTCCCACTGCGACAAGGGTTTCAAGAGAGTACGGGGGCTGTGGGAGCACCAGTGGATACACACGAGAGAGAGACCGTTTTGTGGCAAGGGTCCCTTCACCTGGCACACTGCAACGTATATAGGCGCTGTTTAGGTAGGCACAAAATCTTGGAAGGGATGGGTAACGTTCTGGTCGAGAACCTCTTCAATCTCGACCCGAAACGTCACCCATTCCTTCTCTCCAGAGACGCTGCCTGTCCCGCTGAGTTACTCCAGCATTTTGTGTCCTCTTTTGTAAACCAGCATCTGCAGTTCATTGTTTTTGAACCATTTTGGTTAACCATCTCTGCACCTCCTCCAGAGCCTCCACATCAGTCCTGCTATAGAGTGACCAGAACTGTATGCAATACTCCAAATTCTACCAGACCAATGTCCCTTAAAGCTGCACATATACATTCCTCTCGTCTTATCTCACACCTTTTATCTCCTTATTTTCTCTCGCCTATGTCACTTACTCCACTCATCTGCAAATCACCCCCACATCTTTTAACATCCATGTCAGTCTGAAGAAGGGTCCCGACCCGAAACATCACCTATCCATGTTCTCCACAGATGCTGCCTGACCCGCCGAGCTAGTGCAACACTCTGTGTTAGAGTCATACAGCGTGGATACAGGCCCTTCGGCCCAACTGCCCTGCACCTACCAACTTCTCCCAGCTACACTAGTCCCACCTGCCTGCGTATGGTCCATATCCCGCCAAACCTGTCCTATCCACGCACCTGTCTAATAGTTTCCTAAACGTTGGGATAGTCCCAGCCTCAACTACCTCCTCTGGCAGCTCGTTCCATCCAACCACCACCCTTTATGTTAAAAAGTTACCCCTCAAATTCCTATTCAACCTCTTCCCCTTCACATGGAACCCATGTCTTCTGGTCCTCCATTCCCTTACTCTGGGCATGATAATCTGTGCTTCTAACTAAATTGTGTTCTGTGCAAGATTCCAGCATCTGCAGTTTCTTGTGTCTCCCTCACCTATATCCACCTCTCTCTCTGTCTCTCTGTGTCTGTCTCTGTCTCGCTCTCTTTCTCTCTCCCTGTCTCTCCCTGTCACCGTCCCTGTCTCTCTCTGTTACCGTCTCGGTATCTCTATCTATCTCTGTATCTCTCTCTGTCTGTCTCTGTCTCTCCCTCTCCCTGTCTCTCTCTCTCTCTCTCTGTCTGAACCTTCTGAATTCGTAGTCGGCAGGGCAGTACTCTGCATATCGCCAACTTGGATATGTAGTGCAGACTAACATGCTGTTATTGCCCCCTTAAAACTGTCTAGTGAAGATGATTTGTCTATATTGTTGTCTAGTTTATTCCGTTCCCTTAAGGTTCTCACAAATAATTAGTTTTTATAAATATCTGTCCTGGCCAATGGGGTTTCTATTTGCATATCATTTCTCTTTCTTGTTCTCCTTTCAGTTGAGTATGTTATGTATCTATCTACAGTTATGCCCACAGTCCCCTTTTGAATCTTGTACATGGCTAGTCTGTTCCTTGCCCTTCTTGTTTCCAGTGTTTCCCACTCCAGGTCGGACAGCATCTGGGTGACACTGCTACCTCTATTGTAGTTCCCGATGCGAAAGCGTTCTGCTTTCCTCTGTACCCCTTCTAGTTTGTTGATATGACCAGTTTTCTATGGGTCCCAGGCGCATGAAGCGTATTCCAGTAAGGGTCCAACCAATGTTGTGTATGCTGAGGGTTTCACTTCCATTTGGGCAGAACTAGAAATTTAGTCTAAGGAATCCCAGTGATGTCCACGTGATCCCCTCCCGAAAGCTTGCTATCAAGATGAACTCCAAGATATGGCTGGGAACTTGTACGATGAAGTATTTGTCCACAGAAGTCGTAGTCTCGAGTAGGTGGTTTCTTCTTGTTTGAAATGACCATAATTGAGCATTTGGTTGGGTTGAAGTTCATCTTCATTGTGTTTTGCCATAATTCCAAGGACTTAAGGTCTTCTTGTAAGGAGTTCATATCCTCTACATCAGTGACAGGTGCACGACAATCATCTGCGAAGAGTCTTATTTTACAATTTATGTGTTCAGGTGGATCATTAATGTAAGTCAGGAACAACAGTGGTTCGAGGACTGTGCCTTGCAGAACTCCTGATAGTACTTGTTCTTCTAAAGAAACGTTCCTTCACAGGCCACCCTGTGTTTGTGAGAAAGTCCCCAATCCAGTTATGTAGAATTTTTCTGATGCCATAGTAATCCAGTTTTCCTAGAAGCCTTTCATGAGGAACTTTATCGAATGCTTAGAAAAGTCGAGGATTGCCATATGTATAGATTTCCCCTTATCTAACACCCTTGTGATGTAATCAACAGTGACAATACGTTGTGTTTCCGTTGAACGTTTTGCTCTGAAGCCATGATGTGAGTCCACCAGTATCCCATTCCTTTCGAAATGGTCCATGATGTGAAACAGGGCTCTCATTTAACTTTTTTTCTCTGTTGCCAACTCCGAGCAACCTAGGCAGCTTTTTTGGTTGCCAAATGACAGTTTAGGTGGCCATTTAAGACGGCGTGCATGATGCATGCGATAATGTGCTCGGACGAAGTGCGTAGTTACCAATCGGAATTATGGTCAATGAAACTTTGACATATTATTTCTGCTTCAAATAAAGTCACAAACTAAACATAATCACCAATCAAGATATGATATATACCACAATGACAAGCAGCAAAATGCAATACAGTATCTCATCTCTTTTTACACGTTGTAATGAATGCAATTTATATTATTTCTTTCCACTTCCAAACAAACATCTTTTTGGATTATTCAGCGTATGATCAACCTCGGTGAGACCAAACACAGGCTTGGCAATCGCTTCGCACAGCACCTCCGCTCGGTTCGCAATAACCACCCTGATTTCCCGGTGGCTCAACACTTCATCTCAAGCCAATGCGTCTTTGTAATGTGGGAGGAAACACACACGCTTGCAGGGAGATTGTGCAAATTCAACACAGACAGTGCCCGAGGACAGGATCGAACACAGATCTCTGGCATATGAGGCAGCAAGTCCACCAGCTGTGCCACTATATGTTATTTTAAAACACACAAAACATTATATGTTGATAACTTTGGCTACTATCCATTTTCAGTCTTAAATCTCTAAGTGACTCTGTGCTCCCCTTTACAGCTACTGTATGTTTTAATTCAGTTCACGACTAGCATATAGCCATAAAGTTGTTGCCAGAGACCCGGAATTGATCCTGAATATGGGTGATGTCTGTATGGAGTTTTCTCCTTTTCCCTTTGATCGCATGGGTTTTCTCCGGGTGCTTTTGTTTCCTTCCACATTTCAAAGGTGTGCAGGAACCTTTTTCAGACCCTTTATAAAAACCCTTCATATAAAGAGTTTTATTGTGTCCAAGATACGTGTCCTCAATACAATGTCTCAACGATTACCGCCCTGTAGCACTAACTCCCATGATGATGAAGTGCTTCAAGAGGCTGGTCAGGGAACATATTACCTCAAGAGTCCCCTCCACACTTGACCCATACCAGTTTGCTTACAGGCCAAACCGCTCCACAGAGGATGCTATATCCTCCTTACTCCATCTGAGCCTGGAACATCTAGAGCAGAATAACACTTATGTGTGAATGCTGTTCGTAGATTTTAATTCAGCATTCAACACAATTATCCCTCAGCATCTGATAAGCAAACTGGGTCCATTGGGCCTCAGCACCCCCATGTGTAACTGGCGACTGGACTTCCTCAGTGACAGACCCTAGTCAGTGCAGGTTGGAAACAACACCTCTAACATAATCTCTCTGAGCACCGGCTCCCCTCAGGGCTGAGTCCCGAGTCCACTGCTGTTTACCCTGATGACCCACGACTGTTGTGCGAGGTTTAGTACAAACTACATCATGAAGTACGCAGATGACACAACAATGGTGGGCCTCATCCGGGACGGCAATGAGCTTGCTTACAAGGAGGAGGTGAAACAACTGGTGGACTGGTGCAATACGAACAATCTGATGCTGAATGTCTAAAAAACAAAGGAGGTCAACGTCGACTTCAGAAAAAAAACGGCATAGTCCCACACCACTTCACATTAATGACAGCAATGTGGAGTTGGTCAGTAGCACTAAGTTCCTGTGGGTGAAGATCACTAACAGTCTGACATGGTCAAATAACATCACATCATTAGATAAGAGAGCACAGCAACGGTTGCACTTTCTGCGCCGGATGAGAAGAGCTTACCTCCCCCATCCCGTCCTCACCACTTTCTACAGGGGCACCATTGAGAGTATTCTGACCAGCTGCATCTCTATCTGGTTTGGGGACTGTAAATCCTCCGACTGGAAGTCCGTGCAGAGAGTGGTGAGGATGGCTGAAATAAATTATCGGGACTTCTCTCCCCTCAATCGGGGACATTGCGAGCAAACGCTGCTTGTCTAAGGCCAGCAGTATTATAATGGACCCCACACATCTCCATCATGGACTATTCCCTCTGCTGCCCTCGGGCAAAAGATATCGTAGCATAAGGAGCAGAACGTCAAGGTTTTGCAACAGCTTCTTCCCACACGACACCAGACTCTTGAATGCCATGTAATGGGCTGCCACCATTGTCTATGTTATCTTTTTATACATTTTATCTTTTGATTCATTTCATCCTTTTGTTTATTAATGTGTTGCACGGGGAGCCGAATGCAATGGAATTTTGTTTGGAATTGCATATATTGATGTATTTCTCAATGACAATAAAGTTTGATTGATTAATTGATTGATAGGAAAATTAAATTATTGCTTGCTGCAGCACACCAGATTATGTAAACATAATACAGAACAGGAGATAAAAGTTCAGTGTGTATATATACCATAGACCACACAATATATATATATATATATATATATATATATATATACAATAAATAAACAGTTAATGTGCAATAGGTTGTTATTTTTCAGAGTTTGGAGTTTGGTGGTGGAAGGTCCATTCCAGTTTAAATTAATTTGGAATATTTTTGGAGGACCAGGAAACCAAGAAGCAAGAGTTACTCCAGGGAGTTACTCCAGCTCCAGAGAATGATTCTGCGTTGGTTTTCAGCGGTCGCGGCGGCGATCGGACATCAATGGCGGAGAGTGGAGATCCGGCGGCCCGGATATGGATACGGATGCCGGGCGGAGACGGAGAGGGACAGAGCTAGAGATAGAGGGCGGGGCCCGCTCAGAGTTCAACGATAGGTGTCCTGGGTGCTTGCCAAGCGGGCCGAAATGGCAGGCTTTTAGGTTGCCCAGCGGGACTTTAGGTTCCCATTGGCAACCGAGAAACCGTTAATTTTGAGCCCTGTGAGAATGTATGATGTGTTCCAAGCCCCTGCCCTCCATGCCATCTATTGCCCTGCTTTCTCCCCCTTTCCTTAACCCCATCCTCCCGCCACTTCCAACGCCTCCTCCAGCACCTTCCTTTACCCTCACACCAGGCCATTCCCCTACCCCCATACTAGCCATTCCCTACTCACCCTCTTCTTCCCTTTACCCTCTTCCCCTCTGTTCACCCTCACCCACCCCACGGCCCCCCACACAGCCTCACTCACCCCAAAGCCCCTCAGAGGTGCCCTCACGTCCTCTTAGACCTCAGCCCCCTTCACAGCCCATGAGCATCAGCCCATCCACACCATCTGGCAGCCCCCAGCCTCCCTGCCTGCCTCACCCACCCCCACAGCTCCTCACACACCGACCGGAAACTGCCCCACTGATAGCCCAACCCCCCCCCCCTCATAGACCTGACAGCACATTCACAGACCCCCATCACCCTCACACCCTCCACCGACCTCTTCACCCTCTCACAGCCCCGCCCGCTCCCCTCTTCTTCATCCTCCCCTCCCCTCTTCACCCTTCCCTCCTCTCTTCACTCTCCCTCTTTATCCTCTCCTCTCCACTTCTCCCCTCTCCTCTTCAACATCCTCTCTCCCCTCTCCTCTCCTCCGCTCTCTTCGTCCTCTCCTCTTCACCCTCCCCTCTCCATTTCATCCTCTCCTGTCATCTCCTCTCCCCTCCCCTCCCAGGGCCAACATGGATCCTCAGGCTGCCGGTTCACCCAGCGGCCGCTCTCTGTCTCCACTCTCCCCGGCGCCCGCCCGTCCGCCCGCCTGTGTCCCGGAGTGAGTGAGTGAGTGAGTGAGTGAGTGAGTGAGGGAGCCGAGGCCCCGCGTGGTGTCTGTCTGTCTGTCTGTCCCCGGCCGCCGAGGCTCGTCCTCGGCACCTTTCCTGCTTCACCTGAAGCGCGCGCTGGGGGTTGCAATCCACCCGGGAGACGAGCAACGCGTCAGTCAAAGGGCAACTCTCTTTTAAATAGAAAGCTGAGGCTGATGGGCCGAACGGTCACGCGGTCAGGGCAGGGGGCGGCAGTTAAATTGGCGGTTGGAATTGGAAGGGTTGGCGGTTGGGATTGGAAAAGGTTGGCGGTTGGGAGTGGAAGGGTTGGCGGTTGGAATTGGAAGGGTTGGCTGTTGGGATTGGAAGGGTTGGCGGTTGGAATTGGAAGGGTTGGTGGTTGGAATTGGAAGGGTTGGCGTTTGGGATTGGAAGGGTTGGCGTTTGAGATTGGAAGGGCTGGCGGTTGGAATTGGAAGGTTGGCTGTTGGGATTGGAAGGGTTGGCGGTTGGAATTGGAAGGGTTGGCGGTTGGAGTTTAACTGGGGTGTGTTGACGAGCGACGGCACAGTAGTAGTTAAATATTAACTTGACGGTACACAAAATGTTGGAGAAACTCATCGGGTGCAGCAGCATCTACGGAACGAAGGAGATATTAACTTGATGCGCGGCGCCTGAGCGACAGGGCTGTATCTAGGTATGTTACAAAACTTACCTTGAGCAGCGCTGCAGTTCTGCCGCTCCCCGTGTGCGCGACTTTGGCGCCTTTCAGAGGGGGGCGGGCTTAAAGTGCCGTTTTTCAACAGACATGGAAAATCGATCCATGTCGGGCGATTTCGTTGCGGAAGAAAAATCGCTCCGACATTTCATGAATGAAGGTATTTTTAAATTACTCTAAATTATTTATTAACTAGAGTAATTTAAAAATCACCTTCAAAAGCCGTGAGCACCGATAACCGGAAGGATTTTGCGTAGGGGGAAGAAAAGGTAAATAGTTTATTTTTATATTAAAAGTTGGTTTTTCGGGAGGCTTTAATACCATTTTCATGTTGCGAAATGGGGTTCAAAAATGTATGAACAAACAGTAATTTTCCTCCCGACTTCACCGCAAACCGCAACGTTCCAATCCACCGCATTCCACTAAAACCCACTCGCTAGTTTATTTAAATGGCCATTAATTTACAGGCAGTAAACACTAAATTCCTTCCATTTGGCCCAGAAATTCATGAAAATTAGATTTAAAAATTATGTTATATTGTGGATTATTGTGTGAATATTATTTGGACACTTAGGCAATTTAAAAAAAGTTTATATTTTCTTAAGAAATTGATAGATGTTTAGATCTACTCATTGAATTTTGTAATTAGCTACGATTAGATAACTAACTAATTATATGCTTTTATTTCAGGTCATCCAAGTAAGATTGTTTCATATTTGTTTCAGAATGTTTCAGATCTATAACAACTGTAAATTTCATTCAGTTCTCTTAATTTTTAAGAAAGATGGGCTTTTAACTGTTCCAGATCACAGCTTTTGAGTTAAGTCAATTGAAAGGCAATGGGGAACAAGATGCTAATTTCCGAGTATGAAAATGGCCATAACTTTCTTAATACTGAAGATATGAAAGTGAATTATGTGTCAAATTAAACCCTTTATGCTTTATCTGATGGGATAAATTGCAGACTTGATTTTTTAAATCTCTAAAATTTTGTAACATTGCTACTGTATCGGTTATTTATTAAACCGAGTGTTCACACAAAACGTGGACCTCCACAGTGGTCACCCCGACCATCCAAAACGGCCTATTTTGGATTTGATCATGTTTGCAGCGACACTCCAGACCAGCAGAACGCAGTTCGGATCAAACTGCCCACTTTCTGGACCTCACACAAGCCCACGTGTGGTTTGAACAGGCTGAAGCCCAGTTCCACATTCGCCAGGTCACTGCCGATGCCACCAAACACGACCACGTGGTCAGTGCGCGGGACCGGGAAACCGCCCGGTGACTAATCGAATACCTTCGCCGGCCACCAGCCGAAGGCAAGTACGAGGGGCTCAAAACGCTCCCCTTGTGCACTTTCTGCCTCAGCCAGACTCCTGCACATGCATGGTCTAGGCGACCGCAAGCCGTCTGTGCTTATGGGCGAAATGCTCACCTTGATGGACGGACACTTTTCCAACAGGTTTTTCTCGAGCAGAGCCTGATGACATTCGCCTACTCCTCACGGACGATGATTTCACCGACCCCCGACGGCTGGGTGCCCGTGCGGACGTGCAGTGGGCGGCCAAACAGCAGGGGGGAGCCACCATCTGTCGGGTGGTGGCGGTACCTCGGAGGCTCAAGCGGCCGATCCCAGTCTCCACCAAAGGCACGGCATTGACTCCGGCCATGAGCGACGCTGGCTAAGGTAGGTGGTGCTAGCAGATAATGGGTGGATTTTAATAGAAACATAGATAGAAACATAGAAAATAGGTGCATAAGTAGGCCATTCGGCCCTTCGAGCCTGCACCGCCATTCAATATGATCATGGCTGATCATCCAACTCAGTATCCCGTACCTGCCTTCTCTCCATACCCCCTGATCCCTCGAGCCACAAAGGCCACATCTAACTCCCTCTTAAATATAGCCAATAAACTGGCCTCAACTGCCTTCTGTGGCAGAAAATTCCACATATTCACAACTCTCTGTGTGAAAATAAAAATTCTCATCTTGGTCCTAAAAGACTTCCCCCTTATCCTTAAACTGTGACCCCTTGTTGTGGACTTCCCCATCATCGGGAACAATCTTCCTGCATCTAACCAGCCCAACCCCTTAATACTTTTTCTGTAAGATCCCCCCCTCAATCTTCTAAATTCTAGTGAGTACAAGCCGAGTATCTAATCTTTCTCATATTAAAGTCCTGCCATCCCAGGAATCAGTCTGGTGAACCTTCTCTGTACTCCCTCTATGGAAAGAATGTCTTTCCTCAGATTAGGAGACCAAAACTGTACACAATACTCCAGGTGTAGTCTCACCAAGGCCCTGTACAACTGCAGTAGAACCTCCCTGCTCCTATACTCACATCCTTTTGCTATGAATGCTAACATACCATTTGTTTTCTTCACTGCCTGCTGCACCTGCATGCTTACTTTCAATGACTGGTGTACAGATGACTGGTGTACTTTCAATGAATGGAGTATCTGGACCAACGTCACTTACAGGTGCCTAATGATAAGAGATGGACCAGGACGCTGGTAGCACTCTCCACAGATGATTGTAGACGGGCATGCGATCCCCTTTCATCCTTCTAAATTCCAGTGTGTACAAGCCCAGACGCTCTATTCTGGCAACATACGTCACTCCCGCCATCCCGGGAATGAAGCTGGTGATTCCAACGCTGCTGCACTCCCTCTATAGCAAGAATGTCCTTTCTCGAATTTGGAGACTAAAACTGTACACATGTTTATATTAGCAGTGCTCGCCAGTTGATAATGATCAGATTAATAAGCATGTTTTCCACGTTCTGCAACTTGCGCCAAGCCATTTATCTCTGTCCACCTTCCCAATGTTGCCCGAAATGTGCATCCTGGACCGCTGCCTGCCCTCTTGGCCCAGCTAAATGACAGCGATAGCAAAAGGCCCTGAGAAGCGCAGGTCACATTGCAGATTTTCTTACCTGCTGCTAATTATAGTGCAAACGTTATTTATGGTCTATTTTTGACAATATGTGCAGGAGTAGGCCATTCGGCCCTTCGCATTTTAAAAATAAATTGCACGCAGAGCCAAACAGGATAAAATTACCTGCCGGGCAAATGTTCTACTAGGGGCGTGGGCGGGCACGTCGTGTTTTTATCAGTTTTCTCGACAAACCGAAAAATGGTTCGTGTCACCTAGTGAAATATCACTAACCGGGCCCAGATCTGGTCTTTGGTTTGCACCCTTGGTTACGCTTCAGCTCCTGTCGTGTTGTCTATCCCTGTTTTATTGTCAGCAACTTTGACATTGTTTCTTTTCAAGGATTTTAATGGGAACAACATAACAAGAATCACCAAATCAGCTTCTTCAGGATAAGACATTTGTGAGTTTTGTAAGTCCAGATCTTGCTTTTTGCACGATTTGATTACATTTCTGCTGCTGCTTCTTGCTTCCAGCTGTTCAATTTCTGCCATCAGTGTTTCTATTTTGTAAATTGCAGCTTGTCATTTAATACATCTTTTCACAGTCCCTTGTGAAGGAAGTGGAGGAGTGCGGTGTAGTTGGGATTAGTACAAGGCCGAGTCAGCAAAGACTATATTCCACAGTATTGTCCCTAACATATTGACCACTGAGTGCTGCGAATTATGATGGGATGTACAGTGCTCTTCATAACGTTTGGGACATTTATTTATTTGCTTCTGTACTCCACAATTTGAGATATGCAATAGAAAAAAAAATCACATGTTGCTAAAGTGCACATTGTCAGATTTTAATAAAGGCCATTTTTATACGTTTTGATTTCACCATGCATAAATCACAGCAGTGTTCATTCATAGTCCCCCCATTTCAGGGCACCATAATGATTGGGCCGCAGCAATGTCATGTACATGAAGTAGTCATGCTTAGTATTTTGTTGCATATTCTTTGACTGCAATGACTGCTTGGAGTCTGCTATTCATGGACATCACCAGTTGCTGGGTGTATTCTCTGGCGGTGCTCTGCCAGGCCTGTATTGCAGCCTTCTTTAGCTGATGCATATTTTGGGGGCTACTCCCCTTCAGTTTCGCTTCAGCATATAAAAGGCATGGGTTTAGATCGGGTGATTGACTTGGCCACTCAAGAATTGACCATTTTTTTATCTTTGAAAAACTCTTTTGTTGCTTTAGCAGTATGTTTGGGATCATTGTCTTGTTTTAGAATGAACCGCCAGCCAATGAGTACAGAGGAGATGTGCTAGAATATTGCCTGGGTTCCAGCAACTAAGTTACAGAGAAAGGTTGAATAAGTTAGGTCTTCATTCTTTGGAGCGCAGAAGGTTAAGGGGGGACTTGATTGAGGTCTTTAAAATGATGAAAGTGATAGACAGAGTTGATATGGATAAGCTTTTCCCATTGAGGGTAGGGAAGATTCAAACAAGAGGGCATGACATGAGAATTAAGGGACAGAAGTTTAGGGGTAAGATGAGGGGGAACTTCTTTACTCAGAACTTTTCACAGTCCCTTGTGAAGGAAGTGCAGGAGTGCGGTGTAGTTGGGATTAGTACAAGGCCGAGTCAGCAAAGACTATATTCCACAGTATTGTCCCTAACATATTGACACTGGCTGTGTGGAATGATCTTCCAACAGAAGTGGTGAAGGCAGGATCGATTTTTAACATTTAATAGTAAAGTGGAGAGGTATATGGACGGGAAGGGATTGGGGGGATATGGTCTGAGTGCAGGTAGATGGGGCTAGGGGAAAATAAATGGTCGGCACGGACTGGAAGGGCCAAGAAGGCCTGTTTCCGTGCTGTAATTGTTATATGGTTATATGGTTTATATGGTTAATGGGTTTTGAGGCATTTGTTTGAACTTCAGCAGATAGGATGTGTCTGTATGCTTCAGAATTCATTATGATTCTAGCGTCACCAGTTGTATCCTCATGTATTAAGAGATGTAAGCCAGTACCTTCAGCAGCCATACACGCCCAGGCCATAACACCCCCACCACCATGTTTCACAGATGAGGTGGCATGCTTTGGGTCTTGGGCAGTTCCTTCTCACCTCCATACTTTGCTCTTGGCATCACACTGATATAAGTTAATATTCATATCATCTGTCCTAAAGACCTTTTTTCCAGAACTGTGTTTGTTCTTTTAAGCACTTAGAAACATAGAAACATAGAACATAGAAAAATAGGTGCAGGAGTAGGCCATTCGGCCCTTCGAGCCTGCACCGCCATTCAATGTGATCATGGCTGATCATCCAGCTCAGTATCCCGTACCTGCCTTATCTCCATACCCCCGATCCCTTTTGCCACAAGTGCCACATCTAACGCCCTCTTAAATATAGCCAATGAACTGGCCTCAACTACCTTATGTGGCAGAGAATTCCAGAGATTCACCACTCTCTGGGTAAAGAATGTTTTCCTCATCTCGGTCCTAAAGGAATTCTCCCTTATCCTTAGACTGTGACCCCTTGTTCTGGACTCCCCAACATCGGGAACAATCTTCCAGCATCTAGCTTGTCCAACCCCTTAAGAATTTTCTACGTTTCTATAAGATCCCCCCTCAATCTTCTAAATTCCAGCGAGTACAAGCCGAGTACTTCCAGGGGACTTCTTGGCCAACTGTAACCTGGCAATCCGATTTTTTGTGGCTACCCAGTAGTTTGCATCTTGCAGTGTAGCGTCTGTATTTCTGTTCATTGAGTCATCTGCGGACAGTGGTCATTGACAAATCCACACCCGGCTCCTGTAGAATGATTCGGATCTGTCGGACAGGTGTTTGGGTTTTTCTTTATTATAGAGGGAATTCTTCTGTCATCACCTGTGGAGGTCTTCCTTGGCCTGCCAGTCTCTTTGCGATCAGTAAGCTCAATCTTTCTTCTTAATGATGTTCCAAACAGTTCATGTTGGTAAGCCTAAGGTTTGGCTGATATCTCTAACAGTTTTATTCTTGTTGTTCAGTCTCATAATTACCTCTTTGACTTTCATTGGCACCATTTTGGTCCTCATGTTGATAAACAGCACTAAAAGTTTCAAACGTTGATGGAAAGACTGGAGGAAAGACCAGGTGCTCTTATACCTTCATTAAGGAGGCAATTAAACACAGCTGAGCAATTACAGACGCCTGTGAAGCCATGTGGCCCAAACATTATGGTGCAGGAAATCAGGGGACTATAAATATACACAGCTGTAATTTTTACATGGTGAAACCAAAATGTATAAAAATGACCTTTAATAAAGGCTTCCAGTAGAATTGCAGGATGTTGCCACGTTGGTTGCCCGAGGAGCTTGCTTGTTGTAGCCAGTCAAGGTATTGGAAGTGCATGGAAGGCAAGTTTCACTGGTGCCCAGGATTCTGTGATATTTCTGCTGGGTCTGAGATCTTGATTTTCAAACACTTTCCCTCAACCTACTGAGAGCTGTGTTGGCACAATGAATGAAGGCTGTGATGAATTGGACCATTGATTTTGTCCTTGCCAAGAGATGGCTTCCAAGGTGCAGGACATGGCCCATGCTATCACCATGAACCTTTTTTGGAGAGCGGAGTGCTACGCTGTGGACAAATTAGTTGTCCACAGCGAAGGAGAACATGTGTAAGCAGGTAAATAACAAAATATTCAGTTGATGAATATGTAGAGAAAGGTGTTTTTTGGAAAGACAGGACTGCCATTGAGCCATGGGGCTGCATATATTGCAATTTAGCATATCCCTCGGACTGGCTAAGTGGAAATACATTTGCCCCTGGCAAAATGGTTTATTTGCATTCTAGGCATCAGTTTAAGTATTCCTCCCACGTGATGGCAGCCACGCCAACAGCCTGTTCGTCTCTTCGATTTTTTTGTTATTTTTTAGTATGTCTTCAAATATGTTTTAATGTTTCCCAAAGGTAGACAAAAATGCTGGAGAAACTCAGCGGGTGAAACAGCATCTAAGGAGGGAAGGAATAGGTAAAGTTTCAGGTCAAGACCCTTCTTCATGCTGATGTGGCGGTGCGTGGGGCAGGAAGAAGAAAGGAAGAGGCGAAGACAGTGGGCTGTGGGAGAGCTGGGAAGAGGAGGGGAAAGAGGGAGAAAGCAAGGACTACCTGAAATTGGAGGTCAATGTTCATACTGCTGGGGTGTAGATTTTCACAGTATGTATTATGAGGGGGGGGGATTTGGGGGAACCATGTTCAGTTACTTACCGCGGTGGAGAAGCGGTTTTCTCCGTGTCATGTCTCCGTCCCACCCTGCGGCCTCACAACTTGGATTGGTGCGGCCTTTCCTGGAGACCAGCCTGGAGCTTCTGGGCACGGACTTACCATCGTGGAGCGGAGAGCCTTTGCTGAGGATCCCTGTGGATGTGCTCCGACCCCGGGGCCTGTGGACTTTAGCATCGCGAAGCCGCGATCTCCGGTAAGAAGAGGCCGACTCGAGAGCTCCATGCCGCGGAGTGTTCCGATCCGTCCCGGCGCCGGAGTTTCCATCATCCCGATGCGAGGGCTTGGACATCGGGCCGTCGGAAGCTGGCGACTGTGGAGGGTTCAGCCCCGACTACGGGTGAACAAAGGAGCAAGATGACTGAACTTGAATGCATTCCATCACAGTTAGGAATGTGGATTCCACTGTGGTGGATTTTTTTGTTACATTTTGTTGTGTAATGTGTTATTTTTACTTGTATGGCTGTATGGTAATTCACATATGAATATACTATAATTGGTGCATGTGACAATAAATGCGAACTTGAACTTGAAGTTAAAACGTAGGCTAATTTTGGTTGGTCGGCAATGTTGTAGACCCAGCATTTCATGTGACTTTTGTGTTTTATTATATTATTATTTATTGAATTCATTATTTCGAACAGAATGAAAGAATAAAAAGCAAGTGTGAAACATCATACAAAAAACAAAACAAGAATATTGATAAAGTGTCATAAACAGTATCTATAAATAAATGAAATCATATGTCCGAAAAGGAGCAGGAAGAAGCCAGCGCTTATTAATTCCCACCCCTTATTCAACTGCTTATAATTATCTTATACAAATTTAGCAGCTATGTATCCACCGTATGTACACCAGCAGCTATATGTACACCAAATGATTTACATTATTGATTTACACTTATCAAATATTTACAAAGCCAAACAAAAAAGAGAGAAAAAGAAAATACAAAAGAAAATACCCTCATGTACTATACAGTATCTCTTAGTCATGTATACAACCCATCACCCTATAATCACCCTTCCCAATACAATCAGTATAACAAATATCCCACTCACAATCACCTATCCTCATCCCAATATCCTTTAAAAAAGTGTTTGTGTACATCTTTTTAAACTGAATTATGTTTGTGCTAAGTTCTATCACCTGTTCCAGACCATTCCACAAATTCACCCCACAGATTGCTATGTACATACTTTTAATTATGTTCCCCTTTCAAATTATACCCACCATGTCTTTCCATGAACCGTTTTTGTATATTTCCTGGAAGTAAATTATTTCTTGCTTTGTACATGATTTGTGCAGTCTTAAATTTAACCAGATCGGTGAAATTCAGTGTATGTGACTTTAAGAATAATAAATTGGTATGTTCAAGATATCCAACGTTATTGATAATTCTTATTGCACTTTTTTGTAATGTACATAATGGCTGTAGGTTGGTTTTGTAGGTGTTACCCCATATCTCCACGCAGTAACTCAGATATGGCAATATGAGTGTATTATACAGAGTATGTAATGATTGGTGGTCCAGAAAGCGTCTTGATTTTCCCAATATTGCTATAGACTTTGCCAGTTTTGCTTTGACGTGGTTTATATGCGGTTTCCAGCAGGTTTTGTGGTCTAAGACCACACCAATAAATGTATTTTCATATACTCTTTCTATACTTATGTTATCTATTTTAAACTGTACTTGAGGGTTTGTTTAATGTTTTCCAAATACCATCATCTTTGTTTTGCTTACATTTAGAGACAATTTGTTGACATCAAACCATTGTTTTAATTTATTCATTTCTGATGTGATGACCTCCAAAAGCTGCTTCAAATTGTCACGGGAACAAAAGATATTCGTATCATCGGCAAATATAATCAATTTCAGCATATTTGATTCTCTGCATATGTCGTTAATGTATATTATGAAAAGCTTTGGACCTAACACACACCCTTGAAATACTCCACAAGTTATGTTCATGAAAGTTGATTTATGTTCACCTATTTCGACAAATTGTTGCCTGTTTCTTAAATAGCTTCTCACCCAATCCAATCCAACACCTCTGATGCCATACTTATCCAGTTTAATGAGTCAAATGTCATGATTTACGGTATCAAATGCATTTTTTAAATCAATGAATATTCTCACTGCAAGTTTTTTATTATCTATGCAATAATAAAAATGTTGCCAGTGGGTTTTCTGGATTTAGTAGTAAACTGTCACCAGAATGATAGCCTTGGAGGTCAAACCAGTACAAGTAAAGAAGTGTTTGATTGTGGCAGAATCGCAAGATGGATTAATGATCACTATCACACTGCATGTTCCTGATGGTCAGCCGTGTAACAGCATTGGTGTTTAAATGTGAGTCACCTTGCTGGAATGTTTAAGAAAGAAATGCGGATGCTGGTAAAATTGTAGGGAGACACTAAATGCCGGAGAAACTCAGCGAGTGAGACAGCATCTATGGAGAGAAGGAATTGGCGATATTTCAGGTTGAGACCCTTCTTCAGACTTCAGAGGAGAGGGCTGGATGAAGAAAGAATGTAGGTGGAGACAGTAAGACCAGTGGGAAAACTAGGAAGGGGAGGGGTGGGATATGAGGTGCTGCTCCTCCAATTGCGCTGGGCATCTCTCTGGCAATGGAGCCCTAGGGTAGAAAGGTCAGATTGGCACACAAAGGGCACAGACCAGATCACTCTTAAAATGCCAAGGAATTAAATGAAATGTGGAACGATTCTTACAAAATCCCACCTTGACAACAATTTCTTCCTTCTGCACACTGGCAGTTACAGCTATGATGCCACAATTGGATCCAATCCTAGCTGGCCATCCCCACTGAGCCCTGCCAGAAAGTTTTTAAAGTCTAAAAGCGGGGAGGTTGAAGAGGAGGGGGGAGGGAGTGCTGGGGGAGGCAGGGGAAGTGCAATTGGATTATTTTTAAAGTAATGGCCGCAAGTGCAATTGGGAGGCTGAAATGGGAGGGGGGGGGGTGTGCTGGGGGATAAGGGGAAATTAGCTGTCCATACACATTTTGGAGCTTTGGATGAGTGGTGGAATATTGCGTTATGGGAACGGGTGGGGGGAACGAGGCCTACCGTGTGACAAGGACCCAACGGCTCCCACTTGGTCTAGAACCAAGCTAAAAGTTCATATCAGCAAAGGTAAGCAATGTTCATCATTGAAGGCTGAAAAGGCTTCCAATAGTTAGGATTGGTGAAGAATAGCCTGAAACAAAATGTAACAGTGTTTGCTGACAAAAAAGTATGTTGTCCACAGTGTGTATAATAATTGCCCTTTTTCTACTGCAACATTGGTGATGGCTGCATTAGAAAAAGGTGACCGTGTTCACTCGGATTTGACCACAATTGAATCAATGGATCTTATTTTGGACAACTAATCCATTATTTGTCAGTCATACCTTGCAGTACAAATCGTCAGTCTCATCACAAAGGGAAGATTGGGTTTGTTAATATAATAAACTTAATAAACTTAAGAGGAAGGAAAGGAACAATTTTCTAATCTAATTAAATCAATTAAACAAATAAAATACAACAGCAGCCAAACGATATTGCCAAGTGCAGGAAATACCTATGAAGTATTGTGGAGGTGTTCGACAGCCCTATGGCTACAGATATGCATGGAGGCGAGAATAATGTCTTATCATTTCTGGAGTTAGTTGGTATTTCGTTCATTATAGATAGCGCAACATGAATTCTAAAGAATTTGGAAGAACACAGTGAGGTCAGGAAAAGCTTGCATATTTGTTACGTAAGGCACAAATGTGTCAAGACTCTTTTAAAATAAAACACTTTTAAATGCCTTTAAATGTTTGGACCAGTGGCAGCCAGCTGGTACTGTGAGCAGTCGGCTGTGTGCAGCTTGGCTCCCTTTTGCATTTTCACTTTGGTACAGTATGGAAGAGTAGATGCTGGTACTGTTGATGGTCTGCTCCTGGACAGGGCCAAAAAGGGCTTTTTGGGGAACACTTCTCCATCCGTTTCCCACCACGAATGGCTGACCTGCTAAGTTCTACCGGCACTTTGGAGGGGAATGGACATGCGCCGTGTCGGGCCAGGACCCTTCTTTGGACTGATGGAGTTGTGGAAGAAAGCTGGAAAAAAGATGGGGTCAGGATATACTCCTGGACTTGATTTGAGGGGGGCCGGGGTCTCCTTCATTTGAAGAATTCAATGTTTATGTCATTGGGCTGTAAGCTATGAGGTTCCTCCAGTTTGCGTGTCACCTCATTCTGGCAATGGAGGAGGCACAGGGCAGAAAGATCAGTGTGGGAGTGGGAAGGGAAGTGTTTTTGTTTGGTCCATATCCATCTTTGGCCTTGGTGGGCCGAGCGCAAGTGTAGGGTGAAACGCACGTCCAGTCTAGATACAAGAAACAACAGATGCTGGTTTCCAAAAAGAGACACTATCTCCTGGAGCAACTTGCACCTCTGGAGAGCATGAACAGGCAACATTCTTAAGACTGACAGGAGAGGGTGGGGTGGGGGGGAGGAGCTGGGAAAGAGAGATGGGGGCTGGACAAAGCCTGGCAAGCGATAGGTGGACACAAAATGCTGGAGTAACTCAGCGGGACAGACAGCATCTCCAGAGAGAAGGAATGGATGACGTTTCCGGTTGAGACCCTTCTTCACAAGTGATAGGTGGATATAGGCGAGGGAGGCGCAAGAAACTGCACATGCTGAAATCTTGCATAGAACATAATTTAGTTAGATGCACAGAATCTCTTACCCAGAGTGGGGGAATCGGGGACCAGAAGACATGGGTTCAAGGTGAAGGAGAAGAGATTGAATAGGAATCTGAGGGGTTACTTTTGCACACAGAGGGTGGTGGGTGTATGGAACATGATGCGGGAAGCGGTTGTTGAGGTAGTTCCCACCGTTTAAGAAACAGTTAGACAGATCCATGCATAGGAGGAGTTTGGAGGTATATGAACCAAATGCAGGGAAGTGGGACTAGTGTATCCAGGACATGTTGGTCGGTGTGGGCATGTTTGATCGAAGGGCCTGAAGCCATATAACCATATAACAATTACAGCACGGAAACAGGCCCACTCGGCCCATCCAGTCCGTGCCGAACATTTATTTTCCCCTAATCCCATCTACCTGCACTAAGACCAGACCCCTCCATTCCCTTCTCGTCCATATATCTATCCACTTTACTTTTAAATGATAAAATAGATCCTGCCTCCACCACTTCTGCTGGAAGCTCATTCCACACTGCCACCACTCTCTGAGTAAAGAAGTTCCCCCTCATGTTACCCCTAAACTCCTGTGCCTTAATTCTCATGTCATGCCCTGTTGTTTGAATCTTCCCTACCCTCAATGGGAAAAGCTTATCCACGACAACTCTGTATATCCCTTTCATCATTTTAAAGACCTCAGTTGCTGGATCCTAGGCAACATTCTAATAAATCTCCTCTGTACTCTCTCTATTTTGTTGACATCCTTCCTATAATTAGGCGACCAAAATTGTACACCATACTCCAGAATTGGTCTCACCAATGCCTTGTACAATTTTAACATTACTTCCCTACTCCAATATACAATGCTCTGATTTATAAAGGCCAGCACATCAAAAGCTTTCTTTACCACCCTATCGACATGTGATTCCACCTTCAGGGAACTATGCACAGTTCTGTTCAACAGCATTCCTCAATTCCCTACCATTTACCATGTACGTCCTATTTTGATTTGTCCTGCCAAGATGTAGCACCTCACACTTATCAGCATTAAACTCCATCTGCCATCTTTCAGCCAACTCTTCCAAATGGCCCAAATCTCTCTGAAGACTTTGAAAATCTACTTCATTATCCACAACACCACCTATCTTAGTATTATCTGCATAGTTACTTATCCAATGTTCCACCCCATCATCCATATCATTGATGTACATGACAAACAACAGTGGACCCAACACAGATCTCTGATGCACCCCACTGGTCACCGGCTTCCAACCTGACACACAGCCATCCACCATTTCTCTCTGGCATCTCCCATTCAGCCACTATTGAATCCATCTTGCTACTCCGCCATTAACACCCAAAGATTGAACCTTCTTAACCAACCTTCCATGGGGAACCTTGTCAAAGCCTTACTGAAATCCATATAGACAACATCCACTGCTTTACGCTCATCAATTTCCCTAGTAACCTCTTCAAAAAAATCAAGGTTTGTCAAATATGACCTTCCAGGCAAAAATCCATGTTGAATGTTCCTGATCAGACCCTGTTTATCCAAATGCTTATATATATTATCTCTATGTATCTTATCCATTAATTTGCCAACCACTGACGTCAAACTAACAGGTCTATAGTTGCTAGGTTTATTCTTTGAACCCTTTTGAAACAATGGAACAACATGCGCAGTACGCCAATCCTCCGGCACTATTCCCGTTTCTAATGACATTTGAAATATTTCTGTCATAGCCCTTGCTATTTCTGCACTACCTTCCCGCAATGTCCTAGGAATATCCTGTCAGGACCTGGACACTTATCCACTTTTATATTTTTCAAAAGTGTCAGTACTTCCTCCTCTTTGAATCTCATAGTTTCCATAGCTACTCTACTTTTTTCCCTTACCTCACAGAGTTCAATATCCTTCTCCTTGGTGAATACCGAAGAAAAGAAATTGTTCAATATCTCCCCCATCTCTTTTGGCTCTGCAGATAGCTGTCCATTCTGGCTTTCTAATGGTCCAATTGTATCCCTCGTTCTCCTTTTGCTATTAATATACCTGTAGAAACCCTTTGGATTTACTTTCACATTTCTTGCCAAAGCAACCTCGTATCTTCTTTTAGCTTTTCTAATTTCTTTCTTAAGATTTTTTTTACACTCTTTATACTCCTCTAGCACCTCATTTACTCCATGCCTCCTATAATTATTGTATATATCTTTATTTTTTCCCTTGAAAACCATGGCTCTTTCCAATTTGTACTATTTCCTTTCAACCAAACAGGGACATAAAGATTCTGTACTCTTACAATTTCCCCTTTAAATGTTCTCCATTTCTCTTCTACATCCTTCCCATGAAACAAAATGTCCCAATTCACTCCTTTTAAATCCTTACGCATTCCATCAAAGTTAGCCTTTCTCCAATCAAAAATCTCAACCCTAGGTCCAGTTCTGACTCTCTCCATAATTATATTGAAACTAATGGTATTGTGATCACTGGTCCCGAAGTGCTCACCAACGCGTACCTCCGTCACCTGACCGGCCTCATTTCCTAACAGGAGGTCCAGCACTGTCCCTTCTCTGGTCGATACCTCTATGTATTGCTGCAAAACATTATCCTGCACACATTTTACAAACTCCAAACCATTCAGCCCATTTACATAATGTGTTTCCCAGTCTATTTTTGGAAATTTGAAATCTCTCACAATCACTACCTTGTGCTTACTACTAATATCTGCTATCTCCTTACATATTTGCTCTTACAATTCTCGCTCCCCAATTGGCGGTCTATAATACACCCCTAAAAGTGTTGCTACACCGTTCCCACTTCGCAGTTCCAACCAAATAACCTCCCTAGACGAGCCCTCTAATCAGAAATGCCAAAGCACTGCTGTAATATCTTCTCTGACAAGCAATGCAACACCTCCACCTCTGGTCCCTCCAATTCTATCACACCTGAAACAACGAAATCCTGGAATATTTATTTTCCAATCACAGCCCTCCTGCAACCATGTTTCACTGATTGCCACGCCATCATATTTCCAGGTGTCAATCCAGGCTCTAAGTTCATCCACCTTTCTTACAATGCTCCTAGCATTAAAATATACACATTTTAGAAACCCACCATCCCTTATTCTCTGTTTATTATGTCTTTCCTCTTTCTCGTCTACATTTCGGTTCCGAGTGCTTACCTTCTCTGCCTCTTGCCCCACACCCTGTCCCCTAGCCCCCTCTACCCGAGTCCCTCACCCCAGCCTTTCTAGTTTAAAGTCTCCTTTGCAAATCTCCCCGCCAGTATATTGGTCCCCCTCGGGTTCAAGTGCAACCCGTCCTTTTTATACAGATCATGCCTTCCCCAAGAGAGGTCTCAGTGATCAAGAAACTTGAATCCATGCCCACTGCACCAGTCTCTAAGCCACGCATTTATCCTCCATCTCATTTCATTCCTACTCTCAGTGTCACGTGGCACAGGCAGTAATCCTGAAATTGTTACTCTTTTGGTCTTTCCACTTAACTTTCCCCCAACTGCCTAAATTCTTCTTTCAGGGCATCTTCTATTTTTCTGCCTATGTCATTGGTACCTATGTGTACCACAGCATTAGGTTCCTCTCCCTCCCATTTCAGAATCTTTTGGACACGTTCAGAGTTTTTTCAATATAATTTCAGAGTTTAATTATCAAATTGCGTTTTAGATCCTTACCTGGATAAATCTGCATAACAAAAGAGGTGTAACATAAAATCTAAAACTAATGAATTAAATACATACATAAAAAACAAAAATATAACAGATGTTTGGAGGATCGCTAATCCAGTTGGAAGGAAATACTCGTTTTACTCAACTGCACATAAACTTATTCGCGTATAGACTACATTTTAGTGGACACAAAGTTAATTCCTTACACAATAAACCCAAAATATCATAACAGCATCATCTCTGATCACTCTCCGTTAACGTATTTTTTAACTAGAAGAAATGCTTAATAAAAAATGGTTTTGGACGTTTAATCCTCAAATCCTAAATGATCCACAAGGTGGTATATATTTAAAACAACAGATGGAACTTTTTTTTAGATCAACGACACCCCAGATATTTCACCCACTTTACTATGGGAATATTTTAAGGCATTTACTAGAGGATCTATAATTTCATATCTGTCAGGTCTCGCGTTTGATCTAGTTTCTGTTCTTATTGTTTTTTTAGTATTTGAGTTTGCATTCTTGTTTTATTTTGGTGTCTCACATCTCCTCTTGTTTCTGGTTCCATTTCCTGTCAGGTCGTTTCCCCTCATGTGTTTCTGGGCCAGACCCTGATGTGTTTCACCTGTGTCTCGTTATCCCCTGTTAAGTCTGTATTTAAGCCCTTTGTGTTTTAGTTTTCATTGCCAGTTCGTTGTGTATGCTACTTGGTATCACCTCGTTCCAGCTCTAGAAATATTGTGACCTTGATCATTGCCTGTTTTTCGACCACTGTTTTGCCTGCTCCTAGATTATACGGTTGCTTCTGTGCTTGCTGACCTGTGTACCGACTTGGACCGATTAAACTCTGAATACGGATCTGCCCTGTGTCTGAGCCTGCATTTATGTCCGCCACCTCGTTCAGTTCTGACAGTACGAACTGGCCAACAATGGACGCAGCGGGCTCTGGTCTTTTTCATGCAGCGCTCCAGAAGCAAGAGGAGCGCATCTCGCATTACGAGGCACAACTCACCTCGATCGTCGCCAGGTTCCGGGATCTCGGCGAGCGTCTGCAAGGGTTCCTGGCGGTCATCGGCTCGCAGGTGAACACTTTTAGTTCTCGATTTGAAGACCTGGTTGCTCGGCTGAATTCTTTGTTTCCTACTGCGGCTCCTGTGCCTGCCAAGTCTGCTTCCCTGCCTGTGTCTTCTGGGGCTCTGATGGCCACGGTTGCCGCAGCGTCTCCATTTTTCCGGGGAATTGGAGAGGTGTACACCTTTTTTGGTTCAGTGTGGGCTGCATTTTGAACGTTCAAGCTTCCTTTCCATCAGAACGATCAAGGATAGCCGTTAACATCACACACCTGTCGGGTAGAGCGGAGGCTTGGGCCATGGCGGCATGGGCTCGGAATTCTCCTGGTTGCCAGACGTCGGTCCTGTTCATGGAAGCTCTGTCCCGCACGTTTGATCACTCCAATCCTGGCCGAGAGGCTTCACAGAACCTGGTCTCCATGATACGAGGTAATCGCTCAGTTATGGATTTTGCTTTTGAATTTCGAACTGTTGCTGCTGAGAGTGAATGGAATGCGGCTGCTTTGTTGGATGCTTTTCGCAATGTATTGTCTGAAACTATCAAGGATCAGTTGGCTCCACTAACCCTGCCTTCTGACTTCGAGTCTATGATTTCCCTGGCTGTCCAAATTAACGCTGGGCTCAGAGAAAGAGAGCGAGAAAGGAGATCGGCGGCAGTTCTGTCCTCCTCCCAACAGTGGTAGCCGCGTCACCTTTCGCCTTCCGGTCGGGACTTCGTCTCTCTCGGCCGGTCCAGTCTGCCTACAACGCCACCTGTCTCACCGGAGGAGCCCATGCAGGTAAGACGAGCCAAACTCGGCCCGGAGGAACGGCAGCACCGCCTAAGGGAGGGAGGTGTTTTTACTGTGGTGAACTGGAACATTTGTTGAACAGCTGTTCAGTAAAAGACAAGGCCTACTAATGAAAGAGATAACATTGGTGAGCTGTACCACTCATATGAGCCGTTCCTCTCGTCAACTCACTACTATACAATTGTTTGTGCATTCCCAGTGGCACTCCCTGCAGGCTTTGGTTGATTCTGGGACAGATGAGAACTTCATGGTCATTCGTTTGGCTGATGAATTGAAGCTGGAACGTGAACAGCTTCAAGATCCTCAGGAGGTTAGTGCACTGGATGGGTGCCTAATGTACAGGGTGATTCACTGAACTCCACTTGTTCAACTAAACGTGGCAGGTAATCGCTTGGAGACCATCCGTTTTCATCTCCTCGACTGTTCTCTTCTGGTTTTGGGGCTTCCTTGGCTGTCTTACCATAATCCTCACATGAACTATGGTACTGGGGAAGTAATTTATTTGGGAAATAACTGCAAAGTCATCTATGTGCATGATTCTTCTCCTGAGTCAATGAAGAATCAAGGAGCAGTTTGATGGGATCTTCCAGGACCACCCTCCGGCAGCTTCCCCATCCAAGGGAGGGGGATTTTCCAGATCTCACCAAGGTTCCCTCATGTTATCTAGACCTTAAGGAAGTGTTCAACAAGGCCAAGGCCACCTCTCTTCCGCCGCATAGACCATACGAGTGCTGCATTGACCTTCTGCCAGGTACAGCGCCTCCTAAGGGTCGTCTTTATTCCTTGCCTTCACCTGAGCGGCTCGCCATGGAAAAAATACATTGACGACGCCCTTGATGCTGGGATCATCTGACCTCCCTCTTCACCTGCAGGAGCTGGATTCTTCGTGGTGGATAAGAAGGATGGAACACTTCGGCCCTGCATTGACTACATAGGACTCAATGACATTACTGTTAAGAACAGATACCCTCTTCCTCTTATCTCCTCTGCATTTGAAGTGTTAAAGGACGCTAAAATATTTACTAAGTTAGATGTTAGAAATGCTTATCATCTGGTAAGGATAAGGGAGGAGGATGAATGGAAGACTGCGTTTAACACGCCCAGTGGTCATTATGAATATCGGGTCATGCCGTTTGGTCTTACTAATGCTCCAGTCGTTTTTCAAGGCCTGGTTAACGATGTATTATGGGACATACTGAACAGATTTGTGTTTGTGTACCTTGATGACATTTTGATTTTTTTTCTCCAGATGAAACTTCCCATGTGCAGCATGTACACCAGGTGCTGGAACGTTTGCTCTCGAGTGATCTGTTTGTGAAAGCTGAGAAATGTCAATTTCATGTTAACACTGTTCAGTTTCTTGGTTTTGTTGTGTCAACTGATGGTATACAGATGGACCCGGGCAAGGTAGGTGCTGTGGCCACCTGGCCTACACCCTCCAGTCGTAAGCGACTTCACGGGTTCCTTGGGCTTGCTAATTTTTATAGAAATTTTATCCGGAACGTTAGTGTCACTGCTGCATCACTCCATGCTCTCACCTCACCCCACGTGCTTTTCTCTTGGTTCCCTCAAGCAGAAGCTGCATTTATGAGACTCAAGAGGAGCTTCTCCTCAGCTCCTATCCTGGTTCACCCTGACCCGTCACTCCAGTTGGTGGTTGAGGTGGATGCCTCGGGTGTGGGCATCGGGACCGTACTCTCCCAGAATTAATCCACATATGGTCGACTATTTCCTGCTCTTTCCTCTCAAGAAAGTTTTCTCCTGCTGAGAGAAATTACGATGTGGGTAACCGGGAACTGTTAGCGGTTAAAGCATCCTTGGAGGAATGGAGACATTGGTTGGCGGGCACCAAGCAGCCGTTTCTAGTTTGGACAGACCACAAGAACCTGGAATACATCAAGTCAGCCAAACGCCTCAACTCGCGCCAAGCAAGGTGGGCTCTCTTCTTTAACCGATTTGATTTTGTATTATCTTACCGCCCTGGTGCCAAGAATGGCAAACCTGATGCTCTCTCCCGACAGTTTAATCCTGACCTGCCCCCTAAGGTTTCAACTCCAATTCTGCCTGCTTCCTGTTTTGTTGGGGCGGTTACTTGGGAGATTGAAAAGAGAGTTTCCGCGGCAACTGTTGTTCAGTCTCCGCTAGGGTGTCCTTCTAATCGTCTGTTTGTTCCCGAGTCTCTTCGCTCACAGGTGATTCTCTGGGCTCATACGTCTCGGATCTACTGTCATCCCGGTGTCCGCCGAACCCTGTTTGTGGCCAAACAGCAGTTTTGGTGGCCTTCCATGGAGAGGGGGTTAAGGAGTACGTCGCCGACTGCTGTATTTGTGCTCAGATCAAGACCTCGCGTCGGCCCGCCTTTGGCCTCCTGAATCCACTGCCTGCCCCCTCACGCCCCTGGTCAGAGATCTCCATGAACTTTGTCACGGGCCTGCCCTCTTCTGAAGGCAACACCAGCCATGACTGTGGTGGACATATTTTCTAAGATGGTCCATTTCATTCCGTTGCACAAGCTTCCCTCCGCCAGGAAGGCGGCAGAGGTCATGTTGTCTCATGTTTTTCGAATTCATGGATTTCCCAGAGACATTGTGTCTGACCGGGGGCATCAGTTCGTGTCCAGGTTTTGGAAGGAGTTTTGTTCTCTGTTGGACGCCACTGTCAGCCTTACATCTGGTTATCACCCGGAATTCAATGGACAGACTAAACGCCTTAACCAGGAATTGGAGACAAGACTGCGGTGCTTGATGGCACAGAATCCTTCAACTTGGAGCAAACACCTTATTTGGGTGGAGTATGCACACAACACACTCCCTTGCTCATCCTCTGGTCTCTCTCCATTCCATTGTGCCTATGGTTATCAACCGCCATTGTTCCCTGCTGTGGAGAAGGAGTCCTGTGTGCCCTCAGCTCAGGCTCTCCTCCGTCGCTGTCGCAAGGTTTGAAATGGGGCTCGTCAGATGCTGTTGCGCAGTTCTGCGCGTTATAAGAGGATGGCTGATCGTGGAAGGACGCCGGCTCCAGTATACTCGCCGGGCCAAAAGGTGTGGCCCTCCACTCGAGACTTACCTATGAGGGTGGAATCCCTTGTTGGTCCTTTCCCCATATCGAAGGTCGTCAATCGTGGTTGTCTGTATCTTGTGGATTGGGAGGGTTATGGACGTGAGGAGCGGTCTTGGGTGCCGGCTCGCAACATATGCGACCCGGAACTTATCAGAGAATATCGGCGCCAACATCCTGATGATCCTGGGCCGTCAGGAGCCGGCCGTGGAAGGGAGGGGGGGGGGGGGGGGGTACTGTCAGGTCTCGCGTTTGCTCTAGTTTCTGTTTCTTATTGTTTTTTTTAGTATTAGTGTTTGCATTCTTGTTTAATTTTGGTGTCTCACATCTCCTCTTGTTTCAGGTCCCATTTCATGTCAGGTCGTTTACCCTCATGTGATCGTTGGCCCCACCCTGATGTGTTTCACCTGTGTCTCGTTATCCACTGTTAAGTCTGTATTTAAGCCCGTTGTGTTTTAGTTCTCATTGCCAGTTCGTTGTGTATGCTACTTGGTATCACCTCGTTCCAGCCCAATACAAGCCCAGTCGACCCATTCTTTCATCATATATCAGACCCGCCAAACCTGGCGAACCTACACTGCACTCCCTCTCTAGCAAGAATGTCCTTCCTCAAATTAGGAGACCAAAATTGTACACAATGCTCCAGGTGTGATTTCACCAAGGCCCTGTACAACCTCAATAGGACCGTCTTGCTCCTAAACTGAAAGCCTCAGACAGAGTATTGTGTCGAAGTTGGGAGGTATTTGTTAAGGTGTATAAGACGTTGATGAAAGTACATTTAAAGTATTGTGGTCAGTTTTGGTCACCGTGCAAATATGTTGTCAAACTGGAAAGAGTGCAGAGAAGATTAACGAGCCTGTTGCTAGGATACTAAGGTCTGAGCTATAGAGGAAGATTGGGCAGGCCAGGATATCATTCCTTGGAGAGCAGGAGGGTGAGGAGTGATTATAGAAATGTACAATATCATGAGAGGAATAGATCGGGTAAATACACAGTTAGACAAGGGAATTAAATACCGAGTTAGATGAGGAAACTATGTAAATGACAATTTAGACGAGGGGATTAAAGGTAACATCTCTACGTTTGCGGATGACACATAATATAGCTATGTGGCAGTGTGAGCTGCGAGGAGGATGCCATGAGGCTGCAGGGTGACTTGTATAGGTTGGGTAATTGGGCTGAAGCATGGCAGATGCAGTATAATGCGGATAAATGTGAGGTTATCCACTTTGGTGGCAGGAACAGGAAGGCAGATTACTATCTGAAAGGTGTCAGATTAGGACACGCGGAGGTGCAATGAGACCTGTGTGTGTTTATACATCAGTCACTGAAAATAAGCATGCAGGTACAGCACGCAGTAAAGAAAGCCAATGGCATGTTGGCCTTCATTGCGAGAGGACTTGAGTTTAGAAACAAGGAGGTCCGACTGCATTTGTACAGGGCCCTGGTGAGACCACACCTGGAGTATTGTGTACAATTTCAGTCTCCTAATTTGAGCAAGGACATTATTTCCATTGAGGGAATGCAGTGTAGGTTCACGAGATGAATTCCCGGGATGGTGGGAATGACGTGTAATGAAATAATGGGTCGACTGGGCTTGTATTCGCTGGAATATTGAACGATGAGAGGTGATTTTAAAGAAACATATAACACTCTTTGAGGATTATACAGGGTGGATGATGGAAAGATTTTCCCGCTGTGGGGGAGGCCAGAACCAGGGGTCACAGTTTAAGAATTAGAACTGAGACGAGTAAATGCAGTTTTAATCCGGAGAGTTGTGAATCTGTGGAATTCTCTGCCACAGAAAGCCGTGGAGGTCAAACCACTGGATGTTTTCAAGATTGAGTTAGAGTTAGCTCTTCGTTGTTAGGGAATCGAGGGATTTGGGGAAAAAGCAGGAACGGGTACTGATTTTGGATGATAAGCCATGATTGTATTGAATGGCCGTTCTGACTCAAAGGGCCGAATGGCCGACTCCTGCTATTTTCTAAGGTTCTTTATTTCTATCTTTCTAGTCAGGAAAATGTAGATAAACTGTTACCACTGAAGGCAGGTACATCCCCAGGGCCTAATGGCCTGTATCACAGAAAACTCAGGGAGGTGGCAGGGAAATCATGGATGATTGGTGATAATTGTCCAATGCCTGGAGACTCTGGATCAGTTCCCGTGGACTGGGGCGGAGCTAATGTAATGCCACATTTTACGAAAGGATGGAGAAAGAAAACAGGGCATCATAGACAGTAATCATCGTTAGTGTGGAACGTGTTTGAGTCCCCCCTCCCTCTCCCCACAACCTCTCCCCTTATTCCCCTCCACCTCCATCTCCCACCTCCATCTCCCACCTCCATCTCCCACCTCCCTCCCCTCCCTCCTCCCCTCTCTCCTCCCCCTACCCCTCCCCCTCCTCCCCCTCCACCTCCCTCTCCCCCTCCCCCTCCCCCTCCCTCTGCCCCATCCTCTCACACTCCCTTATCACCTCTGTCCTTCCCTCACCCCCTCCCTCTGCCCCTCCCCCTTCACGCTCTCCCTTTCTTGCTGCCCCTCCCCGTCGCTCTCTCTTGGAAACAGCCAGTGAGTTGGCCTCCACTGCCGTCTGCGGCAGCAGACAATTCCACAGCTTCACAACTCTCGGTGTGAAAAGGTTTTTCCTCATCTCGGTCCTAAATTGCCTGCCCCTTATACTTAAACCATGATCTCCTGTTTCTGGCATCCCCCAACATATTTCCTGCATCTAGCCTGTCCAACCTCTTAAGAATGTTGTACGTTTCCAAAAGATCCGCTCTCATGCGTATAATTTCCAGTCCAGTCGACCCATTATTTCATCACTTGTCAGTCCCGCCATCCCGGGAATTAAGTCAAGTAAAGTCACTTTTATTTCTATAGCACATTTAAAAAGTAACTCTCGTTCACCAAAGTGCTTTACATTGGTGGAGGTACTGACGTTATACAACATTGGTTCATAGATTAAATACAAACATCACTACATACATATAGCACTCGCTCAGAGGACGTCAAGAAAGGTTTGGGGGTAGAGATGAGTTTTAAATCTCAACGTAAAGGAGTCGATGGAGGGGGCAGTTCTGATGAAAAGGGGAATGCTGTTCCACAGTCTAGGAGCTGCAACCGCAAAGGCGCGGTCGCCCCTGAGGTTGTGTCTAGACCGCGGGACATTCAGCAACCCCAAGTCGGCCGATCTAAGGGTCCTGGAGGTGGAGTGGTGAGTAAGCAGACCTTTGATGTAGGTGGGGGCAAGCCCATTGAGGGCTTTGTAGACATAGAGGAGGATCTTGAAATCCATTCGGAACCGCAGAGGGAGCCAGTGGAGAGAAGCCAGGACCGGGGTGATGTGGTCCCTTTTTCGGGTGCCCGTCAGGAGTCTCGCTGCGGCGCTTTGGACCAGTTGCAGGCGGGAGAGGGAAGATTGGCTGATGCCAGTGTAAAGGGAGCTGCAGTAATCTAGGCGGGAGGAGATAAATGTATGGATGATCTTTTCGAGGTCATCAAACTGGCGGAATTGTTTTATTTTAGCTATCATCCGAAGCTGAAAGAAGCTAGCTTTTACTACGACATTGACTTGTTTGTCAAATTTCAATGCTGACTGAAATATCACACCAAGGTTTTTGACGTGAGGTTTGAGTAGTGGGGAAAGGCTTTCAAGGCTGCATGCTATCATTTTGATTGAGTGCGAGGGGCCGAGAAGGATGACCTCAGACTTACTCTCGTTTAGTTGAAGGCAATTCTGGGCCATCCATGACTTTATATCCTCGAGGCAGCAGATAAGGTTAAGCAGATTTGATTAACATGGTGAATCTACGCTGCACTCCCTCAACGCAGGAATTGCTGTGTTAAGAATTGTTGTACGTTAGACTCCTGTCTGTCCTCTATAGCTCTGCCTGCAACACCATCATCCATTCTAAACTAATCTCCAAGCTGCTGGACCTAGCATTTCGCCCATCCTCTGCCACTGGATCTAAAACATTCTGACCCTTCCAATCGGTGAAGATAGGTGACGCCTGTACAAATTAAGATTCTATCCACTTCTGCGTCAGTAATAACCACTGACTTGGCCTCTATTGTGGCAAAAAATCCACAAATTCACCACCCTCTAAATAAAGGTATTTCTCATATATTTTCCAAAAACGGCATTTTATTCAGAGCCTATGGCCTCTTCTGCTAAACTCTCCCACTAGTGGAAACATCCGCTCCACATCTACTCTATCCAAGTCTTTCTCAATTATCTATGTTTCAATGAGGTCCTCCCCTCATTGTTCTAAACTCCAGTGAGTACAGGCCCAGTGCCGTCAAACGCTCATCATGGGTGTCGAAGACAAACTCTTCAATAAGACTCGTGGGCGACTTGATCCGCCGTCAGCAGTGAATGTATTTTACTGGCACAAGGAGAGAAGTGGTGGGCTGTGACCCCAACTCTAAAACTAAGTTGCTACAGTAGAGCATTTTCCACCAAACGGATAATTAGTAAGGAAGTACAAGGGTGAGGTAGATTGATATGTAAATTACAGAATCTATACTTTACTTTTACATTACACAAAGGTCGATTCTTCTTGGCTCCGTACATAACCGGGTACAGAAGGTAAGGATTATTAATATGTTAATAATTCTGACACTAGATGGCAACCTGGCCCAACGGGACACATGGATAATGAAGGTACCTGTGCTCAATAGCGGTTTCCTGCTGGTGGTTACTGAGTGCTGCAATGAGCTACGGTCAGAATAATGAGTATTTTATTGACGGTAGACAATAATGCTGGAGGAACCCAGCGGGTGAGGCAGCATCTATGGAGTGAAGGAAATATGTGACCTTTTTTCACACTGATGTGGGGGGAGTCGGAGACCAGTGGGCTGTGGGAGAGCTGGGAAGGGGAGGGGAAGGTGGGAGAAAGCAGGGACTGCCTCAAATTGGAGAAGTCAATGTTCATACCGCTGGGGTGTAAACTGCCCAAGCGGAATATGAAGTGCTGCTCCTCCAATACCCATGGTCCTCACTCTGGCCATGGAGGAGGCCCAGGACAGAAAGGTCGGATTCGGAATGGGAGGGGGAGTTGAAGTGCTGAGCCACCGGGAGATCAGGTTGGTTAATGCGAACCTAGCGGAGGTGTTGGGCGAAGAGATCGCGAAGCCAACGCTTGGTCTTACCGATGTAGAGCATCTGACACCAAGAGAAGCAGATGCAATAGATGAGATTGGAGGAGGAGCAGGTGAACCTCTGCCTCACATGGAAAGACTGCTTGGGTCCTTGGATGGAGTCTAGGGGAGAAGAAAAGTGACAAGTGTAGCATTTCCTGGGAAAGGGAAAGCGCCAGGAGAGGGGATGGTTTGGGTGGGAAGGTCGAATTGACCAGGGAGTTATGGCGGGAGCGGTCTCTGTGGAATGCTGAAAGGTGAAGAGATGGGAAGATGTGGCCAGTGGTGGGATCCCGTTAGAGTTGGTGAAAATGACGGAGGATAATTTGTTGCATGTGAGGTGGGGAGGAAGGTGAGGACAAGGGGGACTCTGCCCTTGTTACAAGTAAGGGGAATGGGAGTGAGAGAAGAGTTACGGGGTATAGAAGATACCCTGGTGAGAGCCTCATCAATAGTCGAAGAGGGGACCCCCCCTTCCCAAAAGAGTGAGGACATCTCCGTTGCTCTGGTTTAGAACACGTCAACCTTGGTGCAGATGCAACCGACGGTATTAGCTGGCATCTTTGGAGTTTGGCGCGTAACGGAACATTAAGGTGAGGGAACGATATGTTAATGGTTTGTGCGTCAGGGTCGGGGCGTAGTGGAGATAATGATTGGTATTGGAACTCGCTGTATAACCCACGAGATGCATCAGAGGGCGCAGCAGAGTTGGAAATGTTCTTGTGACAAGGGAGGCCCTCGCTGGTGACTTTATTAAATGTATTTAATGAATAAATCACCTTCAACAGTTTTGGGACTTCCACAGATCGCAAGATACCTTTATACTGCAATTATGTTCAGGGTTATGCCATTAATTGTGTATTTTGCGATCACTTTTCCACTGTTAAAGTGCAACATCTCACACTTGCATTAGAATAAACACCGCCTGCTATTTCCACCCCCACCACCCCATTTCTGCCCCTGGTTCTGGATCTGATTGACTGCTGCTCAAACACCTCATCAGTGGTTATCGCGCGCAGGTCGCAGTCAGTAGACTAGCGAATACATTTTGCAGTGGGCCCTTTTGACCAAGTTGAGGAGGTCTGGTTGCTCAATCCCCTTTTTGACCCTAATCTCCATGTCACTGTTTTCTGAGACAGCCTCCTTCACATTCCACAAGCCCAGTAAACATGTACATGTACTTCACTAAGGAATAAAGCCTTAATTGCAAGAGGATTTGAGTTTAGGAGCAAGGAGGTTCTACTGCAGTTGTGCAGGGCCCGGTGAGACCACACCTCGAGCGCTGTGTGCAATTTTGTTCTCCTAATTTGGGGAAGGACTTTCTTGCTATTGAGGGAGTGCAGCGAGAGTTCACCAGGTTTATTCCCGGGATGGCGGGGCTGACAAGTGATGAAAAAATGGGTCTTGTATTCGCTGGAAATTAGATGAGAACGAATCTTACACTGTTGAAATATAAAACATTCTTAGAGGATTGGACAGGCTAGACGCAGGAAAAAGGTTCCCGATGATGGTGGATTCCAGAACCAGGGGTCACAGATTACGAATAATGGGGAGGCCATTTAGGACAGTGATGAGGAAAAACATTTTCACCCAGAGAGTTGTGAACCTGTAGAAGTATCTGCTATGGAGGGCAGTGGAGGCCGATTCACTGGATGTTTTCAAGACATAATTAGATTTTGCTCTTAGGGCTAAGGGAATCAAGGAATATGGGGGGAAAACCGAACGGGAGGCTGATTGCGTTCTATGATCAGCCATGATCATATTGAATGGCTGCGCTGGCTCGAAGGGCCGAATGGCCTACAGCTATTTGTTTCTATAATTCTATGTTCCTATCTCTCAAAACACAAACAAACTCCTAGAAAAACTAGAGGACCGAGGATCTAGCGGGAGGGAGGAACTGAAGATCATCCACGTTTGTCAGGAAATGGTGTTAGGAAAACTTTTGGGAATAAAGGCAGAGATAACCGTAGGATTGAGTTGTTTGCATCCCAGAATATTCTAGGATGTGGTCCAGGAAATCGGGGATAATTGATCATCATTTTCCAATGTTCTTTTAACTGCATTACTCTCCGTGGGCTGGAGGGTAGCGAATGTAACGTCACTGTTTATGAAAGGAGAGAGAAAGAAAACAGGGCATCATAGACTGACATCTGTAGTGGGGAAGATGCTTGTATCCTGCTCCCTCTCCCCATTCCCTCTCACCCTCCCTCTCCTACCTCCCTCTCCACCCTCCCCCTCCCCCTCCCTCCCCCCTCTCTCACCCCCTGCCTCTCCCCTGCCGCTCCGGCTCCCCCTCCCTCTCCCTCTCCCTCCCCTCTCCCCGCTTCCCTTCCTGATACCACTCTCTCCTCTCCCTCTTCCACTCCCTGTTCTCCTGCTGCTGCTCTACACCTCCCGATCCTCCTCCAACTTCTCCCCATCCCCTCCACCCCATTCATCTCTTGTTTCCTCTCCCACTCCCACCCTTGTCTACCCCTCTCTCACTCTGTCTCTCTCCTTCTCCCTCAGCCCCCTCCCACTCCCCATCCCACAGTCCCTCCCACTCCCCATCCCACAGTCCCTTCCTCTGCCTCTCGCTCTGTCCCTCCGAAACCCCGCCATCACCTATTCACCCACCCACCGCCTCCCTGCCCCTCCCTCAGCACCGTTCACCCCCCTCTCTCTCTCTGCACCTCTATCTGGCCATCCCATCACCCCTCCTCCTCCTTGTCCCCCTCCCTGCAGCTTACCCTCCCTCTCCCTCCACTAACTCCCACTCCCCTCCTCCTCAACCCCCTCCCTCTCCCGCTCCTTGCACCTTCCTCTCCCTCTCCCTCCACCAACTCCCCCTCCTCCTCAACACCCTCCTTGTCCCCCGATGGATGCATAGTCTTTTATCCAGTGAGGGAATCATGACCATAGGGCATAGGTTCAAGGTGAAATGGAAAAGGTTTAATAGGAATCCGAGGGGTAACTTTTCCACACCGAGGGTGTATGGAACGAGCTGCCAGAGGAGGTCGTGGAGGCTGGGACTATCCCACCGTTCAAAAACATTTAGACAGGTATATGGAGAGGTCAGGATTGTGGGGATAAGGAGCAAGCGCAGGCAGGTGGGACTAGGCTAGCGGGGACATTCTTGGCCGGTGTGGGCTAGTTGGGCCGAAGGGCCTACGTCCACACTCTATCACACTATGACTCTATCACCCACCCTTCGCTCTCCCCCTCATCCCTCCACTCCATTCGTCACTCCCTCCCTGTCCCCTCCCTCACATCTGCCTCCCCCCCACTCCCGCTGCCTTCTACTGCCTCTCACTGCCCCCCTCTGCCTCCCAAGCTACCTCCCTCTGGCTCCCTTGCCGTTCCTCTGCCTCCATCTCCTGCATCTCATTCCCACCTCATTCCCAAGCTGAAGAAGTGTTTCGGCCCGAAACGTTGCCTATCTCCTTCACTCCATAGATGATGCTGCACCCGCTGAGTTTCTCCAGCATTTTGTGTACCCTCGATTTTCCAGCATCTGCAGTTCCTTCTTTTACTCTCAATCCCACCCCTTCTCTCCCCTTCTCTCTGCCCTCTCTCTTCCTCTCCATCTCCCCATCTCTTCCTCCCTCTCTCTTGTCTCCCCCTGTATCTCCACATCGCTCTCCCTCTCTACCCCGTCTTTGTTGCCTGCCTCTCCCTCTCCCCATTTCTCTAGTGTCTTCCACTTTAAAACATTGCATCTCGTCCCAGTTTCTCTCCCTTCCTTCTCCCCCAACGCTCTCTCCGCCGTTCTTCCCCATCTCTCACTCCCGATCCAGCTCCCCTCTCTCCCTCTTCTTCCCTCCTCCCTGTCCCATCGGCTCAGTCCCCATCCCCAGCGGAGGTTCAGCCAGATGGATGGCCGTCAGAAGAGGCAGCGGGCAGTGCAGGACTCTCCGTGGCTCTCCCCCTCTCCGACAAGCACTGCCTTCTGCATACTATTGGGGTGACGGACCCTCGGGGGAATATTGCATCAGTGGTCGGGACAATGAGACCACCTCAGGCTCTGTAGGGCTACGTCTCCACCAGCGATAGTGATGGGGACTATCAGAGAATCTGCGGCCATGGCCGAGACTCCAGGATGGTGAGTTGCCTCCTTGGTGCCAGTTCTGAGCGGGTACATGACATTGTGGAAGGGGGAGGTGAGCAGCCAGAGCTCATGGTCCATATTACTAGCAAAGACACAGGTAGAGAGTTAGCACCTCATATTCAGCTTGGAGAGTCTGCATCCTCTGGGCTTAAACATTGAATTTTCTCAATTCTGTTAACCCAGACTGCCCCCTCCCCCTCCCCACCTCTCCCTCAGCCCTCGGGCCCTGACATTCCTTCTCCATCTCCCCCCCCACCCCAGTCGCACTAGCTTCTCATTTTCACACCACAAACAGCTTACAATGGCCTGTTTCCTTTATCATCAATACTTTTTTGCATATCTTTCATTCATTGTTCTTTATCTCTCCACATCTCTGTCTGTATCTCTCGTTTCCCTGATCCCTGACCAGTCTGAAGAAGGGTCTCGACCCGAAACGTCGCCTATCACCTTCGCTCCTTAGATGCTGCTGCACCCGCTGAATTTCTCCAGCTTTTTGTGTAACCCTCGATTCTCCAGCATCTGCAGTTCCTTCTTTAACAGGTAGAGAGTGGGACAGGTTGGGAAAGTGGGTAATTAAGTGGCAGATGGAGTATAGTGGAACAAGGTGTGGAGTCATGCATTGTGGTTGTTGGAATAAAGGTGTTGACTAATTTACAAATGAGGAGAGAATCCAGAAATCAGAGATGCAAAGGTACTTGGGAATGCTGGTGTAGGATTCCCAAAAAGTTAATCTGCAAGTTGAATCGGTAGTGAAGAACGCACACTCAATGTTAGTATTTATTTCAGGGATGTAATGTTGAGGCTCTATAAGACGCAGGTAAGGCCACATTCGGAATATTGTGAGCTATTTTATGTACCGTATCTGAGGATGTGCTGGCTATGGAGAGGGTCCAGTGGAGGTTTCCAAGAATGTCCCCAGGAATTAGCACGTTATCCTATGATGAGGGTCAGTCGGCACTGGGCCTGCACTCAGTGGAGTTTAGAAGAATCCTCATTGAAACATACGGAATAGGGAAAGGCTTTGATAGAGTGGATGTGGAAAAGGCGTTTCCACTGGAGTCAATGACTACAGGTCATGGCCTTAGAATTAAAGGACGTTCTGTTAGGAAGCAGATGCTGAGGAATTTCTTCAGTCAGAGGGTGGTGAAACGGTGGAAATCTTTGCCACAGAAGGCTGTGGAGGCCAAGTCAGTGGATAATGTTAAAGCAGACACAGATGGATTAGTTCATTAGTACAGGTGTCAGAGGTTATGGTAAGAAGCCAAGAGAATGGGGTTAGGAGGGTGAGATAGATCAGACATGGATGAATGGTGGAGTAGATTTGATGTGCCGAATGGCCTAATTCTACTCCCATTCCTTATGACCTTATGGCAGGCGGTTAAAAAAGTATCTCCGGTCTTATAATTTCACTCTGTGTAGGAAGGAACCGCAGATGCTGGATTAAACCGGAGATAAAAACAAAATGCTGGAGTAGCTCAGCGGGACAGGCAGGAACTCTGGAGACACGGGGGTAAGGGATCGCACTACCTGTGCCACGTGTTCAGGAGACAAGAAAGAGGAAGACAGAGCAGATCAGTAGGTGACTCAGTAGCTGGTGCAGGGGGTGGGGCTTCAGGCATAGAGTCATACAGCATGGAAACAGGCCCTCTGGCCCAACTTGTCCTTGCCCATGCCCCATGCACTCGTACTACCAGCCTGTGTTTGACCCATATACCTGTAAACATGTGCTATCCATGTTCCTGTACACATGAATGTTCAATGTTATCGTAGACTGTGTCTTTGCAACTGATGTGTTACAATGATGGGAGATATATTCTACACTCTGTATCTTGCACTTTGCTCCATCTGTTGTACTCCAGTTTGCCTTGATTGTGTTTATGTTCAGTATATCCTTATCTGATTATATAGCATGCAAAACAAAGCTTGACACTGTACCTCGGTACATGGGCAGAGCATTATATAGGAAAGGTGCATTCATTCTGATGGGATTCTGTAGGTTTCCCAAAAGACAGCTATTAGTACCTGCCTCAACTACCTCCTCTGGCAGTTCGTTCCATATACACAACACCCTTTGTGTAAATAGTCACTCCTCATGCTCCTATTACATATTTCCCCCCTCACCTGATACCCATGTCCCTGGTTCTTACTTCCCGTTATCTTGGCAATAGACTGGGTACTTACCTGATCTATTCCTCTCATGATGTTCTACACTTCTATGAGATCACTCCTCACCCACCTGCGCTCCAAGGAATAATGTCGTAGCCTGCCCAATCTCCCTCTATAGCTTAGGCCCTCGTGTCCTGGCAACAGCCTCGTTAAACTTATCTGCACCATTTCCAGCTTGACAACATATTTCCCTTAACACGGTGACCAACACTGAACACAATACTCTAACTGTGTTCTCATCATCATCTTATACAACTGCAACATGACCTCCCGACTTCTACACAATACTCTGATGCAGGCCAATGTGCCAAATGCCTTTTTAATCACCATATCTACCCATCATGCCATTGCAAGGAAGTATGTAACTGCACTCGTACATCCCTCTGCTCCACAGCACTTCCAAGAGCCCAACCTTTCACTGTTTAGGTGCTGCCCTTATTAAACTTCACAAAATGCAACAACTCACATTTCTATGTATTAAACTCCATCAGACATTCCTCAGCCCACCTGCCCAACCGATCAAGATCTTGCTGCAATTTCTCACAAACATTTTCAGTATCTACAATACCACACAGTGTAGTGTTAGCTGCAAATTTGCTGCTCATGCCTTGTTCGTTCTCACCGCTACTCACAGGCCTCCCGTCTGAAAAACAACCTTCCACCATCACCCTCTGCTTCCTTCCATGAAGCCAGGTTTCTATCCATTCAGCTATCTCTCCTTGGATCCCTTGCAATCTTACCTTCCAAAGCAGCCTACCATGTGGATGCTTGTAAAATATCTTTGCTCAAATCCACACATACAACGTCGACAGCTCTGTCATCATCAACGTTTTTGGTCACATCTGCAAGACGCTCAATCAGGTTCGTGAGACACGATCTCCCACGTACAAATCTGTACTGACTATCCCTAATCAGCCCTTGTCCATCTCAGTACATGTGTATCTCATCTCACCTTCCTGTCGTACAACTGTGCTCTATTGTGCAACACTCTCAACGACTCTATCATTTACTGAGCTCATGACATAGCAAAGCATCACCTGAGACTTGTCACAGTTCCTCTGCTGTTCCTCAGCTAGTTTTTTGGAAACCTTCAGAATCCCATCAGAATGAATGCACCTTTCCTATTTAATGCTCTGCCCATGTACCGAGGTAGAGTGTCAAGCTTTGTTTTGCATGCTATATATTCAGATAAGGATATACTGAACATAAACACAATCAAGGCAAACTGGAGTACAACAGATGGAGCAAAGTGCAAGATACAGAGTGCAGAATATATCTCCCAGCATTGAAACACATCAGTTCCAAAGACAAAGTCTACGATAAAATTGAACATTCATGTGTACAGGTACATGGACAGGACATGTTTACAGGGATATGGGTCAAACACAGGCTGGTAGTACGAGTGTATGGGGCATGGGCATGGACAAGTTGGGCCAGAGGGCCTGTTTCCATGCTGTATGACTCTATGTATGAAGCCCCCACCCCCTGCACCAGCTCCTGAGTCACCTACTGATCTGCATTGTCTTCCTGTTTCTTCTCTCTTGAACACGGGGCACAGGGAGTGCGATCCCGGCAATTGGGAATAGTTCAGATGAACTAAAGTGCACTATCCCTCTCTATGAAACACGGTAAACCTGTGTGTGAAGTTTGCGTCCGGCACAGCACTAACACATAAACTGCTTTTAAACGGTGACCTGACAACTGTTTGGATATTTAGTCATCACTAAACTCTGGCCTTGAATCAGATGAATGAAAGATCAACAGGTGTCCAAATTTCTCAAATATACAGATTAAGATGAAAACATAATAGAATTGCCTGTCCAATAAATTGGTCATTTTAATACAGTCCCTGCTGCTCTTATATTCAGATTCGATCGGGTGGGATTGGTCTCTTTGGAGCAAGAATAGAAACATTGAAACATAGAAAAATAGGTGCAGGAGTAGACCATTCAGCCCTTCGAGCCTGCACCGCCATTCAATATGATCATGGCTGATCATCTAACTCAGTATCCCTTACCTGCCTTCTCTCCATACCCCCTGACCCCTTTAGCCACAAGAGCCACACCCAACTCCGTCTTGAGTATAGCCCATGAACTGGCCTGAACGACCTTCTGTGGCAGAGAATTCCAGAGACTCACCACTCTCTGTGTAATAAATATTTTCCACATCTCGGTCCTAAAGGAATTCACACTTATCCTTAGAATGTGACCCCTTGTTCTGGACTCCCCCAACATCGGGAACAATCTTCCTGCATCCAGCTTGCCCAACGCCTTAACAATTTTCTTAGTTTCTGATAGATCCCCCCTAAATCTTCTAAATACCACTGGATACAAGCCGAGTCTATCCAGTCTTCCTTCATATGAATGTCCCGACATCCCAGGAATCAGTCTGGTGAACATTCTCCGAACCCCCTCTATGGCAAGAATGTCTTTCCTCAGAGTTAGAGACCAAAACTGTACGCAATACTCCAGGTGTGGTCTCACCAAAATCCTGTACAACGGCAGTAGAACCTCCCTGCTCGTATACTCAAACCCTTTTTCTATGAATGCTAACATTTAATTTGCTTTCTTCACTGCCTGCTGCACCTGCATGCCTACTTTCAATGACTGGTGTACCATGACACCCAGGTCTCGTTGCATCTCCCCTTTTCCTAATCTGCCACCATTCAGATAATAGTCTACCCTGATGTTTTTGCCACCAAAGTGGATAACCTCACATTTATCCACATC
>CAUPSL010000039.1:0-64588 GCA_963514005.1 Raja brachyura
GGGCCTCCTCCATTGCCCAGCGCAAATTGGAGGAACAGCACCTCAGCGGTATGAACATTGACTTCTCTAACTTCAGATCGCCCTTGCTTTCTCTCTCCATCCCCTTCCCAGTTCTCCCACTCGTGTTACTGTCTCCGCTGCATTCTATCTTTGTCCCGCCCCCCTCCCCTGACATCAGTCTAACGAAGGGTCTCATAGAAACATAGAAACATAGAAAATAGGTGCAGGAGTAGGCCATTCGGCCCTTCGAGCCTGCACCGCCATTCAATGTGATCATGGCTGATCATCCAACTCAGTATCCCGTACCTGCCTTCTCTCCATACCCCCTGATCCCTTTAGCCACAAGTGCCACATCTAACGCCCTCTTAAATATAGCCAATGAACTGGCCTCAACTACCTTCTGTGGCAGAGAATTCCACAGACTCACCACTCTCTGTGTAAAGAATGTTTTCCTCATTTCGGTCCTAAAGGAATTCCCCCTTATCCTTAGACTGTGACCCCTTGTTCTGGACTCCCCCAACATCGGGAACAATCTTCCAGCATCTAGCTTGTCCAACCCCTTAAGAATTTTGTAGGTTTCTATAAGATCCCCCCTCAATCTTCTAAATTCCATCGAGTACAAACCGAGTCTATCCAATCTTTCCTCATATGAAAGTCCTGACATCCCAGGAATCAGTCTGGTGAATCTTCTCTGTACCCCCTCTATGGCAAGGATGTCTTTCCTCAGATTTGGAGACCAAAACTGTACGCAGTACTCCAGGTGTGGCCTCACCAAAACCCTGTACAACTGCAGTAGAACCTCCCTGCTCCTATACTCAAATCCTTTCGCTATGAATGCTAACATACCATTTGCTTTCTTCACTGCCTGCTGCACCTGCATGCCTACTTTCAATGACTGGTGTACCATGACACCCAGGTCTCGTTGCATCTCCCCCTTACCTAATCTGCCACCATTCAGATAATAGTCTACCCTCATGTTTTTGCCACCAAAGTGGATAACCTCACATTTATCCACATTGTACTGCATCTGCCATGCATCTGCCCATTCACTCAGCCTATCCAAATCACCCTGCAGCCTCCAAGCATCCTCCTCACACCTAACTATACCCCCCAGCTTGGTATCATCTGCAAATTTGGAGATGTTGCATTGAATTCCCTCGTCCAAATCATTAATATATATTGTAAATAGCTGGGGTCCCAGCACTGAGCCTTGCGGCACCCCACTAGTCACTGCCTGCCATTCTGAAAAGGACCCGTTTACTCCTACCCTTTGCCTCCTGTCTGCTAGCCAGTTCTCTATCCACATCAATACTGAACCCCCAATACCGTGTGCTTTAAGTTTGTATGCTAATCTCTTATGCGGGACCTTGTCGAAAGCCTTCTGAAAGTCTAGATATAACACATCCACTGGTTCTCCCTTATCCACTCTACTAGTTACATCCTCGAAAAATTCTATCAGATTTGTCAGACATGATTTACCTTTCGTAAATCCATGCTGACTTTGTCCAATGATTTCACCACTTTCCAAATGCGCTGCTATCCCATCTTTAATAACTGACTCTAGCAGTTTCCCCACTACCGATGTTAGACTAACTGGTCTGTAATTCCCCGCTTTCTCTCTCCCTCCTTTTTTAAAAAGTGGGGTTACATTAGCTACTCTCCAATCCTCAGGAACTACTCCAGAATCTAAGGAATTTTGAAAAATTATCACTAATGCATCCACTATTTCTGTGGCTACCTCCTTGAGTACTCTGGGATGCAGACTATCTGGCCCTGGGGATTTATCGGCCTTCAATCCGTTCAATTTACCCAACACCACCTCCCGGCTAACCTGGATTTCACTCAGTTCCTCCATCTTATTTGACCCCCGTTCCACTGCTATTTCCGGCAGATTATTTATGTCTTCCTTAGTGAAGACAGAACCAAAGTAGTTATTCAATTGGTCTGCCATGTCCTTGTTCCCCATGATCAATTCACCTGTTTCTGACCTGTCTCAAACCGAAACGTCGCCCATTCCTTCTCTCTAGATATGCTGCCTCCCCCGCTGTTCCTCCAGCATTTTGTGCCTCCCATTCAGATAATAATCTGCCTTCCTGTTCTTGCCACCAAAGTGGATAACCTCACATTTTTCCACATTTATACTGCATCTGCCATGCATCTTCCCACTTCCAACCTATCCAAGTTACCCTTCAGCCTCATAGCATCCTCATCACAGCTCACCCTGCAACCCAGCTTTGTGTCACCCACAAACTTGGAGATGTCACTCATCTAAATCATTAATATATATTGTTTATAACTGGGGTCCTGGCATCGAGCCTTGAGGCTCCCCATTCTGCCTGCCACTCAGAAAATGACCTTTTAATTCCTACTCTTTGCTTCATGGCGGCCAACCAGTTCTCTATCCATGTCAATACCCTACCCCCCCCCCCAATACCACGTGTACACTAATCTCTTGTGCGGGACCTTGCCAAAGGCTTTTTGAAAGTCCTGATACACCACATCCACTGGCTCTCCCTTATCGTTCCTACTTGTTACATCCTCAGAAAATTCCACAAAATTAGTCAAGCATGATTTCCTCTTCATAAATCCATGCTGACTTTGACCAATCCTGTCACTGTTTTACAAATGTGCTGCTATAACATCTTTAATAATCAACTCCAGCATCTTCCTCACTATGTAAGGTCTATAATTCCCCGTTTTTTCTCTCACTCCTTTCTTAAAAGTGGAGTTACATTGGCTATCCTCCAGTCCTCAGGAACAGATCCAGAGTCGAGAGAACTTTGGAAAATGATCACCAATGCATCCACAATTTCTAGGGCCACCTCCTTGAGTACTCTGGGATGCAGACCATCAGGCCCTGGGGATTCATCTGCCTTCAGTCCCAACAGTTTACCCAACACCATTTCCTGACTAATGTGGATTCCCTTCAGTTCATCCCTCCCACTAGATCCTCAGTCCCCTAGTATTTCTGGGAGATTGTTTGGGTTTTCCTTGGTGAAAACAGAAACAATGTACTCGCTTAATTATATTGCCAATTCCTTGCTTCCCATTATAAATTCACCTGTCTCTGATTGTAAGGGACCTACATTTGTCCACTAATCTTTTCCTTTTTACATATCTAAATATGTTTTTACAGTCAATATTTATATTCCCCACAAGCTTTCTTTCATGCTCTTTTCTCCCCCTTAATTAACCCCTTTGTCCTCTGTTAAGTTCTAAATTTCTCACAGTCCTTTAGTTTGCCGCTTCTTCTGTTCAATTTATATACCTCCTCCTTGGATTTAACACTATCCTTGATTTCCCTCATTAGCCACGGTTGAGCCGCTTTCTCCGTTTTAATTTTTTCGCTATACAGGGATGAACAATATTCAGAGTTCATCCATGCGGTCTTTAAATCTTTGCCATAGCATCTCCACGGGCAACCCTTTAAGTAAAATTGGCCAGTCTATTCTAGCCAATTCCTGTCTCATACCTTCAAAGTCTCCTTTCTTTAAGTTCCGGAAACTAGTCTCTGAATTAAACATGTCACTCTCTATCCTAATGCAGAATTCCACCATATTATGGTCTGTTGCCCAAGGGGCTTTGCACAACAAAGCTAACTAATCCTTCCTCATTATACAATACCCAGTCAAAGATGGCCTGCCCTCTAGTAGGTTCTGCTACATATTGGTTTAAAAAACATCCCGTATACATTCCAGTAAATCCTTGTCCTCAGCGCTGCTACCAATTTGGTTAGCCCAATCTACAGCATACTGTATGTAGATTAAAGTCACCCATGGTAACTGTTATACCTTTGCTACATGCATCCCTATTTTCCTGCTTATTGCCATCCCCAACCTCCCTACTGCTGTTTGGTGGTCTGAATACAGAGTGGGGGAAGGGTGTGAGAGTGTGGGGGGGGGGGAGGGGGGGGGGGGGGGAGGGGGGGGGGGGTGTGGGGTGGGGGGGGAGACTGAGGGAGGGTGTGAGAGAGGCGAGCTGGATGGGAGATGGTGAGCGGAGGAGTTTGGGGACAGGAATGCAGAGCCAACCTTGGAGATGGCCGCCTCATCCTGGGCGGCGCCGTCTCGATACCAGACGATGTGTGCGGCCGGTTTGGCTCCACTGGCTCGGCAGGTCAGGTTGTATGTGGAGCCAGCCCTCAGCAAGATCTCTGGTCCTCCATCAACCACTGGCTTGTCGGGGGGAACTAGATGCAGCAAGTGAAGAGAAGATGCAATGAGAGCAGCAGCAGCAGCACAGCTCGTCAACCCAGCTCCCACTGCCTTAGGCTCAACACAAATAGGTGGGCTCAGGGCTGGAGAGGTAGGCAGCATTACGGAAGGTTATCAGAGATAGAGAGGGGCGTGGACAAAAGGGGTAAGGAATGTTGTAGGAGCTGAAGAAAGCTACAGAGGGAGACACAAGGAACTGCAGATTCTGGTTTATCATAAGAAAACAAAGAACTAGAGCAATTCTTCGCATCCAAAGCGGTGGAGTTGATGCCTGACTGTGCTGAGACCTGGCTTTAATCCTGACTAAAGGTGCTCTCCATGCAGCGTTTGAATGTTCTCCCCATGACCTGTGTGGGTTTTCTCTGGGTGCTCCGGCTTCACCCACACTCCAAAGACATATAGGTTTGTAGGACATTTGACTTTGGGAAAATTGTCATTTGTCCATATTGTGTAGGGCAGTGCTAGGGTATGGAGTGATCGCTGCAATCGGTGGGACAAAAAGGCCAGGTTCTGTGCTGTGTCTCGAAACTCGAAACTTTGTGCTTCATGCAGCATCTCTGGAGGACATGGATAGGGCATGTAGCGGGTGGGATCAATGAGGGTAGCATTGGGGAGAAAACTGGAAAAGAGTTGGAGGCAGGCCAGTCCAGCAAGTGATAGGTGGAGCACAGGGAACAGATGGAAAAAAGGGTGGTGGGTTTTACCGAAAATTGGAGATATCTCTGTTGGGTTGTAAACTACCCAGTGGAATACGACGCGTTGTTCTTCCCGTTTGGATGTGGCCTCACTCTGACCATGGACAGAAAGGTTTTATGGGAATGACAAACATATAATATAGAACAGTGAAGAGAGGGTATAGACAATAAGACGACTTTGAAACTGATATGGTTTGGGTGGGGAAGGGATGAAGCGAGGGTATTGACATTGAGACTCAACAAGACCATTGGCTAGACTTATTGAGTCTTGAGTTTAAAAAGAGGACAAGCAGCACTTTAGCAGTCTTTGAGTGCAGGTTGAACACTGCACATACCTCCAAGCTCATCAGAGGAAGGAAGGTTCGGAGTGAGTGTGGGGATTGGCTGAACAATTAGATTGGAAGATTGGTCAATTGGACAATTAGGCAATTTAGCATCTGGTATAAGCAGGACTTGCTCAAGGGGTGTGGCCCAGTCAAGGGAAGTACACTGTGTGAGAAAATGTGAATCTTTGGCTGCGAGTCTTTAGTGAGGAGGCTAAGGGAGGATGCAGAACCAAACGCTGGAGAGGGAGAGACAAAAGAAGGAAATATCAAGCAAGCTGATTCAGTGTGATGCTTGCTGTATGTGGGAGGTCAAGGACACTGCTGGAGCCTCTGGCTGCTACACGTGTGAGAAGTGCATCCAGGTACAGCTCCTGTAGGACCGTGTTGGGGAACTGGAGAAGCAAGTGGATGACCTCTGGTTTGTCTGAGAAACTGAGTTGTTCCTTGACAAGTCCTACAGTAAGATTGTTACACCTAAGGTACTGGAAGAGAGAAGGTGGGTGACGGTGAGAAAGGGAGGGAAGCATGGAATGCAAAGGTCCCCGGGTGTTGTACCTCTTGTGAACAGGTTCACCCACTTAGAAGCTGTCGGGACAGCAGACGTTATCACACTGAGTGGCGGACTAGCTTGCGAAGCAAAAAGGGCTGTAGAGCCAAACCCATAGAGGCGAACGTCAGGCAACGCCATTGTAGTTGGAGACTCCATTGTGAGAGGTACGGACAGGGGTTTCTGCGGCAACAGACGGGATTTAAGGATGGTGTGCTGCCTTCCTGTTGCCAGGATCCAGGATGTCACGGACAGAGTGCAGAAAATCCTCAAGGGTGAATGTGAACAGCCGGAAGGGGTAGCGCATGTCGGCACAAACAATGTCAGAAAGAAGGGGATGAATATTTTAGAGAGCTTGGAAAAATGCTGAAAAGCAGGACCTCCAGGGTGGTTATCTCCAGTTTATTTCCAGTTTGTCGTGCTGGCGAGAGCAGGAACAGGGAGATACAGGACCTGAATGTGTGGCTGAGGAACTGCTGCAGGGGGCAGGGATTTAGATTCTTAGATCACTGGGATCTGTTTTGGAGAAAGGGGAACTGTACAAAAGGGACAAATTGCACCGTAACAGGTGGGGGACCAACATTCAGAGATGTGGCTGCAGGAGGATCGGGCCTGGGAACTTAATATTCAGGGTTATGTGGAATTCTCTGCCTCAGAGGGCAGTGGAGGCAGGTTCTCTGGATGCTTTCAAGAGCACTAGATAGGGCTCTTAAAATAGCGGAGTCGGGCGATATGGGGAGAAGGCAGATACAGGGTACTGATTGGGAATGATCAGCCATGATCACATTGGATGGCGGTGGTGGCTTGAAGGGCTGAATGGCCTACTCCTGCACCTATTGTCTATTGTTATACAGCCTAGAGAAAGGACGGGCAGGTGGGGAGAGGGGGGGGGGGGGGGGGGTAGCTCTGCTGGTGAGGGATGGAATTCCGTCCCTTGCGAGGGAAGACATAGGGACTGACGAGGTAGAGTCACTGGATTGAGTTGAGGAATTGTAAAGGCAAGAAGACACTAATTGGTGTTATCTACAGACCCCCAAATAGTAGCCCGGATGTCGGGTGTAAGTTGCAGCAGGAGTTAAAACTGGCATGTAACAAAGGTAATGCCACTGTGGTGATGGGGGATTTCAATATGCAGGTAGACTGGGAAAATCAGGTTGGTTCAGGACCCCAAGAAAGAGAGTTTGTAGAATGCCTCCGAGATGGATTCTTAGAGCAGCTTGTAATGGAGCCGACCAGAGAAAAGACAATTCTGGATTTGGTGTTGTCCAATGAACCAGATTTGATAAAATAACTCGTGGCAAAGGAACCGCTTGTAGGCAGTGATCATAATATGATTAGTTTTAATCTGCAATTTGAGAAGGTTAAATTGGAAGTGTCAGTGATGCAGTTGAACAAAGGGGACTATGAAGGCATGAGGGAGGAGCTGGCCAAGGTAGACTGGAAAGGGATACTAGCAGGAATGACAGTAGAACAGCAATGGCAAGAATTTCTGGGCATAATCCAGAAGACGCTGGATCATTTCATTCCAAAAAGGAAGAAAGATTCTAAGGGGAGTAGGAGGCAACCGTGACTGGCAAGAGAACTTGGGGATAGAATAAAACTAAAAGAAAAGATGTATAACACTACAAAGAGTAGCCGGAAGCCAGAGGATTGGGAAACTTTCATAGGACAACAGAAGGAAACAAAACGGGCAATACGGGCTGAAAAGATGAAGTACGAGAGGAAGCTCGCCAGGAATATAAAGAAGGACAATAAAAGCTTCTTTAGATATGTTAAGGGAAAAAGAGTAGCAAAGTCATATATAAGTCCCTTGAAGGCAGACACGGGTAAAATTATTATGGGCAACAAGGAAATGGCAAAAGAGTTGAACAGGTGCTTCAGATCAGTCTTCACTATGGAAGACACAAACAATCTCCCAGAAATACTGGAGGACAGAGGATCTAATGGGGTTGAGGAACTGAAAGAAATTTTCATTAGACGAGAAATAGTATTGGGAAGGCTAATGGGACTGAAGGATGATAAATCCCCTGGGCCTGATGATCTGCATCCCAGGGTCCTCAGGGAGGTGGCTCTAGAAATAGTGGACGCATTGGTGTTCATTTTCCAATTAAAGAGTTAAGTGTGGCATTTGGATAGCAGTACTTTGCTATGCTGCGCATGTTGTTCCATTGTTTAAAAAGGGTTCTAAAAGTAAACCTAGCAATTATAGACCGGTTAGTTTAACTTCAGTGGTGGGCAAATTAATGGAAAAGATACTTGGAGATAATATATATAAGTATCTGGATAAAGAGGGTCTAATTAGGAACAGTCAACATGGATTTATGCCTGGAAGGTCATGTTTGACTAATCTTCTTGAATTTTTTGAAGACGTTACTAGGGAAATTGACGAGGGTAAAGCAGTGGATGTTGTCTATATGGACTTCAGTAAGGCCTTTGACAAGGTTCCTCATGGAAGGTTGGTTAAGAAGGTTCAACTGTTGGGTATAAATGCAGGAATAGCAAGATGGATTCAACAGTGGCTGAATGGGAGAAGCCAGAGGGTAATGGTGGATGGCTGTTTGTCGGGTTGGAGGCAGGTGACTAGTGGGGTGCCTCAGGGATCTGTGTTGGGTCCTTTGTTGTTTGTCATGTACATCAATGATCTGGATGAAGGGGTGGTAAATTGGATTAGTAAGTATGCAGATGATACCAAGATAGGGGGTGTTGTGGATAATGAAGAGGATTTCCAAAGTCTACAGAGTGATTTAGGCCAGTTGGAAACATGGGCTGAAAGATGGCAGATGGAGTTTCATGCTGATAAATGTGAGGTGCTACACTTTGGCAGGACAAATCAAAATAGGACATACATGGTAAACGGTAGGGAATTGAAGAATACAGTTGAACAGAGGGATCTGGGAATAACCGTGCATAGTTCCTTGAAGGTGGAATCTCATATAGATAGGATGGTAAAGAAAGCTTTTGGTATGCTAGCCTTTATAAATCAGAGCATTGAGTATAGAAGCTGGGATGTAATGTTAAAATTGTACAAGGCATTGGTGAGGCCAAATCTGGAGTGTACAATTTTGGTCGCCCAATTATAGGAAGGATGTCAACAAAATAGAGAGGGTACAGAGGAGATTTACTAGAATGTTGCCTGGGTTTCAACAGCTAAGTTACAGAGATAGGTTGAATAAGTTAGGTCTTTATTCTCTGGAGCGCAGAAGGTTAAGGGGGGACTTGATAGAGGTCTTTAAAATGATGAGAGGGATAGACAGAGTTGATGTGGACAAGCTTTTCCCTTTGAGAATAGGGAAGATTCAAACAAGAGGGACATGACTTTAGAATTAAGGGACAGAGGTTTAGGGGTAACATGAGGGGGAACTTCTTTACTCAGAGAGTGGTAAAGAAGTGGTAGTGGTGTGGAATGAGCTTCCAGTGGAAGTGGCGGCGGCAGGTTCGTTGGTATCATTTAAAAATAAATTGGATAGGCATATGGATGAGAAGGGTATGGAGGGTTATGGTATGAGTGCAGGCAGGTGGGACTAAGGGAAAAAATGTTGTTCGGCACGGACTTGAAGGGCCGAGATGGCCTGTTTCCATGCTGTGATTGTTATATGGTTATATGGAAAAAGGATTAGTCCAAGTTAACATGAATTTATGAAAGGGAAATCATGCTTGACTAATCTTCTGGAATTTTTTGAGGATGTGACCAGTAAAATAGATGAAGGGGAGCCAGTGGATGTAATGTATCTAGACTTTCAGTAAGCCTCCTGCACGGGAGACTGGTGACTAAAATTAGAGCACATGGTATTGGGGGTAGGGTGTTGACATGGATAGAAAATTGGTTGGCAGACAGGAAGCAAAGAGTAGGAAGTGAACGGGTCCTTTTCAGAATGGCAGGCAGTGGCGAGTGGAGTGCCGCAAGGCTCAGTGTTGGGGCCGCAACTGTTTACCATATATACCAATGATTTGGAAGAGGGAATTAGGAGCAACACTAGCAAGTTTGCGGATGACACAAAGCTGGGTGGCAGTGTGAACTGTGAAGAGGATGTTAGGAGGTTGCAGGGTGACCTGGACAGGTTGAGTGAGTGGGCAGATGCGTTGCAGATGCAGTATAATATAGATAAATGTGAAGTTATCCACTTTGGTGGCAAAAAACAAGGGGGCAGATTATTATCTCAATGGGGTTAGGTTAGGTAAGGGGGAGGTACAGAGAGACCTGGGTGTCTTTGTACACCAGTCACTGAAAGTTGGCTTGCAGGTACAGCAGACAGCGAAGAAAGCTAATGGAATGTTGGCCTTCATAACACGAGGTATAGGAGTAAAGAGGTTCTTCTGCGGTTGTATAGGGTCTGGAAAGACCACATCTGGAGTATTGTGTACAGTTTTGGTCTCCTAATTTGAGGAATTTGTCAGACGCATCATGACACAGTGAACGCAACAGGTGTCCTAAATTTTCTGAGGCGCAACTTCCATCATTGTTCAACTTCTGTCAAGGAGAAGCTATACTTCACCCTCGTTAGACTTCATTTGGACTACGCAGTTGCAGCATGCGACCCATACACAAATAAAAATATTTCTTCCCTCGAACATGTCCAAAGACAGGCAGCTCGATTTGTTACTAACACCTATGAGAGAGAAGCGAGTGTTACCAAACTTCTGAATTCTCTGGGGTGGAACCCTCTCCAAGACTCACCGTTTGACTTGTTTTTACAAAATGTTAAATGGTCAGCTCGACATAGATTACAAGACCTACACCAAACGCAAACCAATTAGGAGTAGACTAGGGCATTTGATCCAATTTGTGATTCCAGCCACCAAGACAGATGTGGACAGCAATTTGTTCTTCCCCTGCACAATTAAAGCATGGAATAATCTCCACCCAACTAAGGTTACCCAACCAGGTACAACTAAATTTAAGGTAGCTTTTCTTCCCAAAAACCCTTTCTGGCTCATCCTCCCTCCACCACCTCCAGTTTAAATTCCATTTGGAATATTTTGGAGGACTGAGAACCAAGAATGGACATCTGTGTAATAGAGGCAGTGCAGCGTAGGTTCACAAGCTTGATCCCTGGGATGGCGGGACTGTCATATGAGAAAAGATTGAAAAGACTAGGCTTGTATTCACTGGAGTTTAGAATGGTGAGGGGGTATCTTATAGAAACACATAAAATTATAAAAGGACTGGACAAGCTAGATGCAGGAAAAATGTTCCGATCTGAGTCTGAAGAAGGGTTTCGGCCCTAAACGTCGCCCATCTCCTTCACTCCATGGATGCTGCTGCACCCGCTGAGTTTCCCCAGCATTTTGTGTACCCCCAAAATGTTTCCAATGTTGGGCGAGTCCAGAACCAGGGGCCACAGTCATAGAATAAAGGGGAGGTCATTTAAGACTGAGGTGAGAAAAAACGTTTTCACCCAGAGAGTTGTGAATTTGTGGAATTCCCTGCCACAGAGGGCAGTGGAGCCCAAATCACTGGATGGATTCAAGAGAGGGTTAGATGGAGCTCTAGGGGCTAGAGGAATAAAGGGATATGGGGAGAAGGCAGGCACGGGTTATTGATTTGGGGCGATCAACCATGATCGCAATGAATGACGGTGCTGGCTCGAAGGGCCGAATGGCCTCCTGCACCTATTTTCTATGTTTCTATGACTTTGAATCTGGCACGTTGAAGCTGAAGCTCTCCGTCCCTTCCCCATCCAAGTCGTACCAGATTCAGTCGTCTTGTTGAGTCTCATTGTCTATAGTCGTTTTCACTTGGGCCACAGCTAACAATGGCCTGTTTCCTTTATCATTGACTTTTTTTCATATCTTTCATTCATTTGTTCCACATGTCTCTACATCATCATCCCTTTCCCATCGTCATCTTGTTTCCCTTTCCCCTGAACCTGAAGAAGGATCTCAACCCGAAATGTCACCTACAGTATTCCTTTTCTCCAAATATGCTGCCAGAATAGATGCCTCTATTCCTTGCACTTCCATGTCTATATAATTAAAAGCGTCATCTCGACCACTTCCTGTCTGCGCTGTATATTGATTTTAGAAAAAGCGCTACCATATGTCGCTATGATTTTTGGCTGTTTTAGAAACATAGAAAAATCGGTGCAGGAGTAGGCCATTCGGCCCTTCGAGCCTGCACCGCCATTCAATGTGATCATGGCTGATCATCCAACTCAGTATCCCGTACCTGCCTTCTCTCCATACCCCCTGATCCCTTTAGCCACAAGTGCCACATCCAACGCCCTCTTAAATATAGCCAATGAACTGGCCTCAACTACCCTCTGTGGCAGAGAATTCCAGAGACTCACCACTCTCTGTGTAAAGAATGTTTTCCTCATCTCGGTCCTAAAGGAATTCCCCTTTATCCTCAGACTGTGACCCCTTGTTCTGGACTCCCCCAACATCGGGAACAATCTTCCAGCATCTAGCTTGTCCAACCCCTTAAGAATTTTGTAAGTTTCTATAAGATCCCCCCTCAATCTTCTAAATTCCAGCGAGTACAAGCCGAGTCTATTCAATCTTTCCTCATATGAAAGTCCTGATATCCCAGGAATCAGTCTGGTGAATCTTCTCTGTACCCCCTCTATGGCAAGGATGTCTTTCCTCAGATTTGGAGACCAAAACTGTACACGATACTCCAGGTGTGGCCTCACCAAAACCCTGTACAACTGCAGTAGAACCTCCCTGCTCTTATACTCAAATCCTTTCGCTATGAATGCTAACATACCATTTGCTTTCTTCACTGCCTGCTGCACCTGCATGCCTACTTTCAATGACTGGTGTACCATGACACCCAGGTCTCGTTGCATCTCCCCTTTTCCTAATCTGCCACCATTCAGATAATAGTCTACCCTCATGTTTTTGCCACCAAAGTGGATAACCTCACATTTATCCACATTATACTGCATCTGCCATGCATCTGCCCATTCACTCAGCCTATCCAAATCACCCTGCAGCCTCCAAGCATCCTCCTCACACCTAACTATACCCCCCAGCTTGGTGTCATCTGCAAATTTGGAGATGTTGCATTGAATTCCCTCGTCCAAATCATTAATATATATTGTAAATAGCTGGGGTCCCAGCACTGAGCCTTGCGGCACCCCACTCGTCACTGCCTGCCATTCTGAAAAGGACCCATTTACTCCTACCCTTTGCCTCCTGTCTGCTAGCCAGTTCTCTATCCACATCAATACTGAACCCCCAATACCGTGTGCTTTAAGTTTGTATGCTAATCTCTTATGCGGGACCTTGTCGAAAGCCTTCTGAAAGTCAAGATATAACACATCCACTGGTTCTCCCTTATCCACTCTACTAGTTACATCCTCGAAAAATTCTATCAGATTTGTCAGACATGATTTACCTTTTGTAAATCCATGCTGACTTTGTCCAATGATTTCACCACTTTCCAAATGCGCTGCTATCCCATCTTTAATAACTGACTCTAGCAGATTCCCCACTACCGATGTTAGACTAACTGGTCTGTAATTCCCTGCTTTCTCTCTCCCTCCTTTTTTAAAAAGTTTTACTCACAGTTCTCCTCTGCTGAGCATGCCCTGAGGATTCTAAAACCCTGGATGCCTGGACGTGAATCAGTCACTCTGCATGATCACGAGGGAGAGGCCACGACTCTCATTCTAAGCTGTGAATCAACTGAACTGTGAGTCTGCAATGTACTTGCAATAAATGATTTGTTAGCCCTTAATGACAATGCCATGAGTTGTTTGGCCTGCTGCCCTGCCTGTGCTTGAAACTGCAATGCTTTATTAGGCCCGATTGTGTTTGGAAGGAATAAATGCTTTATTAGGTCCGACTGTGTTTCGCCACTTCTCGGTGTTCGAAAAAGTATTGTGAGTCTGTGAGTCTGTGAGTCTGTGAGTCTGTGAGTCTGTGAGTGCGTGTGTGGTCTAAGTGACTGAGCTGCCAGCCCAAGAATCTATTCAGTCCACAATGTCCATACTAGCCCTCTGGAAACCAGTCCCTTTGGCCCACAACACCATGCTAGCGCTCCAGAAAGCGTCTCTCCCCCCCCCCCCCCCCCTTCTCTCCACTGGCCAGCAATATTGGAATTGGTGGAGAGGTGGAATATTGCGTTGGGGAACCAGCCCTCCCATGTGAAGCTGGGGCACAATGGGTCCCACTTGGTCTAGTACCTATCTAAAAGCCTCTTAAACGCCACTATCATATCTGCCTCCAACACCACTCCTGGTAATGTGTTCCAGGCACCCACCACTATCTATATTTAAAAAAAAACTAGCCTTCATATCTCAATTAAACTTCCCCTCCTCTCACCTTATAGCTATGTCCTCTAGTTTAGCTCACTGCATCCACAACGATCATCGATCACCAATTCACACTAATTCTGTTCTACCACTTTTGTGTTCACTCCCTACATACTGGTGGCAGTTCACAGAGACCAATTAACCCACAAACCTGCACATGTTTAGAATGTGAGAGGAAACCGGAGCACCCGGAGGAAACCTACACGGTCACAGAGAGAACATGCCAACTCCACACAGACAGCACCCGGGGTCAGGATCAAACCCAGGTCACTGGCTCTGAGGCAGCAGCACTAAAGGTTCTGACTGTCTAATTTATCCATGGGCCTAATCATTTTATATATTTCAATTCATCTCCCATCAACTTCCGACATTCCAGAGAAACCAATCCAATTCTTTAGACGTTAGAATTTATGGATGCAACATGGAAACAGGCCCTTCGGCTCACTGAGTCCGTGCCAGCCAGCACAACCCGTACACTGGCACTATCCTACACAACAGGTACAACTTACAATTTTACCAAACCCTGCAAGCCTGCACATCTTTAGAGGTGGGAGGAAACACGAACACCAGAGAAAACCTACGTGGTCACAGGGAGAATGTACAAACTTCGTACAGACAGCACCCATATTCAGGATTGTGAAACAGCAATGCTACCGCTGTGCCACTGTGCCGCCCCTTCCTGTTGTCGAAACCCTGGAATCCTGGCAGCATTCAGGTAAACATCCTCTGAATCCCTCTCCAAAGCCACATCTGTCCTGTAATGTGACGACCAAATTGCATGCAATATTCCAAATGCAGCCTAACCAAAGTCCTATAGAGTTGCATGAACATTTTCTGACATATTCATTCTGAAAAAGGGTTTCGGCCCGAAACGTTGCCCATATGAGATATATATATATTATAGCCATCTTAGCCACGAGGAGCGCCTCCAGTACTCACCAAGACACCGCCTTCGCCGACCTCCACATCAATGCTTCCACCGACCTTCACCTGCGTACCAATGGTGCCCAGCCTCGCCGCTTCAATGGTAACTCGGGCTTTCTCCCCCTCCCCGATTCCTCCGACCACCGCCACCATAAGCTGACCGCCGAACCTCGCCGCCTCCCAGGACTGCCTAACCTCATTGCCGAACCGGGCCATCCAGCATCGCTGTCACACTGGGCCCACCGAATATCGCAGCCACAGCCGCACCGGGCCCGCCCAGCATGGCCGCTGCACCGGGCCCGCCCAGCATGGCCGCCGCACCGGGCCCGCCCAGCATGGCCGCCGACCCCAACTCTACTGCCCGCGGACTCCTACCATCGGGTCCGCCGACCCTCGTGACTCCACCGCCCTCCAGCAGCCCACAGCCGTCGCCTTACCTGCAAACTGAACCCAGCACCGGGCCTGAAGCCTCCACGCTGTAACTCCCACTCCTCTGGGTTTGACTGCATTGGGTCCTAGTGCCCGTCTCCCTAACCCTGGTAACCTCAGTGGCTGTTCCACTGGATCTTCCCCATCCCCCTCATACTATGTGACCCCTGCTCTTCCCTACCCACACCACAGCCCTCATAGCCCCCCACCCCCTGACCACCCTCTACCCCCCCCCCTCCCCACTACACATCGCCTCGTCCTCAGTCCACTCACCCGCCTTCCTCAGGCCCAAACCCCCACTGTGTTCACCATCCGCCCCCCCCCCGACCTCCCCCTCTCTGACACTGAACGGTCGGTCCTCAGCAGAGGTCTCACCTTTGTCCCCCCTCCGTCCCCACCTCAATGAGTTCCGCGCACACCATGACTTGGAGTTCTTCTACCGTTGCCTCCGCCTCACAACGTTATTGCACGGGAAGAAGTCCTCGCCCCCTATTGATGATCACTTTTCCCGTCTCCAACGTACCCCCTCCTCGTGGACCCCCCCTCGTGGCCCTCCGGCTTTAGAACTTTTTATCCAAAACTGCCATCGCAACATCAACCGCCTCAACCTCTCTACTCCCTTGTCTCGCTCTAACCTCTCCCCCCCTGAACGTACTGCCATCGACTCGCTCTGCAACAACCCAGACCTGGTTATCAAACCCGCCGACAAGGGAGGTGCCATGGTAGTCTGGCGCGTCGATCTCTACAAAGCTGAGGCCACGCGCCAACTCTCGGACACCTCCTCCTACTTACCCCTGGGCCATGACCCCACTGATGAGCACCAGGCCACTGTCTCTAGCACCATCACTGACTTCATCAACTTCAGTTCCCTGCCCCCCCAAGCCTCCAACCTCATCGTTCCCCAGCCCCGCACGGCCCAATTTTACCTTCTCCCCAAAATCCACAAACCTGACTGTCCCGGTAGACCCATTGTCTCTGCCTGTTCGTGCTCCACCAAACTTATTTCCACATACCTTGACTCCATCCTATCCCCCTGGTTAAATCCCTCCCCACCTATGTTCAAGACACCTCAGACACTCTCCGTTGTCCCCACGCATTCCATTCTCTAGACCCTCATCCTCTCACCTTCACCATGGACGTCCAGTCAGTCTACATCTCCATCCCCCACCAGGATGGTCTCAAAGCCCTCCGGTTCTTCCTCGACCAGAGGAGCAACCTATACCCATCCACTGATACTCTCCTCCACCTAGCGGAGTTGGTCCTTACCCTCAACAACTTCTCTTTTGACTCCTCCCATTTCCTCCAAATACAAGGCGTAGCTATGGGCACGCGCATGGGCCCCAGCTACGCCTGCCTCTTTGTCGGGTACGTCGAACAATCCTTGTTCGAGGCGTACCAGGGCCCCACCCCGACCTCTACCTCCGCTACATCGTCGACTGCTTTGGTGTCACCTTCTGCACCCACGCACAACTGACTGACTTCATCCGCTTCACCACTAACTTCCATCCGGCATTCAAATACACCTGGACTATTTCCGACACTTCCCTACCATTCCTTGACCTCACTATCTCCATCGCAGGTGATATAGACTCCTGACCGACATCCACGATAAGCCCACTGACTCCCACGGCTATCTGGACTACTCTTCCTCCCACCCTGCTTCTTGTCAGGACTCCATCCCCTGTTCCCAATTCCTCCGTCTACGTCTCATCTGCTCCCAGGATGAGGTGTTCCGTGGAGAGCCAGCCCCACGCAATATGAGCCGCCTTTCCGAGATACCCAGCGTGCCGTTCCGTGAGGCGGAGAGGCGTGTGTTGTACAGGCTGCTCTTGCACACTCTCCACTTCCTCGCCCTCGTCTTCCGTCCTGACACACCCTGGCGGTCCGTATTACCTGACGAGGGGAGCGGTCCCCAGTGGAGGTCTCTCCACAAGGGAGTCCTTCCCCTTTACATTGGGGACCTGGGGTGGAGAGTGTTGCACAAAGCTGTGGCCTGTAACAAGTACTTGAGCCGGTTCACGGACTCGTCCGCCGCCTGTCACTTCTGCGGCAAGGAGGAGTCCGTGTTCCATATGTACATGTAGTGTGAGAGGTTGCAGCCCCTGTTTGAGTACCTTAAGGGGCTGCTCCTCAAGTTTTGGCTCCATTTTAGCCCAACACTATTTATTTTTGGGCACCCGGTACAGAGAGGGGAGGGTCGGGATGGAGGAGGGGGTCTCCCTGTCGGTCTGCTCCTGGGCCTGGCCAAGATACCCCACACCCCCCCCCCCCCCACTCACCCCCCCCCCCACTCACCCCCCTCCCACTCACCCCCCTCCCACACACCCCTCCCCCACACCCCTCCCCCACACCCCTCCCCCACACCCCTCCCCCACACCCCTCCCCCACACCCCTCCCCCACACCCTCGCTCCCCCACACCCTCCATTGGTTGCTTAGGAGGCCAGGCTTCCCGTGTGAATAGGACCCAACGGGTCCCACTTAGTTTAAATATTAATCTGTATCTTCCCGTTTGCTCTTATCTATTGTACTTGAGTTAGAACTAATTGTATCCATAACATAGAACAGTTAGAACACAAGAACACGCACTTTGACCAACAATGTTCGTGTCGAACATGATGCCCTGGACTGCCTCTTGTTTTACCCGAAACGTCACACATTCCTTCTCTCCAGAGGCAATTTGTCTCTTCGAGCTAGCACGGCCATTCATTGTGATTATGGCTATTTATCCACAAGCAGTAACCCATGCCTGCCATATCCCTTGATTCCGCTAGCCCCCAGAGCTCTATCTAACTATTTTAAATTCTTCCAGTGAATTGGCCTCTACTGCATTCTGTGGCAGAGAACTCCACAAATTCACAACTCCCTGGGTGAAAACATTTTTTTCTCATCTCAGTTTTAAATGGCCTCCCCTTTACTCTTCGACTGGGGCCCCTGGTTCTGGACTTCCCCAACAATGGGAATATTTTTCTTACATTTAGCTTGTCCAGTCCTTTTATAATTTTATACGTTTCCATAAGATCCCCTCTCATCCTTCTAAATTCCAGAAAATACAAATACAGTCTTTCCAATCTTTGACAGTCCCGCCAATCCGGGGATTAACCTTGTGAACCCTACGCTGCACTGCCTCAATAGCAAGGATGTCCTTCCTCAAATTAGGAGACCAAAGCTGCACACAATACTTGAGATGTGGTCTCACCAGGGCCCTGTACAACTGCAGAAAGACCTCCACTCCAAAAGTCAAATGTTCCTCGTTGTGCAGGCCAACGTGCCATTATTTTAACGTGGTGGTGGGTATGTCACCACGGTTTGTTTGTTTTTTGTATCGTGTTGAAATTAAAAACATTTATTTTTTGATACAAAAAGAAAAACACAAAAACTTGCCAACAGCTTTCTTCACTGCCTGCTGTACCTGCGTGTTTACTTTCAGGGACTGCTGTACAAGGATACCCAGGTTTTGTTGTACTTCCCTTTTTCCAAATCTGACACCATTGAGATAATAATCTGCCTCCTTGTTCTTGCTGTCAAAGTGGATAACCTCACATTCATCTACATTATACTGCATCGTCATGCATCTGCCCACTCACTCAACCTGTCCAAGTCACCCTGCAAACTCCTAGCATCCTCTTCGCAGTTCACACTGCGATGCAGCTTTGTGTCATCTGCAAATTTGCTAGTGTTACTTTTAATTCCATCATCTAAATCATTAATATATATTGTAAATAGTTGCGGCCCCAGCACCGAGCCTTGTGGCACTCCACTCATCACTGCCTGCCATTCTGACAAGGTCCCGTTTATTCCTAATCTTTGATTCCTGTATGCCAACCAATTCTCTATCCATGTCAATACCTTACCCCCAATACCATCTGCTCTAATTTTGGCCACTAATCTCCTGTGTGGGACCTTATCAAAGGCTTCCTGAAAGTCCAGATACACTACATCCACCGGCTCTCCTTCATCCATTTTTCTTGTCACAACCTCAAAAAATTCCAGAAGTTTAGTCAAGTAGTATTTCCCCTTTCATAAATCCATGCCGACTTGGACCAATCCTTTTACTGCTATCCAAATGCACCATTATTACTCCTTTAATAATTGACTCCAGCATCTTCCCCACCACTGAAGTCAGGCTAACTGGTCTGTAATTCCCTGTTTTCTCTCTCGCTCCTTTCTTCAAAGGTGGGATAACATTAACTACCCTCCAATACACAGGAACTGATCCTGAATCTATAGAACATTGGAAAATGATCACCAATGCGTCCATGATTTCTTGAGGCACCTCCTTGAGTACCCTGGGATGCAGACCCTGGGGATTTATCAGCCTTCAGTTCCATCAGTCTACCCAATAATATTTCTCGCCTAATGCAAATTTCCTCTGTCGCCCTAGATCCTCTGTCCTCCAGTACATCTGGGAGATTGTTTGTGTCGTGTATAGTGAAGACAGAACCAAAGTACCTGTTCAGCTCTTCTGCCATTTCCTTGTCCCCCATAATAATTACCCCTGTTACTGCCTTCAAGGGACCCACATTTTGTTTACTAATCCTTTCCTCTTAACATCTCTGGAGAAAATGAATGGGTGACGATTTGGACCCCTCTCTCCCATGCTACCTGTCCCACTGAATTACTCCAGCATTTTGTGTCTATCTTTGGTAAACCAGCATCTTCAGTTCCTTCCTGCACGTCCTTGGTATCCAGCAATTCTGCTCTTGCTCCCCCTCCACAACAAGGATATAGTTCCCTGGTCTGTACTTTTCCAACATTTTCATCACCTAAAGGGCCTGTCCCACTGTACAAGCTAATTCAAGAGTTCTCCCGAGTTCCCCTGATTCGAACTTGGAGAATTAAGGTAATGGTCGCTCGTAGGAACTCGGGGCACTCGTGGACATTTTTCAACATGTTGAAAAATCTTCACGAGTCTTCACAAGCTTACTGCGTTTACCGAGTACCTGCTGTTAGCGTTACGAGCCTCTAAGAGACATCCTGAGCTCCGACGTACCCGCTACGTACATTCTACGTGCTCACCACAAGTTTAATTTTTTTTTAAACTCTGAAGAGCTTTTGAATTGCAAGAGCAGAAGAGTTGAATAGGTACTTCAGATATGTTAAGGGAAAAAGAGTAGCAAAGTCAAATGTGGGTCCCTTGAAGGCAGACACGGGTGAAATTATTATGGGCAACAAGGAAATGGCAGAAGAGTTGAATAGGTACTTCGGATCTGTCTTCTCTAAGGAAGACACAAACGATCTCCCAGATGTAGTGGAGGACAGAGGATCAAAGAGGGTAGAGGAACTGAAAGCAAAATTCATTGGGCGAGAAATAGTATTGGGTAGGCTAATGGGACTGAAGGAAGATAAATCCCCTGGGCCTGATGGTCTTCATCTCCGGGTCCTCAGGGAAGTGGCTCTAGAAATAGTGGATGCATTGGTGATCATTTTCCAATGTTCCATAGATTCAGGGTCAGTTCCTGTGGATTTGAGGATGGCTAATGTTATCCCACTTTTCAAGAAAGGATTGAGAGAGAAAACGGAATTACAGACCAGCAAGCCTGACTTCAGTGGTGGGAAAGATGCTGGAGTCAATTATTAAAGAGGTAATAATGGGGCATTTGGAGAGCAGTAAAAGGATTAGTCCAAGTCAACATGGATTATTCTGGTCGCCTAATTATAGGAAGGATGTCGACAAAATAGAGAGAGTACAGAGGAGATTTACTAGAATGTTGCCTGGGTTCCAGCAACTAAGTTACAGAGAAAGGTTGAACAAGTTAGGTCTTTATTCTTTGGAGCGCAGAAGGTTAAGGGGGGACTTGATTGAGGTCTTTAAAATGATGAAAGGGATAGACAGAGTTGACGTGGATAAGCTTTTCCCATTGAGGGTAGGGAGGATTCAAACAAGAGGGCATGGCATGGGAATTAAGGGACAGAAGTTTAGGGGTAACATGTGGGGGAACTTCTTTACTCAGAGTGGTGGCTGTGTGGAATGATCTTCCTGCAGAAGTGGTGGAGGCAGGATCGATTTTAACATTTAAAAGTAAAGTGGATAGGTATATGGACGGGAAGGGAATGGAGGGGTATGGTTTGAGTGCAGGTAGATGGGACTAGGGGAAAATAAATGGTCAGCACGGACTGGAAGGGCCGAGAAGGCCTGTTTCCGTGCTGTAATTGTTATATGGATTTATGAAAGGGAAATCGTGCTTGACTAAACTTCTAGAATTTTTTTGAGGATATGACAAGTAAAATGGATGAAGGGGTGCCAGTGGATGTGGTGTATCTAGACTTCCAGAAAGCCTTTGATAAGATCCCACACGGGAGACTGGTGACTAAAATTAGAGTACGTGGTATTGGGTGTAGGGTGTTGACGTGGATAGAAAATTGGTTGGCAGACCGGAAGCAAAGAGTAGGAGTGAACGGGTCCTTTTCAGAATGGCAGGCAGTGGCGAGTGGAGTGCCGCAAGGCTTGATGTGCAGTGTAGGTTCACGGGATTGATCCCTGGGATGGCGGGACTGTCATATGAGGAAAGATTGAAAAGACTAGGCTTGTATTCACTGGAGTTTAGAAGGATGAGGGTGGATCTTATAGAAACATATAAAATTATAAATGGACTGGACAAATTAGATGCAGGAAAAATGTTCCCAATGTTGGGTGTCCAGAACCAGGCCAGTCTTAGAATAAAGGGGAGGTCATTGAAGACTGAGGTGAGAAAAAACGTTTTCACCCAGTTGTGAATTTATGGAAATCCCTGCCACAGAGAGCAGTGGAGGCCAAGTCACTGGATGAATTTAAGAGAGAGTTAGATAGAGCTCTAGGGGCTAGTGGAGTCAAGGGATATGGGGAGAAGACAGGCACGGGTTATTGATGGGGGACGATCAGCCATGATCACAATGAATGGCGGTGCTGGCTCAAAGGGCCAAATGGCCTCCTGTACCTATTTTCTATGTTTCTATGAATTACCTCGTATAGTGGGACAGGCACTTTAGATGTGATCTCACCAGTCACATCTTTCCCTTCCTCTCCCCTTTACGCTTTCAATCAAGACTACTATCGCTGTAACCCCTTGGCTCTCTCATCCTTTCCCACCCAAACCACCCAATCCTGAGGTACATAAATATCCTCCAACCCTGCCTATTGCAAAGATTCACCCATTTCGCCCATAATCCTGCTCCTCCCTACCATCCCTTCAGTCTATATCCCCTCCTCTGGCTTCACATTTCACTCCTCTTCTCTCCTAATCTTAGTCTTATCTTGCCTCCTTCCAGCTTTCTCTCCCCCTTATTACAATCAAACTAAAGAAGAATTCCAACTCAAAACATCACCTCTCCATGTTTTCCTGAGATGCTGCCTGACCCGTTGATTTCCTCCAGCATTTTGTGGGGCGTTTCGAGTTTACAGAGGAAGATGTTTGTTAGGTTTACATAGATGGATAGCAGGGCTGAAGCGGTTGCAGAGGTGGGGAATTATAGTGTCGAGGCGGTGCTGGAGTGGGTAGGGAGTTGGCAGGCTGGGCCAGCCTGCAAACAATAACTTCAAGGTCAGCAGTGGAGCAAATGCAGGGATTGGCTGCCAAATCTAAATTAGTTAATTGGTAAGTTAGTTGATTAATAAATTAGTTAATTGATCAGCAAAGCAAAGTAGGGCTTGGATAGAGGAGCGGCCTTGTTGAGGTAAAGTGTGAGTCTTTGGCAAGGTGGCTATACTTGAATCGGTTCTGCGTGTGTCCAACATTTAAACTGGTGACATATTACAGTGCAGAAAGAGGCAGCAGAGAAGGGAATAGGTTTCACTCAACTCTGAGTGGGTCTCATTTGTAATTCATGATTTTGTCCACTGAAGTAATGGCAGGCAAGTTGTTACAGTGTCTCTCCTGCAGGATGTGGGAAGTCGGGGACACTGCTGGTGCCTCTGACAACTACACCTGTGGAAATTGTGTCCAGGTGCAGCTCCTGAAGGACCGTGTTAGGGAACTGGAGCAGCAACTAGATGATCAGAGGATCATCTGGGAAACCGGGTTTCCTGGACAAGACCTGCAGTGAAGTTGTCCCACCCAGGATACAAGAAGAGCGAAGGTGGGTCACAACAAGGGAGAGAAGTAAACATGGAGTGCAGGGGCCCCCGGAGGCTTTACCTATTTGGAGCTGTCGGAGCGGACGATGTGACAAGATTGAGCGGCAGCCAGGGCTGTGACTCCAACCCTGGTGCTGAGGCTCAACGTGGAAGAGTGACGTCAGGCAGAGCCGTAGTGGTGTGGGACGCGATAGTCAGAGGTGCGGACAGAAGATTCTGTGGCAGCGGGCGAGACTCCAGGATGGTTGTTGCCTCCCTGGTGCCAGGGTCCAGGACATCTCGAAGCGGCTGCGCGGCATCCTCAAGGGTGAGGGGGAGCAGCCGGAGGTTGTTGTACATGTTGGCACAAACTATATAGGTAGAAAGAGGAAGGAGGTTCTGTAACACGAGATTATGGAATTGGATAAAGGACTGAAAAGCAGGACCTCCAGGGTAGTGGTCTCAGGATTGCTTCCAGTATCTCGTGCTTGTGAAGGTGAGAACAGGAAGATAGGGGAAATGAATTTGTGTCTGAGGAGTTTGTGTAGGGGGCAAGGATTTAGATTTCTGGATTATTGGGATGTATTCTGGGGCAGGGGTGGCCTGTACAAAAGGGACAGGTTGCACGTTAACTGGAGGGGGACCAATATCCTAGCAGTTAGAAACATAGAAAATAGGTGCAGGAGTAGGCCATTCGGCCCTTCGAGCCTGCACCGCCATTCAATATGATCATGGCTGATCATCCAACTCGGTATCCTGTACCTGCCTTCTCTCCATACCCCCTGATTCCTTTAGCCACAAGGGCCACATCTAACTCTCTCTTAAATATAGCCAATGAACTGGCCTCAACTACCTTCTGTGGCAGAGAATTCCAGAAACTCACCACTCTCTGTGTGAAAAATGTTTTCCTCATCTCAGTCCTAAGGAATTCCCCCTTATCCCTAGACTGTGACCCCTTGTTCTGAACCTCCCCAACATCGGGAACAATCTTCCAGCATCTAGCCTGTCCAAACCCTTAAGAATTTTGTAAGTTTCTATAAGATCCCCCGTCAGTCTTCTAAATTCTAGCGAGTACAAGCTGAGTCTATCCAGTCTTTCCTCATATGAAAGTCGAAGAAGGGTCTCGACCCGAAACATCACCCGTTCCTTCTCTCCAGCGAGGCCGCCTGTCCCGCTGAGTTACTCCAGCATTTTGTGTCTACCATCGATTTAAACCAGCATCTGCAGTTCTTTCTTACACATCCTAGTGGACAGGTTTGCTGATGCAACATAGAAGGGTTCACACTAGATTGGCAGGGGGGTGGGATCTCGTACAGGACAGAGGCACATGATAGGCTAGATGTTGGTATGGAGGGTGTTGTGGGAGTGGTTAGTGGACAGAATAGGCTTGGTTTAAACTGCACGTATTTTAATGCGAGGGGCCTGACGGGTAAAGAAGATGAGTTTAGGGCATGGATAGATACAAGCGACTGAGACATTGTAACCATGACTGAATACTGGTTAAGGTAGGGGCAGGACTGGCAGCTTAAATTCCGGGGTACTGGAGCCTCAGGAGAGATGGGGTGAAGGAAAAAGCGGGATGGTGGGAGGGGGTTGCATTGTTGGTTAAGGAGGATGTCACAGCAGTGATCAGAGGTGACATTATGGACGGTTCATCTAGTGAGGGTGGAGCTGAGGAACAAGGGTGGTCACCTTGTTGGAGATGCACTACAGACCCCTGAATAGTCGACAGGAATTAGAAGAACACATATGCCAAGAGATTGCAGACAGCTGCAGGTCAAATCAGGCTGTTGTAATAGGGGATTTTAACTTTCCCAATATAGACTGGGAAAATCATAGTGTGAAGGATTAAAATGGGGTGCAATTCCTCAAAACTGTTCAGGAGAGTTTTCTTGCGCAGTATGTAGAGGCCCCACACACGCGAGGGCAACGCTGGATCTAGTAGTGGGAAATTGGGGACGGCAAGTTAATGAAGTGGGTTTGCACAAAATGCTGGAGCAACTCAGCGGGTGCAGCAGCACCTATGGAGCGAAGGAGATAGGTAACGTTTCGGGCCGAAATCCTTCTTCAGACTGATGGGAGGTGGGGGGAAAGAAGGAAACAGGAGGAGGTGGAGCCCAAGGGCTGAGGGAGAGATGGGAAGGGCGGAGACAGCAAGGGTTAACCGAATTGAGAGAATTCAATGTTCATGCCAAGAGGATGCAGACTCCCCAAGCAGAATATGAGGTGCTGTTCCTCCAATTTGCGGTGTTGCTCACTCTGGCTGTGGAGGAGGCCCAGGACAGAGAGGTCGGACATGGAATGGGAGGGGGAGTTGAAGTGCTGAGCCACCGGGAGGTCGGGTTGATTATTGCAGACCGAGTGGAGGTGTTCGGCAAAACAATCGCCAAACCTCCGCTTGGTCTCACCGATATAGATCAGCTGACATCTAGAGCAACGGATGCAATAGATGAGGTTGGAGGAGATGTAGGTGAACCTCTGTCGCACCTGGAACGACTGCTTGGGTCCTTGAATGGACTGGAAGGGGGAGGTAAAGCGACAAGTGTAGCATCTCTTGCGGTTGCAAGGGAAAGTGCCCAGGGAAGGGGTGGAGCAGGGGGAAAGGAAGAATTGACAAGGGAGTTGCGGAGGGAGCGGTCTTTGCGGAAGGCAGACGGGGGGGAGATGGGGAGTGGTGGGGTCACGTTGGAGGTGGCAAAACTGGCAGAGGACTATGTGTTGTATGTGCTGGCTGGTGAGGTGAAAGGTGAGGACCAGGGGTACTTTGCCCTTGTTGCGAACGAGTGGGGGGAAGGGGAGAGAGGGCAGTGTTATGGGTATGGAGGAGACCCTGGTGCGAGCCTCATCTATAGTGGGGGAGGGGAATCCCTGTTCCCTGAAGAATGAGGACATTTGTGATGCCCTAGTGTGGAACACCTCATCCTGGGAGCAGATGCGGCATATACGGAGGAATTGGGAGTAGGGGATGGAGTTCTTACAGGAAGCAGGGTGGGAAGAAGTGTAGTCCAGATAGCCGTGGGAGTCAGTGGGTTTATAGTGGATGTCGGTCAGGAGTCTATCACCTGCAATGGAGATAGTGAGGTCAAGGAAAGGTAGGGAAATGTCAGAAATGGTCCAGGTGTATTTGAGTGCCGGATGGAAGTTTGTGGTGAAATGGATGAAGTCGGGTGCAGGAGGTGACACCAAAGCAGTCGTCGATGTAGTGGAGGTAAAGGTCGGGGAATGGGGCCCTGGTACGCCTTGAACAAGGATTGTTCGACGTACCCGACAAAGAGGCAGGCGTAGCTGGGGCCCATGCTTGTGCCCATAGCTACACCTTGTATTTGGAGGAAATGAGAGGAGTCGAATGAGAAGTTATTGAGGGCAAGGACCAACTCCGCTAGGCAGAGGGGAGTATCAGTGGACGAGTATAGGTTGCTCCTCCGGTCGAGGAAGAATCGGACGGCTTTGAGACCATCCTGGTGGGGGATGGAGGTGCTGAGTGACTGGACGTCCATGGTGAAGATGAGAGGATGGGGGCCTGGGGAATGGAATGCGCGGAGACGACGGAGAGTGTCTGAGGTGTCTTGAACATAAGTAGGGAGGGATTTAACCAAGGGGGATAGGATGGAGTCAAGGTATGTGGAAATGACAATCCCAAGTTAATGAAGTGTTTGTGGAGGAGCCTTTTGGGACCAGTGACCGCAGTTCAATTAGGTTTAAGATAGTTATGGATTGGGACGGAGAGGGTGCACGTGTTAAAATGCTTAACTGGGGTAAGGTCAACTTTGAGGATATGAGAGAAGGTCTCGCTCAAGTGGACTGGAGCAGGTTAGTTGTGGGGAAAGGAACATCAGCCAAGTGGGATGGTTTTTTTTTAATTAGCTCAGGATATGTACGTTAAAGTGAAGGGAAAAGCAGGCAAACTTAAGGAACCTTGGCTGAAGAGGGAAATTGAGGCATTGGTCAAAAACAAGAAGGAAGCATGAGACAAGTACAGGCAGCTGGGATCAAGTGTATCGCTTGAGGAGTTTCGAGAACAAAGGAGTAAACTGAAAAAGGAGATCAGAAGGACAAAAAGGTGCCAGGAGGTAGCTCTGGCCGGTAGCATTAAGGACAATCCCAAAATATTTTATAAATACATAAGGGGAAAAGGATAACTAGAGATAGAGTGAGACCTCTCAGGAATCAAAAGTCACCTCTGTGTGGAGCCACAGGAGATGGGCAAGGTCCTCAATTAGTATTTATCCTCTGTATTTACCGAAGAGAAAGACAGTAGGACGGGGGAACTTGGGGCTGTCAATGGAAGTGTCTTGAGAACAGTCATTGTTACCGTTGAAGAAGTACTGACGGTACTGTCGTGTATGATGGTAGCCAAATCTCCAGGGCCTGATCAGATGTATCCGATGACATTGCGGCAAACTAGAGAAAATTGCGGGAGCCCTGGTTGAGGTTTATGAGTCATCCTTAAATACAGGAGAGGTGCTGGAAGACTGGAGGTGGCAAATGTTGTGCCTCTTTCCAAGAATGGCTGCAGTGAAAATGCTAAGAACTATAGGCCAGCGACCTTCACATCTGACCATATAGATTGATGAGGGCAGAGATGTAGGTGTTGTGTACATGGATTTCAGTAAAGTGTTCTACAAGGCTCCACATGGGAGGCTGCTCTGGAAGGTTATATCACATGGGATCCAAGGAGAGATAGCTGAATGGATAGCAAATTGGCTCAATGGTAGGAAGCAGTGTGATGGTGGAAGGTTGCTTCTCGGACTGGAGGCCTGTGACTAGTGGTGTGCCTCAGGGTTCGGTGCTGGGCCCTGTTACTGTTTGTCATCTACATCAATGATTTGGATGAGAACAGACAGGGCAAGATTAGCAAGTTTGCTGATGATACAAAAGTTAGTGGTTTTGCAGATAGTGAAGATGGTTGTGAACGATTGCAGCAGGATCTGGATCGATTGGCCAGGTGGGCGGAGGAATGGTCGATGGAAATTAATACAGAGAAGTGTATGAGGTATTGCATTTCAAGATTCAAGAGAGTTTATTGTCATGTGTCCCAGATAGGACAACGGAATTCTTGCTTTGCTTCAGCACAACAGAATATAGTAGGCATGAATACAAAACAGATCAGTGTGTCTATATACCATTATATAAATATATACACACATGAATGAATAAGCAGATAAAGTGCAAATAAACAGATAATGGGCTATTAATGTTCAGAATTTTGTTTAAGTTGAGTTAATAGCCTGATGGCTGTGGGAAAGCCGCTATTCCTGAACCTGGTCATTGCAGTCTTCAGGCTCTTGTACCTTCAACCTGAAGGTAGCGGGGAGATTAGTGTGTGGCCAGGATGGTATGGGTCCTTGATGATGCTGCCAACCTTTTTGAGGCAGCGACTACGATAGATCCCCTCGATGGTATGGAGGTCAGAGCAGATGATGGACTGGGCAGTGTTTACTACTTTTTGCAGTCTTTTCCACTCCTGGGCACTCAGGTTGCCGAACCAAGCCACGATGCAACCGGTCAGAATGTTCTCTACTGTGCACCTGTAGAAGTTAGAGTCCTCCTTGACAGACTGACTCTCTGTAATCTTCTCAGGAAGTAGAGGCGCTGATGTGCTTTCTTGATCATTGCATTAGTGTTCTCGGACCAGGAGAGATCTTCAGAGATGTGCACGCCCAGGAATTTGAAACTCTTGACCCTTTCCACCATCGACCCATTGATATAAACAGGACTGTGGGTCCCCATCCTACCCCTTCCAACTTCCACAATCAGTTCCTTGGTTTTGCTGGTATTGAGGGCCAGGTTATTGTGCTGGCACCATTTCGTCAGTCGGTCGATCTCTTTTCTGTACTCTGACTTGTCCCCATCAGTGATACGTCCCACAACAGTGGTGTCATCAGCGAACTTGATGATGGAGTTCGCACGATGACCGGCTACGCAGTCATGAGTATAGAGTGAGTACAGCAGGGGGCTGGCACGCAGCCTTGAGGCGCTCCCGTGTGATTGTTATCGAGGCTGACACCTTTCTACCAATTCGAACGGTCTGTAGATGAGGAAGTCGAGGATCCAATTGCAGAGGGATGCGCAGAGACCCAGTTCTGCGAGTTTGGTAACCAGCTTGGAGGGGATGATCGTATTAAATGCCGAACTGTAATCAATGAATAACAGTTTTTGTTGTCCATGTGGCCCAGAGCGGAGTGGAGGGCCAGCGAGATCATATCCACCATTGATCTGTTGTGGCGGTAAGCGAACTGCAGTGGGTCCAGGTTTTTGTCGAGGTAGGAGTTGATCAACCTCTCCAAGCACTTCATCACCACCGATGTTAGTGCTACTAGTCATTGAGGCATGACACCTTGCTCTTCTTGGGCACCGGTATTATTGATGCCCTTTTAAAGCAGGTGGGAACCTCAGACCTCAGAAGTGAGAGGTTGAAAATGTCCGTAAAAACTCCAGCCAGTTGGTCCGCACAGGTTTTTAGAACACGACTGGGTATACCATCAGGTCCAGGCGCTTTCCGAGGGTTCACCCCTCTGAAGGATTTTCTGATGTCGGCCTCTGTGACTGATATACCATCACAGTGAATGGGGGCTCGAGAAGGCACATCAGTGCAATAGGCTGTGACAGTTCAGAGTCTGTTTGTTGGCGAGTTTAATAGCCTGATGGCTGTGGGGATGTAGCTGTTCTTGAACCTGGATGCAACAGATTTCAGGCTCCTGTACCTTCTGCCCGATGGTAGCAAAGAGATGATTCCGTGGCCAGGATGGTGTGGGTGCTTTATGATGTTGCCAGCCTTTTTGAGGCAGCGACTGTGATAGATCCCTTCGATGGTGAGGAGGTCAGAGCCGATGATGGACTGGGCAGTGGTTACAACTTTCTGTATCCTTTCCCCCTCCTGGATGCTCAAGTTACCGAACCAAGCCACGATGCAACCAGTCCGCATGCTCTCTACTGTGCACCCGTAGAAGTTTGAGAGAGTCCACTTTGACACACCGACTCTCCGTAATCTTCTCAGGAAGTAGAGGCACTGATGTGCTTTCTTTATAATTGCATCAGTGTTCTGGGACCAGGAAAGATCCTCGGAAATGTACATGCCCAAGAATTTGAAGTTCTTGACCCTTTCCACCATCCGTTGATGGATTGTGGGTCCCTATGCTACCCCTTCCAAAGTCCACGATCAGCGGCAAGTGAAGTGCCGCAAGGCTCGGTGTTGGGGCCGCAACTGTTTACCATATATATTAATGATTTGGAAGAGGGAATTAGGAGCAACTGGCAAATTTGCGGATGACACGAAGCTGGGTGGCAGTGTGAACTGTGAAGAGGATGTTAGGAGGTTGCAGGGTGACCTGGACAGGTTGAGTGAGTGGGCAGATGAGTGGCAGATGCAGTATAATATAGATAAATGTGAGGTTATCCACTTTGGCGGCAAAAACAAGCGGGCAGATTATTATCTCAATGGGGTTGGGTTAGGTAAGGGGGAGGTACAGCGAGACCTGGGCGTCCTTGTACACCGGTTGCTGAAAGTTGGCGTGCAGGTACAGCAGGCAGTGAAGAAAGCTAATGGAATGTTGGCCTTCATAACAAGAGGAATTCAGTATAGGAGTAAAGAGGTTCTTCTGCAGTTGTATAGGGCTCTGGTAAGACCACATCTGGAATGTTGTGTACAGTTTTGGTCTCCTAATTTGAGGAAGGACATCCTTTTGATTGAGGCTGTGCAGCGTAGGTTCACGAGATTGATCCCTGGGATGGCGGAACTGTCATGTGAGGAAAGATTGAAAAGACTAGGCCTGTATTCACTGGAATTTGGAAGGATGAGGGGGAGGATCTTATAGAAACTTATAAAAGGACTGGACTAGCTAGATGCAGGAAAAAAATGTTCCCAATGTTGGGCAAGTCTAGAACCAGGGGCCACAGTCTTAGAATAAAGGGGAGGCCATTTAAGACTGAGGTGAGAAAAAACTTTTTCACCCAGAGAGTTGTGAATTTGTGGAATCCCCTGCCACAGAGGGCAGTGGAGGCCAAATCACTGGATGGATTTAAGAGTTAGATAGAGTTCTAGGGGCTAGTGGAATCAAGGGATATGGGGAGAAGGCAGGCGCGGGTTATTGATTGGGGACGATCAGCCATGATCACAATGAATGGTGGTGCTGGCTCAAAGGGCCAAATGGCCTCCTCCTGCACCTATTTTCTAAGTTTCTATGTTTCTATCAGTGTTCTCGCTATAAAAGCGTGCGTAAAACGCATTGAGCTCGTCAGGGAGTGATGTATCGCCGACATTCGAGTCACCTCCTGATTTCACCTTGTAGGAGGTGATTGCATTCAGGCCCCGCCACAGCTGTCGAACATCCATTTCATCCTCCAGCTTGGAGCAGAAGTCCCTTTTGGCCTTTTTGATGGTCTTACCAAGGTCGTATCTGGATTTCTTGTAGACCACTGTGTCATCAGACATGAATGCCCGGTGTCTGGTCTTCAGAAGAGTGCGGATCTCAAAGTTCATCCAAGGCTTCTGATAAGGAAACACTCAGCAGGTGTTTGTCGGGATGCATCAGTGACGTTGAACAAGGGCATGACCTACACTGTAAATGCTAGGTCTCGGGATAGTGTTGTGGAGCAGAGGGATCTAGGAGTACCGGTGCTTAGTTCCTGGAAAGTCGAGTCACAGGTAGATAAGGTGCTCAAAGCTTTTGGCATTTTGGCCTTCATCAGTCAGAGTATTGAGTATAGACATTAGGAGGTCATGTTGCAATTGTACAAGACATTTTTGAGACTGCATTTAGAATATTGCGTTCAGTTCTGGGCACCATATTAAAGGATATTGTCAATCTTGAAAGGGTTCAAAAAACATTTACGAGGATGTTACCAGGACTAGAGGGTTTGAGCTGTAGGGAGAGGTTGAGTAGGCTGGGTCTCTATTCCATGCAACACAGGAGGATGAGGGGAGATCTTGTAGAGGTATACAAAATCATGAGAGGAATAGATCGGGTAGATACACTTGCCCAGGGCAGGGGAATCGAGGGCCAGAGGACATAGGTTCAAGGTGAAGGGGAAAAGATTTAATAGGAATCCGAGGGGTAGCTTTTTTACAGAAAGGGGGGTGTATGAAACAAACTGCCAGAAGAGGTAGTTGAGGCTGGGACTATCCTATCATTTCAGAGACAGTTGGACAGGTACGAGGATAGGACGGGTTTGGATGGATATGGACCAAGCGCAGTCTATTGGAGCTGGGACATTGTTGGCCGGTGTCGGCAAGTTGGGCCGAAGGGCCTGTTTCCACACTGTATCACTCTATGACTCTAAGAAGATCGTGGATGTAAATTAATCGAGGGAAACGAGTCGTGATGTGTTCAGCCATATCTGAATTGCAAGAAAATGAGTTGCTCGCAATCTCAAAGATGATTAACATGGATAGAAATTCTGTGCCAGAGCAAGTGGTTCCTCGGACATCGTGGGAAGTTGGGGAGGAAGATGCTGGGGCCCTGGAAGAGATATCTGTATCACCTTTAGTTGAGCTACCGGAAGACTGGATGGTGGCTAATGTTGTGCCTTTATTTACGAAGGGCCGCAATGACAAGCTCAGGAACCACAGACTGGAGAGCCTGATGTCCTTGATGGCAATGGTATTGCAGGGGATTCTGAGGAGCAGGATCTACCAGTAATGGGGCAGGCAGATACTGATTCGGCATAGCCTGCATTACTTTGTGCATATGAAATCAGGTCACTAATTTGATAGTGTTTTTTGAAGTGGTCACCAAGATGATTGAATAAAGTGGGACAGTGGGTGTTGTCTACTGAACATCTAATTTAACAAGGGTGTTCACAAGATCCTAAAGATTGGACAGTCCTAAAGGTTAGATCACAGGAAATCCACAGTAAGCTGCAAACTGGATTCACAGTTGGCTTCGTGGAAAAAAATCAGAGGGTAGGAGTAGAGGGTTGCTCCTCTGATTGACCACTGGAATTGGATGCCAAATACACTGTAGTTTGTCATCCACAACAACCATTTGAATGGCAAGGTGGTCAAGTTACAAAAAGAGGCTTGATAGGCTGGGACATTTTCCCTTGGAACGCAGGAGGCTGAAGAGTAACCTTATAGAAGTGTACAATATCGTGAGAGGTATAAATGAAATGCATGTTCAGTCTTCTTCCCAAGGTAGGGATGTCGAGAACTAGAGGCTGAACATGAAAGAGAAAAATGTAAAAGTGACCTGAGCAGTAATTTCTTCACAGTGGTGAGTACATGGAATGAACAAGCTGTGGAGCTGAGTGTAATGGCAAAGATTTGCATGCACAGGAGGCAAAACACAGACAACTGGGGCAAGCGCAGGATGAGACATGGGCAGGAATGGACAAGGAACATGCTGTATGACTTGATGAAGGGTGTAACAGGGATATGGAAGTGTGTGAGAACATGTGGGGATTATGGCTATAGGGATTATGGTGTGGTGCCCAGGGTGCGTTGAAGGAAAAGCGACCATGGTGTCACGTCTATCCTCTGGCAGTAGTCCTGGCTGCCATGCCGGGAATCCCGTCCACAAGGGCCCTGCTCGCTCCCGAGGGCCACAGATGGGGGTGAGATATTCAAGATGGCAGCAGCGGCGAATGCAAAGAACAAAGGGGCGGTAAGTGGACCGGTTGCGGGAGGCAGCGCAATGCAGCTTGACAGTAGTGGACTGCTGGAGGCCCTGCACCAGCCTGGGGCTTGACTGGATCGGGTACCACGTCAAGAGGCCGAACAGGTGGACTGGAGTGGTGGAGGACACCAGCAATTTGACTTGGCCAGGCCGACCCTGCAACACCGCTAGGATAACAGGCCTTCATGGTGAGGTTAAGAACTCTGCACGTATAACAACTTGGACTTAAAATGGTGCCCACCCTGGCGACCCTTGCATTCAGTCTCGGCGTACCATTCTCATACAAATGTACTAAATCTAAGCTCATGCAAAGTAATACTTCACTAAATGTATGTCACTCTACCTCGGTAGATCTGATAATAAAGTACCATTGAACCATTGGTGCTGAAGACATTACAGATGGAGATTAGTGTAGGTACTAGAGGTCACAGAGCTGGGGAGAGGTGTAGGGTTGAAGGGTGTTACAGGATTTCAGTTTAGTTTATTGTCATGTGTATCGAGGTACAATGAAAAGCTTTTTGTTGCTTGCTAACCAGTCAGCAGAAACACAATGCATGATTACAATTGAGATAGGGAAGTGGAGGAGCAGGAATGTCTCTGAGATAGCGAGAGGTGTGGGAGCTGGGAGTTACAGATAGGAAGAGATGTAGGGACAACGGGATTACAGAGATAGGGAGGCAGATAGGGGTCGGGGGTGTTTATCGAGAAGGACGAGGTGTGGGGCTCAACATGGTTCCAGAGGCAGGGAGGGCTGTAGGGATCAGAGGGTTACAGAAATGGGGAGTGATGTGGGACTGGCGTGGTTACAGTCACGGGAATAGAGGCATGTCAAGTGTGGTGTGGTGAGACGGTGGTGGGGGCAGGAGAGGGCAGGTGCCGGGGAGGGATATCCAGTTGTGTACGAGGAGTGGGAGTCAGGCCAGTGAGTTGCTTACCCAGTACAGTCAGTGTTGCTGTGTCCGACCTGAGGGCGACTTCTGTAGCTTGACACTCATAGACAGCATCATCTGACAGCTCCGCGTCCTGGATCTGCAGATTGTGTTCCCCTTTGTCTGCGTCGCCCACAATCCGATACCGAGGCCACGCTGCAAAACAGGCAGCACACAAGCCAGGAGTAGAGACGTCTTGCTCCAGTTATCCGGGCGCGGGGAAACCGCACCTGCAGGGAGGGTTTACTGCAGCACCTGCAATATCGTGGGCAGGTCTGGGCTCCCCACCTGAGGGAGGATTTACTTGCAATGGACAGAGCACAACGAAGGCTCACTGATTGTCTCCTGGGATGGAGAGCGGGGGTGTAGTGGCCAGGACCATAGGGGAAGCTGACTGGGAAGTCTCTGGAGTTCAGAAGGACATGAGATGAAATATCCAAATTCCTTCCAGAGATTGACATATCAGGTGTGGGAGTTTGCAGCAGAGCATGAGTTAGACAGAGTAAAGCTCCCTCTACCCTGTCCTACTACAAATGTCCAGGATGCAGGTTAGATACCGTGATGCTCCCTCTGCACTGGCCTGTCGCAGGATGATGCTCCCAGAATACTGTCCTGTCACACACTCCGTGGGCATGGGTCAGACACAGAACATAGATCCCTTTACGTCATCCTGTCATATCTTGAACTTCAGAAGTGTTTACCTGGAAGTCCGTTCCCCATTCCGAGTGCCAGTCCATCCTTGGTCCACTGGACAATACCGGAGTAGTTGAATACAGCGCAGGAGAGGAGGGCACTGTCTCCAGCCACCACCACCTGATCTTGTGGCTGCTCCATGATCTGTGATCCACTCGCTGTGGAAACAACAAAAGCTGTCTGATCCAGGACAAGTCCTTTATGGAGTAATTGAGTCGCATGGCATGGACACAGGCCCAGTAGACAAACTCATCCATGCCAAACAGTGTTAGTCCAATTTAGAACATAAAACATAAACACTACAGCACAGGAACGGGCCCTTTTGGTCACAATGTTTGTGCCGGATATGAAACCAAGATAAACTGATCCCATCTGCCTGTATATGATCGTATGTATGGTAGGAATGGACAAGGAACATGCTGTAAGACTCAATGAAGGGTGTAACAGGGATAGGGAAGTGTGTGGGACCAGAACCCCTATTCCTTGCACTTCCATGTGCCTGTCTAAAACCTGGTAAACGTCACTATTGTATCTGCTTCCACCACCATCCCTGGCATTGCGATCCAGGCCCCCACCACTATGTGAAATAAAAATTTGCCCCACACATTGGAACTTTCCTCCTCTCCCCTTATAGTTCCTTCTAATGCAGAACATTTCAATCCTGGGGAAAAAGGTATTGACCGCCTACTCAACAACGCCATTCAAAGCCAAAGATCAAAGCCGAAGAGACAGACGTCAAGAAGAACCGTGGTAATCGGGAACTCCATTGTGAGAGGTACAGACAGGGGTTTCTGCGGCAACAGGTGGGATTCAAGGATGGTGATTTGCCTCCCTGGTGCCAGGATCCAGGACGTCATGAACCGATTGCAGGGCATCATCAAGGGTGAAAGTGAGCAGCCGGAAATGGTAGTACGTCTCTGCACAAATGACGTCGGGAAGAAGAGAAAAGGCAATCTGCAGCGTGACTTCAGAGAACTCGGAAGAAGGCTGAAAAGCAGGACCTCAGCGGTGGTTATCTCCAGTTTGCTTCCAGTTCCTTGTGCTGGTGAGGGCAGGAACAGGGAGATAGGGGATCTGAATGTGTGCCTGAGGAGCTGCTACAGGGGGCAGGGATTTAGATTCCTAGACTACAGAGATCTGTTTTGGGGTAAGGGTGAATTGTACAAAAAGGATGGGTTGCACCTTAACAGGTGGGGGTCCAGCATTCTGGCAGGCAGGTTCACCACTGCTACACTGGTGGGTTGAAACTAAATAGTGTGGGGGGGGGGGGGGGGAGGAGAGAGAGGAGACATGGATGGAGTTAAAGGGAAAGAGAGTATTGGAAAAGTTAAGAAAGACACCAGTATTAACAGGGCAGAAAGCTCAGGAAAGGATAGGAGAGTATGGCCAAGTGAAATAGGAATCGATGTGAATGGTGAGGGGAGTAATGGATTAAAAGTATTATATGTGAATGCATGAAGTATAAGAAATAAAGTGGATGAGCTTGAGGCTCTTCGAAATTTGCAAGTACGACGTTGTAGGAATTACGGAGACATGGCTGCAAGAGGGCCAGGGCTGGGAACTGAATATTCAAGGTATACATCCTATCGAAAAGACAGACAGGTGGGCAGAGAGGGTGGGGTAGCTCTGCTGCTGAGGAATAAAATTGCGAGGGGTGACCTAGAATCAGATGTAGAGTCAGTATGGATAGAACTGAGGAATTGTAAGGGTAACAAGCCCCTAATGGGAGTTATCTACAGGCCCTCAAACAGTAGCCTGGAGATAGGGTGCAAGTTGAATCAAGAATTAAAATTGGCATATCGCACGGTTGTGATGGGAGATTTCAACATGCACGTAGACTGGGAAAATCAGGTTGGTACTGGACCCCGAGAGAGGGAGTTTGTGGAGTGCCTCCGTGATGGATTCTTAGAGCAGCTTGTACTGGAGCCTACCAGGGAGAAGGCAATTCTGGATTCAGTGTTGTGTAATGAACTGGATATGATAAGGGAACTCGAGGTAAAGGGGCTATTAATAAGTAGTGACCATAAAATAACAAGTTTTAATCTACAATTTGAGAGGGAGAAGGGAAAATCAGAAGTGTCAGTATTACAGTGGAACAAAGGGGACTTTAGAGCCATGAGGGAGGAGCTGGCCAAAGTTGACTGGAAAGATGCCCTAGCAGGGATGACAGTGGAGCAACAATGGCAGGTATTTCTGGGAATAATACAGAAGATGCAGGATCAGTTCATTCCAAAGAGGAAGAAAGATTCTAAGGGGAGTAAGAGGCATCCGTGGCTGACAAGGGACGTCAGGGACAGTATAAAAATAAAAGAGAAGAAATGTACATAGCAAAGAAGAGCAGGAAGCCAGAGGATTGGGAAACTTTTAAAGAGCAACAGAAGATAACTAAAAAGGCAATACGGGGAGAAAAGGTACGAATGTTAGCTCGTCAAGAATATAATGGAGGATAGTAAAAGCTTGTTTAGGTATATGAAGAGGAAAAAATAGTTATGACCAAAGTTGGACCCTTGAAGACAGAAACATGTGAATTTATTATGGGGGAAAAAGGAAATGGTAGACGAGGTGAACGAGTACTTTAGATCTGTTTTCACTAAGAAAACATGGAACATAAAAATTAGGTGCAGGAGTAGGCCATTCAGCCCTTCGAGCCTGCACCGCCATTCAATATGATCATGGCTGATCACCCAACTCAGTATCCCGTACCTGCCTTCTCTCCATACCCTCTGAACCCCTTAGCCACAAGGGCCACATCTAACTCCCTCTTAAATATAGCCAATGAACTGGCCTCAACTACCCTCTGTGGCAGAGAGTTCCAGACCCACCACTCTGTGTGAAAAAGGTCCTTCTCATCTCGGTCCTAAAGGATTTCCCCCCTTATCCTTAAGCTGTGACCCCTTGTCCTGGACCTCCCTAACATCGGGAACAATCTTCCTGCATCTAGCCTGTCCAACCCCTTAAGAATTTTGTAAGTTTCTATAAGATCCCCCCTCAATCTTCTAAATTCTAGAGAGTATAAACCGAGTCTATCCAGTCATTCTTCATAAGACAGTCCTGAAATCCCAGGAATCAATCTGGTGAACTTTCTCTGCACTCCCTCTATGGCAAGAATGTCCTTCCTCAGATTTGGAGACCACAATCTCCCGGATGTACCAGTGGCCAGAGGACCTACGGTGAGGAACTGAAGGAAATTCACATTAGGCTGATGGGACTGAAGGCTGATAAATCCCTAGGGCCTGATGGTCTGCATCCCAGGGTACTTATGGAAGTGGCTCTAGAAATCGTGGATGCATTGGTGATCATTTCCCAATGTTCTTTCGATTCAGGATCAGTTTGGAGGGTAGGTAATGTTATCCCACTTTTTTAAGAAAGGCGGGAGAGTGAAAACAGGGAATTATAGACCAGTTAGCCTGACATCGGTGGTGGGGATGATGGAGTCAATTATAAAAGATGAAATAGCGGCACATTTGGATAGCAGTAACAAGATAGGTCCATGGCAGCATGGATTTACGATGGGGAAATCATGCTTGACTTATCCTCTGGAATTTTTTGAGGATGTAACCTGGAAAATGGACAAGGGAGAGCCAGTGGATGTAGTGTACCTGGACTTTCAGAAAGCCTTTGATAAGGTCCCACACAGGAGATTAGTGGGCAAAATTGGAGCACATGGTATTGGGGGTAGAGTTCTGACATGGATAGAAAATTGGTTGGCAGACAAGAAACAAAGAGTAGGGATTAATGGATCCCTTTCAGAAATGGCAGGCAGTGACTAGTGGGGTACCGCAAGGCTCGGTACTGGGACTGCAGCTATTTACAATATACATTAATGATTTAGATGACGAGATTAAAAGTAACATTAGCAAATTTGCAGATGACACAAAGCTGAGTGGCAGTGTGAACTGTGAGGAGGATGCTATGAGGATGCAGGGTAACTTGGACAGGTTGCGTGAGTGGGCATATGCATGGCAGATGCAGTTTAATGTGGATCAATGTGAGGTTATCCACTTTGGTGGCAAAAACAGGAAGGCAGATTATTATCTAAATGGTGTCAAGCTGGGAAAGGGGGAATAACAATGAGATACAATAACAACAATCTGGGTGACCTTGTTTATCAGTCACTGACAGTAAGCATGCAGGTGCAGCAGGTAGTGCAGAAAGCTAATAGCACGTTGGCCTTCATAACAAGAGGAGTTGAGTATAGGAGCAAAGAGACCCTTCTGCAGTTGTACGGGGCCCTCGTGAGACTGCACCTGGAGTATTGTGTGCAGTTTTGGTCTCCAAATATGAGGAAGGACATTCTTGCTATTGAGGGAGTGCAGCATAGGTTCACGAGGTTAATTCCCGGGATGGTGGGACTGTCATATGTTGATAGAATGGAGTGACTGGACTTGTATGTACTGAAATTTAGAAGGATGAGACGGGATCTTATTGAAACATTTAAGATTATTAAGGAATAGGACACGCTAGAGGCAGCAAACATGTTCCCGATGTTGGGGGAGTCCAGAACCAGGGGCCACAGTTTAAGAATAAGGGGTAGGACATTTCGAACAGAGATGAGAAAAAACCTTTTCACCCAGAGAGTTGTGAATCTGGAATTCTCTGCCTCAGAAGGCAGTAGATGCCAATTCTCTCCAGGGATGCTTTCAAGGGAGAGATAGAGCTCATAAAGATAGTGAATAGGGGATATGGGGAGAAGGCAGGAACCAGGTACTGATTGTGGATGATCAGCCATGATCACAGTGAATGGCAGTGCTGGCTCAAGGGGCTGAATGGCCTACTCGTGCACCTATTGTCTATTGTCATAATTTTATATGCTATCAGGTCTCCGCTCAACCACCAACATTGCAGAGAAAAGTATCATGTTTATTAGCTTTTTATAGCTGAAACCCTCTAATCCTCTAAGGAGCCACAGTCTCAGAATAAAGGGGAGGTCATTTAAGACTGAGGTGAGAGAAAACATTTTTAACCAGAGAGTTGTGAATTTATGGAATTCCCTGCCACAGAGGGCAGTGGAGGCCAAATCACTGGGTGGATTTAAGAGGGAGTTGGATAGAGCTCTAGGGGCTAGTGGAGTCGAGGGATATGGGGAGAAGGCAGGCACGAGTTATTGATAGCGGACGATCAGCCATGATCACAATGAATGGCGGTGCTGGCTCGAAGGACCAAATGGCCTCCTCCTGCACCGATTTTCTATGTTTCTAATCCAGGCAGGATTTCTGATAAATCTCCTCTGCACCGTCACCAAAGCCACAACATCCTTCTTGTAATAGGGGAAGCAGAACTCCATGTAATACTCCCAACTCCAGCCGAACCAAAGTCTGATAGAGCTGCATTATGCCATCCTGATGACATTTAATGCCTGTAGCAATGAAGGCAAGCCTACCATATGCTATGTTTACCACCCTATCTACTGGTGCTGCCACCGTCATTGAACTGTGAACTTGGATTCCAAGGCCCTTCTGCACATCAATGTTGTTAAGGGTCTTGCCACTAACTGTATATTTTGCCCTGACAATCAACCTTCCAAAGTGCAACACCTCACACTTGCTTGGGTTAAACTCCATCTTCCATTTCTCTGCCCATTTCAGCAGCTGATCCATATCCCGCAATATCTTCTGACAGTTTTCCTCGCTGTTTGCAATTCCTTCAATATTGATGTAATGAGCAAATTTGGTCACCAATCCATCAACATTTACGTCCAGATCCTTTATATATTTCATTAACAACAGAAGTCCTAGCACAGATCTCTGCGGAACTCCACTGGTCACAGACCTCCAGCCTGACTGAATCTATACGAACAAGTCATCATAAATCCCGTGCCTCTTAAACTTCATTATCAGCCTAGCACAAGGGACCTTATCAAATACGTTCGGAAAATCCACGTATGCAACATCCACAGCCCTACCTTCATCACAAAAACTCAATTATAGAGTCACAGCGAGGCATAGAGTCATACAGCGTGGAAACGGGCCCTTCGGCCCAACCTACCCACGCCGAACAACATACCGCAAGTACACTAATCCCACCTGCCTGCGTTTGGCCCCATATCCCTCTAGAGATATCCTATCCATGCACCTGTCTAAATAATAAAATGTTGTGATAGTACTTGACTCAACTACCACCTCTGGCAGCTCATTCCATACACCTACCACCCTTGGTGTAAAAAGGTTGCCGCTCTGGTTCCTATTAAATCTTTCTCCCCTTCACCTTAAACCTATGTTCTCTGGTTCTCGATTCCCTACTCTGGGTAAAAGACTCGATCTATTCCTTTCATTCCCTTTCTTAAACAACTCAATAAGATCAGCTGACCTTTAAATGACTCCCACATGTATCTGTGGGCTTGCCCAATAACAACTGCTCCCAATCCACCCTCCCTAGCTTCTGCCCAGTGACATTGTAATCCTCCTTGCCCCAATTAAGTACCTCCCCCAACATCCAGGCCTACCCCTGTTCCAAATAATCTTCAAATTTATGAAGTTGTGATCACTATCTCCAAAATGCTCTTCCACTGTAACACCATTCACCCGGCCATGTTCGTTTCCCAATACAAAATCCAGTATGGCCCCACTTCGACTCGGACTATCCACATAATATTTAAAACCAGGGGTACACAAAATGCTGGAGAAACTCAGCGGGTGCAGCAGCATCTATGGAGCGAAGGAGATAGGCAACGTTTCGGGCCGAAACCCTTCTTCAGATGGATTTAAAGAAACCATCTTGGACATACAAAACCATTTCTGCTGCATCTAAATCTTCTTGCCCTGAGTAAATCCCAGTCAATTCTGAGGAAGTTAGTCATTACACCCTTCCATAATCTGTTTGATTTGATCCACTGTTTCCGGCTGGCTATTGGGTGTCTGAACCATAATCCCATTGGAGTGTTGTCCCTTTCTTGTTTTTGAGCTCGGCCCATAATATCTCGGCAGACAGACCCTCCAATTTGTCTGAGTGCTGCCGTCACATTCTCCCTGCTCGTATTTGCCCCAATTTCCTCTAAACCTTTGCCATCCAAGTGTCTTTAAATGTTATGGTTGTATCTGCCTTTGGCTGTTTGTTCCACAAACCTACTCTCTGTGTGAATGAACCCTTCAGATCCCTTCTAAATCTTTCTCCATGTCCTCTAGGTTTCGAATCCCCTACCCTGAGGACAAGACTGAGACTATCCAACATATCCACCCCCTTTATGGTAAGTTCATAATGTTCATGGGAGCATAATTAGGCCCATCAAGTCTACTCTGCCATTCAATAATTGCTGATCTATCTTTCCCTCTCAACCCCACTCTCCCGCCTTCTCCCATAACCTTTGACACCCTTCCTAATCAAGAACCTGTCAATCTCCACTTTAAAAATATCCAAGAATGGCCTCCACAGCTGTCTGGAGCAATGGATTCCACAGATTCACCATTCTGTGACTAAAGAAACTCCTCATCTCCTTTCCATAGGAATGTCCTTTTATCCTGAGGCTGTGCCCTCTGGTGCTACACTCTCCCACTAGTGGAAACATCCTCTCCACATCTACATCCAGGCTTTTCACTATCTGTAAGTTTCAATGATCCATTGTCATCTTTTTAAACCCCTGTAAGTACAGGGACAGTGCCTTCAAACGCTCATCGTACAATAACCCACTCATACATCATGCATACATTAACCCACACTATCCCCAGCATCATTCTGATAAACATCGCTCCCTGGATATAGGACCCAAAACTGCTCACAATACTCCAAATGCGGTCTGACCTGTGCCTTATAAAGCTTCAGCATTACATCCCTATTTATATATTCTAGTCCTCGTGAACACCAGCATTGCATTTGCTTTTCTTACCACCGATTCAACTTGCAAATTAACCTTTTGGGAATCCTGCACCAGCGCTCCATTTACACCTCTGATTTTTGAATCCTCTTCCCATTTTGAAAATAGCCTATACATTTATTCCTACTACTGAAATGCATGACCGCACATTGCTACACTGTATTCCATCTGCCGCTTCTTAGCCCACTCTCCCAACCTGTAACATAGAAGCATAGAAAATAGATGCAGGAGGAGGCCATTCGACCCTTCGAGCCAGCATCGCCGTTCATTGTGATCATGGCTGATCGCCTCCAATCAATAACCCGCGTCTGCCTAATTTTTTAAAATTATAAAAAAAATATTTCTGCAGACTCCCTGCTTCCTCTCTACTACCTGCCCCTCCACCTACTGTATCTTCCTATCATCCACAAACTTGGCCACAAAGCCATCAATTCCATCATTCAAAGATTGATGTACAATGTGGAATATCAGCCCCATCACTGACCCCTGCACAACACCACTGGCAGCCAACCAGATTAAACCCCCTTTATTCCTACTCTTTGCCTTCAGCATCCTGTGATCCATGCCATTATCTTCCCTCTAATACCTTGGGCTCTCAACTTTTTTAGCATCCACATGTACGGTACCTTGTCAAAGGCCTTCTGAAAATCCAGATAAACAGCATCCACTGACATCCACAACATCCACAGCATACTATGTCTATCCTGCTATTTATTTACTTTCTCAAAGAATTCCAACAGATTTGTGAGGCAATTTCTCCCCTTCACAAAACCATGCTGACTTCTGCCTATTTTATTATGTGCTTCGAAGTACTCCAACTTGATCCTTAATAATGGACTCAAGATCCTCAATAATGGACGGGTTCGATCCTGACCATGGGAGCTGTCTGTACGGAGTTTGTACGTTCTCCCCTTGACAATGGGTGCAGGAGTGGGCCATTCGGCCTTTTGAACCAGCACCTCCATTCACTGAGAACATGGCTGATCATCCACAATCAGTACCCCGTTCCTGCTTTCTCCCCATATTCCTTGACTCTGCTATCTTTAAGAGCCCTATCTAACTCTCTCTTGAAAGCATCCAAAGGATCAGCCTCCACTGCCTTCTAAAGCAGAGAATTCCACAGATTCACAACTCTCTGGGTGAAAAGGTTTTTCCTCATCTCTGTTCTAAATAGCCTACCCCTTATTCTTAAACTGTGGCCTCTGGTTCTGGACTCCCCCAACATTGGGAACATGTTTGCTGCCTCTAGCGTGTCCAATTCCTTGATAATCTTATGTTTCAATAAGATCCCCTCTCATCCTTCTAAATTCAAGTGTAAACAAGCCCAGTCGCTCCATTCTTTCAACATATGAGAGTCCCGCCATCCCGGGAATTAACCTCGTGAACCTACGCTACACTCCCTCAGTAGCAAGAATGTCCTTCCTCAAATTTGGAGACCAAAACTGTGCACAATACTCAAGGTTTGGTCTCACCCGGGCCCTGTAAAACTGCAGAAGGACCTCTTTGTTCCTATTCTCAACTCCTCTTGTTTTGAAGGTCAACATGCCATTGGCTTTCTTCACTACCTGCTGTACCTGCATGCTTACTTTCAGTGACTGATGAACAAGGACACCCAGATCTCGTTGTACTTCCCCTTTTCCAAACTTGACACCATTCAGATAATAATCTACCTTCCTGTTCTTGCCACCAAAGTGGATAACCTCACATTTATCCACGTTAAACTGCATCTACCATGCATCTGCCCACTCATCTGTCCAAGTCACCCTGCATCCTCATAGCATCCTCCTCGCAGTTCATGCTGCCAACCAGCTTTGTGTCATCTGCAAATTTGCTCATGTTACTTTTAATCCCTTCATCTAAATCATTGATGTATATTGTAAATAGCTGCGGTCCCAGCACAGAGCCTTGCGGTACCCCACTAGTCACTGCCTGCCATTCTGAAAGGGACCCGTTAATCCCTACTCTTTGTTTCCTGTCTGCCAACCACTTCTCTATCCATGTCAGTACCCTACCCCCAATACCATGTGCTCAAATTTTGCGCACTAATCTCCTATCTAATCGGACACGGCACCGATCCTTGCAGCACACCACTGGTCCAGTCCTCCAATTTAAACAACAAACCACCATTACCACCCTCTGACTCCTCCACTAAGCCAATTCTATATCCACAGCTCACTGTTCGTTTACCAAAAATAATGTATTCAATTATTTATAATAAAATGTACAATACTAAATGATTCCAAAAAAAAACCCACCACCATAGTACAAGTAAAACAAATATTCTTAAATTACTATTTCCCCATCCATGTGGAGGAGACATTGTTAAGGAGACCACTGTGAGGACCACATTGAGGAAGGGGTTGTGAGAGAGCGTCACAGTGTGGAAGGAGCAGTGAGGATGAAGAGCTGCGTTATGAGGGGCGGCGAGGTAGCGGTGTGCTGTAGGAGCGGTGGTGAGGGACCATCACTGTGGGAGGGGGCGGGGGGGTGTGTCACACTGTGGGGTGAGGGGGGGTGAGGGACCATCACACTGTGGGGGGGGGGGGGTGAGTCTGTGTCACACTGTGGGGTGAGGGTGTGTCACACTGTGGGGTGAGGGGGGGTGAGGGACCATCACTGTGGGAGGGGGGTGTGTCACACTGTGGGGTGAGGGGGGGGGGAGGGACCATCACAATGTGGGGGGGTGAGTCTGTGTCACACTGTGGGGTGAGGGACCATCACACTGAGGGGGGGGGGGGGTGAGGGACCATCACACTGTGGGGGGGTGAGGGACCATCACACTGAGGGGGGGTGAGGGACCATCACACTGAGGGGGGGGGGGTGAGGGACCATCACACTGAGGGGGGGGGGGGTGAGGGACCATCACACTGAGGGGGGGGGGTGAAGGACCATCACACTGTGAGGGGGGGGTGAGGGACCATCACACTGAGGGGGGGGGGGGTGAAGGACCATCACTGTGGGAGGGGGGTGTGTCACACTGTGGGGTGAGGGTGTGTCACACTGTGGGGTGAGGGGGGGGAGGGACCATCACAATGTGGGGGGGGGTGAGTCTGTGTCACACTGTGGGGTGAGGGACCATCACACTGAGGGGGGGGGTGAGGGACCATCACACTGAGGGGGGGGGGGGGTGAGGGACCATCACACTGAGGGGGGGGGGTGAGGGACCATCACACTGAGGGGGGGGGGGGGTGAGGGACCATCACACTGAGGGGGGGGGGTGAAGGACCATCACACTGAGGGGGGGGGGGTGAGGGACCATCACACTGTGAGGGGGGGGTGAGGGACCATCACACTGAGGGGGGGGGGGTGAAGGACCATCACACTGAGGGGGGGGGGGTGAGGGACCATCACACTGTGGGGGGGGGGGGGGGTGAGGGACCATCACACTGAGGGGGGGGGGGGGGTGAAGGACCATCACTGTGGGAGGGGGGTGTGTCACACTGTGGGGTGAGGGGGGGTGAGGGTGTGTCACACTGTGGGGTGAGGGGGGGGGAGGGACCATCACAATGTGGGGGGGGGGTGAGTCTGTGTCACACTGTGGGGTGAGGGACCATCACATTGAGGGGGGGGGGGGGTGAGGGACCATCACACTGTGGGGGGGTGAGGGACCATCACACTGAGGGGGGGGGGGGGGGTGAGGGACCATCACACTGAGGGGGGGGTGAGGGACCATCACACTGAGGGGGGGGTGAGGGAGGGACCATCACACTGAGGGGGGGGTGAGGGACCATCACACTGGGGGGGGGGGGGGTGAGGGACCATCACACTGAGGGGGGGGGTGAAGGACCATCACTGTGGGAGGGGGGTGTGTCACACTGTGGGGTGAGGGGGGGTGAGGGTGTGTCACACTGTGGGGTGAGGGGGGGGGGGGACCATCACAATGTGGGGGGGGGGTGAGTCTGTGTCACACTGTGGGGTGAGGGACCATCACATTGAGGGGGGGGGGTGAGGGATCATCACACTGTGGGGGGGTGAGGGACCATCACACTGAGGGGGGGGGGGGTGAGGGACCATCACACTGAGGGGGGGGTGAGGGACCATCACACTGAGGGGGGGGTGAGGGAGGGACCATCACACTGAGGGGGGGGGGGGGTGAGGGACCATCACACTGGGGGGGGGGGTGAAGGACCATCACACTGAGGGGGGGGGGTGAGGGACCATCGCACTGTGAGGGGGGGGGGTGAGGGACCATCACACTGAGGGGGGGGGTGAAGGACCATCACACTGAGGGGGGGGGGTGAGGGACCATCACACTGAGGGGGGGGGGGGGTGAAGCACCATCACACTGTGGGGGGGGGGGTGAGGGACCATCACACTCTGGGGGGGGGGGGGTGAGGGACCATCACACTGTGGGGGGGGGGAGGGGCAATGCTTCATGATGCGGTGTTTGGACGTTCGAAAGAAAAGGCCTGGAGCTACGTACAATGAATGTTTTCCACATATCTTTAAATTGTTTGGTTGAATTTATTTATTCTCTATGGGTTGTTGCCCGATGTGCTGTCAAGCTCAATCTATCTCAACATGTTCAGGGCTGCTTGCATCACCTCTGTCTACTCCATCTCTCTCACTCACTCCATCACTTGTTCTGGGTTTCGGCCCCTGCCTCTGATCTGCTCGTCTTCTGTGGCTAATTTTTCCTCTGTTAGTATCTCAGACTGCCCATATTGCTCTATGCCTGTCATCTCTGCCTTGGGTAAACGCAAAATGCTGGAGAAACTCAGCGGGTGAGGCAGCATCTATGGAGAGAAGGAATGGGCGACATTCCGAGTCGAGACCCTTCTCCAGACTTATCTCTGTCTTGGTCTCACCTGTCCTCTCTCTCTCTCTCTTTCCTGTCTCACTTGTCTCTTTCTCCTCTTCTGTTCCCGATTCCCTCTTTCTTTTCCATTCTCTGTTCCCCACAAGATAATTTGCTTTCCGCGTCTCCGTCTCTCTCCGTGCTCTGTTGCAGTCTCCCATGCCAGTTTGCCTTGGTTTCGTGCTTTACTTTTATCTCTTCCCTTTGCTCCAACTCTCTTAGTTCAGATTCATCTCCATTTGCGTGTCTGACTCTCCCTCTCTCTTCCAACATCTCTCCTTCTCTCTTCCCACATCTCTCCCTCTCTTGCTCTCTTCCTCCATCTTGTTCTCTCTCAACCCCTACCCCCCTTTTATTTCCCCATCTCCACTCCTTGTCATTCTCTATTGCCATATTCCCACTTTCTCTCTCTCTGTCTATCTCTCCTCTCTTAGTGACCCTGCAAGGGCTGGGATTTTAAGAGAGAGAGCTCTTATTCCGCCCGGCTGGTCTCACAAGGCTTTTCAGTCCCCCTGCAGGCTTGTGCTGCCTTTTCTTGCCAGACTCACTGCTTTGCAGCTTGGAGTGCCTCTATTCTGCATCGCACGCCAGTCCCCACTGCCCCCAAGCAGTTTTCTTCCTATTTTTAAACTCTATTAGTCCAAGAGTATGCGGCAAGGAAGATGAATTAATTGAGCACAGTGTCTTCACTGAGATTTCACAAAGCTATAGTCTCTTCCAGACAAGTTGTCTTTGAGCAGTGCTGGCTGGAACACAAGGGTGAAATCTGCACTCTCCCCCTCTCCCTCACTCTCTTTTCCATTCTCTCATCTTCTGTATCACTAGACACACTTTTCTCATCCTTTCCAATCCCTTCTCTCTCTCTCTCTGCCACCACACACACACACACACACACACACACACACACACACACACACACACACACACACACACACACACACACACACACACACACTGACTGATCTCCTAATCCCTCTCTCTGATTTCTCTCTCTATCAGGGCGAATATCATAGAGCTATATATACAGCATAGAAACAGGCCTTTTGGTTCGCCTTATCCATGTGAACATACAGAACTAATCCCATTTGCCCGCAGTTGGCCCTCAGCCTTCTAAACTTATCCTATCCATAGATCTGGCCCTTTTATCGCTTCCTCTGGCAGCTCATTTCAGATATGGACAACCATCTGAGCAAATTACTTGCCCCTGAAGTCCCTCAAAATCTCTCCGCCCAATTTAAGCCTATGCCCTCTAGTTTTAGAATCCTAAATTCTCGGATTAAGTGTCCACTTTATTCATGCCCCCAGCCTTTCCAATCTCTCCCTATAATTCAAGCTTGCTATCCCAGGTAACATCCTGGTGAATATCTGCTATACACTTTGCAATGTACTGGCATTCTTCCTATAGTTTAGTGTATTATTATCACGTATACTGAGGTACAGTTCAAAGCTTTTGTTTGCGTGCTATCCGGTCAAAGAGTATACATTAATACAATGAAGCCATCCACAGAGCACGGATAAAGGGTACAAAGTTTAATGCAAAGGTATAATAATAAGTCCAATAACACCCAATTAAAGAGAGTTTAGGGGTCTCCAGTGGGAGAGATGGGAGGCCAGGATCACATTCTAGCTGACGAAAGGACTGTTCAGTTACCATATAACAATTACAGCACGGAAACAGGCCTTCTCGGCCCTTCCAGTCCGTGCCGACCATTTATTTTCCCCTAGTCCCATCTACCTGCACTCAGACCATACCCCTCCATTCCCTTCCCGTCCAGTTCTTGGGGTTGCCTGAAAACAGCTGGGAAGAAACAGTTTCTAAATCTGGAAGTTTGCGTTTTCAAACCTGCACCTTTTGCCTGATAGGAGAGTGGAGAAAAGAGAGTGACTGGGGTGAGACTGGTCCGTGATTATGGTGCTGGCATTGCCAAGGATGCGTGAAGTCAATGGCAGGGAGACTGGTCTGTGTGATGGTCTGGGCTAAATCCACAACTCTCCACAATTGGTGTGGTGTCCATCTGAGTTGTTCCCAAACCATGCTGTGATGCTTCCCGATATAACTGTGCAGGCAGTGAAGAAAGCCAATGGTATGTTAGAATTCATTGCAAAAGGATTTGAGTATAGGAGCAGAGAGGTTCTACTGTAGTTGTACAGGGTCTTGGTGAGACCACACCTGGAGTCTTGCGTACAGTTTTGGTCTCCAAATCTGAGGAAAGACATTCTTGCCATAGAGGGAGTACAGAGAAGGTTCACCAGACTGATTCCTGGGATGTCAGGACTTTCATACGCAGAAACACTGGATAGACTTGGCTTGTACTCACTAGAATTTGGAAGATTGAGGGGGGGATCTTATAGAAACTTACAAAATTCTTAAGGGGTTGGACAGGCTAGATGCAGGAAGATTGTTCCCAATGTTGGGGAAGTCCAGGACAAGGGGTCACAGTTTAAGGATAAGGGGGAAATCTTTTAGGACCGAGATGAGAAAAACATTTTTCACACAGAGTGGTGAATCTCTGGAATTCTCTGCCACAGAAGGTAGTTGAGGCCAGTTCATTGGCTATATTTAAGAGGGAGTTAGATGTGGCCCTTGTGGCTAAAGGGATCAGGGGGTATGGAGTGAAGGCAGGTAAGGAACACTGAGTTGGATGATCAGCCATGATCATATTGAATGGTGGTGCAGGCTCGAAGGGCCGAATGGCCTACTCCTGCACCTATTTTCTATGTTTCTATGTGAGTAGAATCGCACACTGTGCTCCAGGAGTGGTCTCCCCAATGACTTGTGCAGCTATATCATGATATCACATCTTATATACTCAGTGCCTTTCCCAATGAAGACAAGCATGCCAAAGGACTTCTTCACCACACTGTCTGTCCGACTTGCCATTTTCAGGAACCATGCACCTGTACTTCCAGATCTCCCTTTCCACTACACTCTCCATAGCTCTACCATTTACTGTGCAATTCCTCCCCCTGGTTTGATATACCAAAGTGCAACACTTCGCACTTGTGAGAACCACATTCCATTTGGCATTCCTTGGCTCACTTTCCTAAATGACCTAGATCCTGTTGTAAAGTTAAATATCTTTCCACACAGTCCACTAAGTTGCCAAATGTGGTGTCATCTGAAATGTTACTTGCAATGGTAAATATATTGTCATCAGAATTTTTAATGTGGAGAACATTCATGCAGAGGGTGGTGAGCATGAATTGCAATGGCATGAGGAAGAACGTCTTCACCCGCAGAGTTGTGAATTTGTGGAATTCTCTGCCACAGAAAGCAGTGGAGGCTAATTCACTGGATGTGTTCAACAGAGAATTAGATTTAGCTCTTAGGATAAAGGAATCACGGGATATGGTGATACAACAGGAATGGGGTACTAATTTTGGATGATCAGCCATGATCATACTGAATGGCGGTGCTGGCTGAAAGGGCCGAATGGCCCACTCCTGCACGTGTTTTCTATGTTTAGATGGATATGGGCTAAACACAGACAGGTGAGACTAGTGTGGATGGGGCATCTTGGTCAGCATGGGCAAGATAGGCTGATGTTAGGTGTTTCTATTCTGTATGATTGTATAAGAAGCGACAAGGGACACAGCAATTGACGTCTGTAGCACTCCGCTGGTCACAGACCTCGAATCATAAAAGCAACCGTCTGCAACGACCTTCTGACTCTATCCTCCAAACCAATTGTGAATCTAATTGAGTAGCTGACCTTTGGAATCTCTCTCTCTCTTCCTGATATTCTTTCTGCAACTCAGCAAATTCCTCCCATTTCCTCTCTCTAACACAAAATGGCAAGCCGGGGCTCAGCATGACCAGCATGTGTGTGTGTGTCTCAGAACTTTACAACAGGAAGAGGCACAACCAAGAGACCGTACTCCTTTTCTAAATGACCTAAAATCCAGGAATCATTAGTCTAGCAGTTCAGTAAAGTTTTAGGATAGAGACAATCAGCATGAAAAGGAAAAGTTTATCAAGGAGGGATAAGAAACATAGAAAATGGTCAAAATGAAGGGTTGCTTGATGCAGTGGTGCATCAGGTAGTTCAGCTATAGCTAGAATGGTTTTTGGCTGTTCTCATGCTGTGTGCATGTTTGGATGAGTTCCCTTTATCAAGTAGATGTCCTCATGGTGCATCGATTTAATGGGCATACGAGGGACTTTCAACTTTACTTAGATTATTACTTTCAATTTAAAATAAGTGCTGGAATAACTCAGTGCTTCATCAGTCAGGTTACTGAATGTGGAAGTTGGGACAAAAGGACACAAAGTGATGGAGCAACTCAGTGGATCAGACAACATCTCAGGAGAACATGGATAGGTGACATTTCGGGTCGGGACACTTCTTCAGAATGATCGTGTTGGTGGGATGTGAAAGCTGGAGAAGAGGATGAGCAACAAAGCCCGTTGAGTGATAGGTGGATCTAGTGAGTGTGGCTTGGGCAGCTGATTGGACAAACCTCCAGGGTCTGATCATATATATCCGAGGACATTGCGGGAAACTAGAGAGGAAATAGCGTGAGCCCTGGTTGAAATTTACGAGTCATCCTTAATGCAGGAGTGGTGCTGAAAGACTGGAGGGTGACAAATGTTGTACCTCTTTTCAAGAAGGGCTGCAGGGAAAATGCTGAGAACTGTAGGCCGGTGAGCTTAACATCTGTGGTTGGAAAGTTACTGGACAGTATTCTGAGGGATAGGTTATACAGGCATTTGGAGGGGCAAGGGCTGATTCAGAATAGTCAGCATGGTTTTGTACATGGGAGGTCAAATCTCACAAATCTGATTGATTAAATTGAAGACCTGACCAAAAAGGCCGATGTGGGCAGAGCTGTAGATGTTGTGTGCATGGATTTCTGCAAGGCATGCGACACGTTTCCGCATGGGTGGCTGCTCTGGAAGATTAGATCGCATGGAATCCAAGGAGAGATAGCTGAATGAATAGCAAATTGGCTCCATGGAAGGAAGCGGAGGGTGATGGTGGAAGGTTGCTTCTTGGACTGGAGGCCTGTGACTAGTGGTGTGCCTCAGGGTTCGGTGCTGGGCCCGTTACTGTTTGTCATCTACATCGATGATTTGGATGAGAACATACAGGGCAAGATTAGCAAGTTTGCTGATGATACAAAAGTTAGTGGTTTTGCAGATAGTGAAGATGGTTGTGAACGATTGCAGCAGGATCTGGATCGATTGGCCAGGTGGGTGGTGGAATGGCTGATGGAATTTAATACAGCGAAGTGTGAGGTGTTGCATTTTGGGATGTCGAACAAGGGCAGGACCTACACAGTGAACGGTAGGTGTCTGGGGAGTGTTGTAGAGCAGAGGGATCTAGGAGTGCAGGTGCAAGGTTTCTTGAAGGTCGAGTCGCAGGTAGATAAGGTGGTCAAAAAGGCTTTTGGCACATTGGCCTTCATCAGTCAGAGTATTGAGTGTAGAAGTTGGGAGGTCACGTTGCAGTTGTATAAGACGTTGGTGAGACCGCATTTAGAATAGTGTGTTCAGTTCTGGGCACCATGTTATATGAAATATCTTGTCAAGCTTGAAAGGGTTCAGAAAAGAATTATGAGGATGTTGCCAGGACTGGAGGGTGTGAGCTATAGAGTGTTTGAGTAGGCTGGGTCTCTATTCCTTGGAGCGCAGGAGGATGGGAGGGGATCTTATTGGGGTGTACAAAATTATGAGAGGAATAGATGAGGTAGATGCACAGAGTCTCGAATCCAGAGTAGAGGAATCGAGGACCAGAGGACATGGGTTCAAGGTGATGGGGAAAAGATTTAATAGGAAACCGTGGGGTAACTTTTTCTCACAAAGGGTGGTGGGTGTATGGAACAAGCTGCCAGAGGAGGTAGTTGAGGCTGGGACTATCCCATTGTTTAAGGAACAGTTAGACAGGTACATGGATAGGACAGGTTTGGAGAGATATGGACCAAACGCAGGCAGGTGGGACTCGTGTAACTGGGACATGTTAGCCGGTGTGGGCAAGTTGGGCCGAAGGGCCTGTTTCCGCACTGTGACTCTATGAGAAAGGCCGAGATGAAAAGACAAAAGATGCAAGATAAGGATAGAAGTGTGAATTGTAAAACAGATATTTGATAAGGTTCCACATGGTAGGCTGCTGTGCAAGGATTGGATAGAAAATTAGCTTCATGAAAGGAAGCAGATGGTGATGGTGATGGGTTGTTTTGTAAACTGGAGGCCTGTGACTCGGGGATCAGTGTTGGCCTCTTTGGTGTTTATGGTTTAAATCAATGATTTGGATGTGTACAAGGCACAAATAGTAAGTTTGCAGATTATATGAAAGTGGGTATTGTAGAGAGCTAAGATGGTTACCAAGAATTACTGCAGGATTTTAATCATTTGGGCAAATGGGCTGAGGAATGGTTAATGAGGTTTAAAGCAGATCAGTGCAAAGTGTTGAATTTTGAGAAGTTAAATCAGGACTTTCACAGTGAAAGGCAGGACTCTCGGGAATGATGCAACGGCATCTATGGGTGCAGGCACATAGATCGTTCAGAGTTGTATCACAGGTTGATTAGTTAGTCAGAGAATATTGACGAGGATGTTAGCAGGACTTGAGGGCCTGGTCAATCTAGGATTTTATTCCTTGGAGCGCAGGAGGATGTGAGGTGATTTATATTGTATAAGATCATGATGGGAATAGGGGAATCAACAAGCAGAAGACATAGGTTTAAGGTGAGAGAGGAAAGATTTTATAGGAACTTGAGGTGCAACTTTTTTGCAGAGGGTGGTGGGTATATGGAACAAGCTGAGAGAGGAGGTAGTTGAGGCAGGTACCATAACATCATTTAAAAGGCATTTGGACAAGAACATGGATAGAAAAGGTTTAGAGCGTTCCCAGCCAAATACTGGCAGCTGCTGACCAATGTAGATGGGGCATCTTGGTTGGCATCAGTAAGTTGGGCCGAACGGTCTGTTTCCAAGCTGTTTAACTCTAGGAAGGAATATAGATGAAAAAGGGAGGGGGGGAGGCAGAGATGGGTGCGAGTCCACGAGTCATAGGGAAGAGGTGGGAGAAGGGGGGAAGACGGAAAAGGGGGAGTTGTTTTTACGCTGGTTATTGGAAAAGTCAATGCTCATACCGTTAGGTTTTGTAAGTTACCCAGGCGGAGCATGGGGTGCTGTTCCTCTATTTTGCCTGGGGCCTCACTCTGGCAATGGAGGAGGTCCAGGACAAAGACCAGTGTGGGAATTGAAAGGTGGGCAACAACCAAGTGATCCAGCAGGCCTTGGCGGCTCAACTTGCAGTTTCTTGTCACTTTGACATCCACATTGCTGGAGCTCCTTTCATTACAAAACCTTCAAGTAAGGATAGATTGCATAGGGTCCAGGAGAGCTAGCTAATTCAATACATCATGGTAGGAAATAGAGGAAGACAGAAGAACAGATAACAGATTACAGAAAGATGTGAAAGCAATCAGGTTGTGGCAGTGAGTGACTTTAATTTTCCCATATTGACTGGGACTTCCTTAGTGCTAAAGACTTGGATGGGCAGAATTTGTTTGGTACATCCCAGGGTTTCTTAAAACAAGTAGAGCTGTACTGGACCTCGTATTGGGAAACCAAGACACTGAGGACATGTTCCTGTCTATGATCAAGCCATCCACAGCAGCTCCCAGCCCTGCCCAGATGGGGATGATGGGACAGTATTCAGTAGCTGATCCACTTGCAAGACAGTCACTGATCTGCTGGGAAGCTCTAGCAAGAGGCAGAGATCCTGCCTTATCCATCCCAGGCTACCACAGCGACAGCTGTACAGACAACACATTGACAGGGTGTGTCCTCACCGAGGGAGGAGAGAGGGGCGAAGGAGGAGAGAGAGTGTGAGGGGGAGAGAAAAGTGAGAACGGGTGGGTGAGCTGAGGATGAGGGAGGAGAAACAGTAAGTGGGGAGAGATCGAAGAGGAGTGAGAGAGGGTGTGAAAAAAAAATCAATGGTGGCATTTATATGAAGAGGACTAAATATAAAAATACGAGATGTAATGCTGAGGCTCTATAAGACACTTGTCAGGCCGCATTTTGAGTACTGTGAGCAAATTTGGGTCCCATATCTGAGGAAGGATGTGCTGGCTCTGGAGAGGGTCCAGAGCTAGTTTACAAGGATGATCCCAGGAATGAGTGGGTTAGCATATGATGAGCATTTGACAGCACTGGGCCTCTGCTTGCTGGAGTTTAGGGAGTTGACGGGGGACCTCATTGAAACATACAAAATAATGAAAGGCATAGATAGATGGATGTGGAATGCATGTGTCAACTGGTGGGAGAGTCTAGGACCAGAGGTCATAGCCTCAGAATTAAAGGGCGCTATTTAGAAAGTAGGTGAGGAGGAATTTATTTAGTCAGAACATAGTTAATCTGTGGAACTCATTGCCACAGAGGGCTGTAGAGGCCAAGTCAGTGGATATTTTAAAGGCAGAAATAGACATTCTTGATTAGAATGGTGTCAGGAATTATGGGGAGAAAGCAGGAAAATGGGATTAGGAGGCAAAGATCAGCCATGATTGAATGACGGAGTGGACTCGAGGGCCGAATGTCCCAATTCTACTCCAATACTGTAACTTATGAACTTGTGAGAAAGGCAGAGGATGGAGAGAAGGAGGGGGAGAGAGAAGGGTAGAGAGGGGAATTGAATGGGTGGAGAGAGGAAAGGAGAAGAGACAGGTGAGGAAAGGTGGTAAAGGAGGGGTGAGAGGGGAAGAGGGTGGAGAGAGAGATGGGAAGAGAAGGGTGAGAGACAGGGGCATTTTCTTTACCTAGAGAGTGGGGGGTACCTGGAACACAGCGGAGAATGTGGCGCAAACAGTTGCCAACAGTATTTAAGAAGTGTCGGGATGAGCACTTGAATCAGACAGACATAGAAGGCTATGGGCCATGTTGGATTAACACACTTAGGAGCTCACTGGTCAGCATGAATGTGGTCGGCCAAATGGCGTGTCTCCGTGCTGTACGATTATAAATCCACGCTGACTGCTCAATCTGACCGTACTTCTGTCGGACATCCACCGTTACATTCTGTTACGTGTAGGTATTTTCCCGCCAGCAGGTCAGCTGTTCCCGGATTTCCCTCCTTTATTAAAAGGAGATGTCATATTTGCTGCTCTCCAACCTACAGGAATAGCACCTGGATCCATCCAATCTTGGCAGATGATGGAGAGGAAATGGCCACTCACAACATCTGCTAGCTCTCACAACAACCCTATTAATCCCATTTCCCCATTGAATTCCCAGTGATCCATTCCTCCTGCTTCCCAGCCTTGGAATGTGAGAGGAAACCGGAGCACTTGGAGGAAACCCTCGCAGTCATGGGGAGAACATCCAAACTGTAGACGGACAATGACCGAGATGAGGATTACACCTGCGATCCATCCCTGTCAAGAAGTGGTTCTGCCCGCTGTGCTACCACTCAGCCGGCAGCTCTAATGCCAGATCCTTCAAGCTTTTCACTGCACCATGGATCACATGACAATAAACTAGAAATATGTGCGAGTGGGGAGGGAGAGATTTCCAGGACGGAGATGGGTGACGGAGGGCAGAAAGGTTCAGTGCTTTGGAGAGGCAGACAGAGGCCGTCACCATCAATTTACTGTGACCTCACCCTGTGCTGCCTTGGCCTCTGAGAAAGGCAGTTCCCAGTAAACATTTTCTTCATTCCTCTGGGCTGAGGTCACTCATCTTCCCACTCATTACACCAACATCAGACAATGCTCAGTCTCTGCCTCCTTCGCCAAGTCCATGGGCATGGATCCCGCTCGAGGCAGAGAGAACATAACAGAAACTGCAGAGGCCATTCATTCAGCACCTCATTCCGTCTCTTCATTCGCTCCACATCCCAAACCCCAGCAATCTGACTTGGAGGGAGGGCACGTTCAGCCTGTGGCAGAGAAACAGCAGGAGACCACTCGGCATCTCTCTGGCCTGTTACATGCAGATCGCAAGAGGCCATTCGGCTATTCAACAAGGAAAGGAAAGCAGTTATTCCCATCCCTGGCCTTCAACACATGAACAGGAGGAAGCCACACTCCCCTCTGGCCAGGGGAAGGAGCAGGCCATTCAGCCCTTCTCCAGTTCTCCAGAAAGAGGCCATTCAGTCTGCTCCACCATATCCCCCAGATCCTTCAACAGTCAACAGAAATCTACGAACTTTAAGTATAAGTGTAACAACTGACTTGGCCCTCAATCCTGGGTGAAAGACAGTTCAAAATCATGCTGCCCATGTCCCGGAGAGCAGGAAGATGCTTCCCTTGTCCAACCCACCAGACTGGCCTCACATCTTAGAAAGTGCAATGAAGATCACCCTCAACCTTCACCTGGGCAAGTCTGGTCATCAACTTCACAGAAGCCTACAAGGTTGGAGACCATTTGACCCATCCCATCTGTGCTAGCAGCTCTCGGCCCACCTCACACAGGCTCATACCAGTGCATGTTGTGGCTCTTCAGCAGCCTCTGTGTTCTGTTTAAATGCGGAGAGCTTGAATTTCCCCTCAGACAAGGTCTCAGACCCCCCTCCTCTGGGAACCCCTTTCCCTTCTCCCCCTCTAATCCCCCTCCCTCTAATCCTTGCCCCAGTTCCTGTAAATCTGTAAATCTGCCCCTGCTCTCTCACCCTTTGCTCGGGGAGATCACTCCTTGCTATTGGCTCTGTGCAGGCTGCTCACCACTGTACACCCTTTCCATCATCTCGCCCCCCCCCCCCCCCCCTCCCTCAACCTCCTCCGCTCTGGGGAAACATCCCCAGCTGCTCCAATCTTTCCTCACGGTGACAATATGCCAGGCCCAGCAACATCCTGCGTAACCCCCCCCCCCCCCCCCCCCCCCAGCCCTGCACCCTCGCCAGTGTGACCCGTCTCTCCTTGGATGTGGTACCCAGAACTCTCCCCAGGATCAGACTTGGGTCCAGCTGGTGTTGTGCACGGTTCCTGCATCTCGTCCCTGCTCTTATTCTCTGAGCGTTGGCTAATAAAGGAACGTGCCACAGTGGTGCAGTAGGTAGTGCTGCTACCTCTCGGCTCCACAGACCCAGGTTTGATCCTGATCTCTGGCATTATCTGCATAGGATTTGTACATTCTTCCTGTGACTGTGTAGATGTCCCCTGGGTTCCAGTTTCCTCTCACGTACCACAGATGTCTGGTCCAGTGACCACCTAATTGCCTCCAGTGTATCAGTGTCACTGACATAAAAGCTGTGAGGAATAGATGGCGTTGTGGAAAGAATAAACTGGTATCAGTGTAAGTGGGTGGTTGGCATGGACTTGTGGTCCAAAGAGGCCGATTCTGTGCTGTGAGATCCAGCGTCCCATCTGCATTGCCAGCCCCATATAGAGCCACTCACTGCTATTGATGCTAACCCAACCCTCCACATCTCCCTCTTATCGTGTAACTCCCAGCTCTGTTTCACCACCCGAGACATCATCTCACACTCCTGCACTAAACTACCTTTGCCGCTTCTTCTCCACATTGCCAGGAGCCTCTCCATCACACAATGATCTAGTGCTGTCTTACGTGGCCAGTTTCTCAAACACCTTCATCGCAATCAGGATAGTAGTGGCTCTGGTACCAGCTGGTAGAGCTGGGTCGATCCTGACCTTGGGTGCTGTGCGTGTGGAGTTTGCACGTTCTCCCTGTGACTGCGTTGTTTCCTCTTGCATCCCAAAGAGATGGAACATACAGCACAATAAGGGGCCCTTCAGTCCACAATGTTTGTGCCGAACAAGATGCCAAGTTAAACTGATCCCATCTGCCTGTACAAGATCCACATCCCTCTATTCCATGCACTTCCAGCTTCATAAACACCGCTACCGTATCTGCATCCACCACCACCCCGGCAATCTGTTCCAGATGCCCTCCAGTCTGTGTAAAACCTGCCCTGCACATCTCCATTAAACTTTCCCCCTTGCAATTTATAGCTATGCCCTCTAGTATTAGACATTTCTGCCCTGGAGAACAAAGGTTCTGTTTGTCCTATCTATACCTCTCATAATATTTTACACTTTTATAAACCATCCAACGTTACAGAGAAAACAATCCAAGTCTATCCACGCTCTCCCTGTAGATTAAACCCTTTAATCCAGACAGAATTTTGGTAATTCTGCTCTGTACCCTCTCCAAAGCCTGTACATCTTTCATATAATATGGTGAACGGAACTCCACGCAATACACCAACTGTAGTCCTGCAGCGCTACACCATGACTTCCCGACTCTTGTATGTAGAGCCCCACATTGAAGACAAGCATAGCATATGCCTTCTTTACCACTCTACATGCTGCCATCTTCAATGAGTTATCAACTTGGGCCCCAACATCTCGATTAACATCAATACTGTAAAGGGCCTTAACTGTATACGTTTCCCTTACATTCAACCTCTCAAAGTGCAACATCTCACAATTGCTTGGATTAAACTCCTGTCATTTCTCCACCCATATTTTCTAACAGTTTTTCTCACTGTCTACTCTAATTTTGGTGTCATCAGCAAACCTACTCACCAACCCATCTACATTAATGTAAAGGTCATTCCGATCAATCACAAACAGCAGAAGTCCCAGCACAGATCCCTGCGAAACTCCATTGGTCACCGACCTCCACCCAGAATATCTTCCTTCCACCACAACCCTCTGTCTTCTATGAATAAGCTAGGTCTGAATCTAAATAACCATGTCATTGTGAATCCCGTACATCTTAATCTCCTGGTTCCTTGTCAAGACCCCACAATCTCCTCTCTTACTTTCCTCAATAATCAGGGATAGATCCCAACATGCCCACTTTAATCTCCAAATGCCTCAGCATATTTGTATTAGTTTAGTTTAGTGACACAGTCTGAAAACAGGCCCCTTGGCTCACCATATCCACGCTGACCAACGATCACCCGTACATTAGGTCTATCCTACACACTGGGGACAATTTAAAGGCCAATTAGCTTTGAAACTTGCACGTCTTTGGAATCTGGAAGGAAACCAAAGCACCCGGAGAAAACCCCCATGATCACTGGAAGAACCTACAAACTCCATACAGATAGCACCCATAGTCAGGATCAAACCCGGATCTCTGGCGCTGTGCCAATGTGCCACCCCCTGTATTCTCCACACTAATTTCACTGCCCTCCAGTCCTTTCTCTAGGTGAATACAAGAGTACTCGTTTAGTACCACACCTACATCCACTGACTTCAATCATCTATTCCCTCTTATATCCTTGAGCAGTTCTTCCTTGTCCGTGCTCACCATCTTGTTTTTAACACATGTATAAAAAACCTTGGGATTTTCCTTAATCCTATACGCCAATTACTTTTAATGGCCCTTTCTGGCCCTTCTAGCTCTTCTAGCTTTCTTACTCGCTTTGGAGTTGTGATCATTGTCGCCAAAATGCTCTTCCACCATTACACCAGTCACCTGGCCAGGCTCATTTCCCAATACAAGGTCCACTATGGAATCTCAGACTACCACATACTTTTTAAAGAAACCTTGTTGGATATACCGAACAAATTCTGCCCTATCTAATGCTCTTGCCCCGAGTAAGCCCCAGTCAACATTGGGGTAAGTTAAAGTCACCCACTCCAACAACCCTGTGGATCTTGCATGTAATCTCTATCTACAAATGTGATCCTCCAGCACCCACTGGACTATATAATCCCATTAGGGTAATTGCTCTTTACATTTTAAACTCAACACATGCCTTAGTAGCCGTACCCTCCAGTATGCCCTCTCTGAGTCCCACTGTGACATTCTCCATGATTAGTAAAGCAACTCCTCCACCTCTTGTACCTACTTTCTATCACATCTATGCCCTCTAGCTCTTGATTTCCCTTCCCTGGGTAAAAGATTCTGTCCATTCACCTCATGATTTTATATGCCTCCATAATATCAGTTTTGGTCTCAGCTAGCACTCAGCTGTAGAGAGTGCAGAGAGATTTACAAGGATGTTGCCAGGATCTGAGGCCTGAGCTATACTGAGAGACTGGACAGGCTAAGATGTTATACATAGAGCCACAGTAGTGCAGCTGTTAGAGGTGCTGTGTGGAGTTTGCATGTTCCCCTGCGACAGTGTGGGTTTTCCCCAGGTTTTCCGATTTCCTCCTACATCTGGAAAATGTGTAGTTTTGTAGGTTAATTGGCCCCTGTAAACTGCCCTTATATAGAGGGATTGGATGTGAAAGAGGGGTAACAGAATTAGACAATATGTGCAGGAGTAGGCCATTCGGCCCTTCGAGCCAGCACTGCCATTCAATATGATCATGGCTGATCATCCACAATCAGTACCCCATTCTTGCCTTCTCTCCATATACCTTAACTCCACTATCCCTAAGAGCTCTATCTAACTCTCTCTTGAAAGCATCCAGAGGACCAGCCTCCACCGCCCTCTGAGGCAGAGAATTACACACACTCACAACTCTGTGTGAAAACATTTTTCCTCATCTCTTCTCTAAATGGCTTACCCCTTATTCTTAAACTATGGCCGTTGGTTCAAGAACATGTTTCCTGCCTCTATCGTGTCCTTGATAATCTTATGTTTCAATAAGATCCCCTCTCATCCTTCTAAATTCCAGAGTATACAAGCCCAGCGGCTCCATTCTATCAACATATGACAGTCCCCGCCATCCGGGAATTAACCTCGTGAACCTACGCTGCACTCCCTCAATAGCAAAAATGTCATTCCTCAAGTTTGGAGACCAAAACAGCACACAATACTCCAGGTGTGGTCTCACTATGGCCCTGTACAACTGCAGGAGGACCTCTTTGTTCCTATACTCAACTCCTCTTGTTATGAAGGCCAACATGCCATTTGCTTTCTTCACTGCCTGCTGTACCTGCATGCTTACTTTCAGTGACTAATGAACAAGGACCCCCAGATCCCATTGTACTTCCCCTTTTCCCAACTTGACACCATTTAGGTAATAATCTGCCTTCCTAATTTTGCCACCAAAGTGGATAACCACATTTATCCACATTAAACTGCATCTGCCCACTCACCCAACCTGTCCAAGTCACCCTGCATCCTCATAGCATCCTCCTCACAGTTCACACTGCCACCCAGCTTTGTGTCATCTGCAAATTTGTTAATTAGTGTGAATGGGTGATTGATGGTTGGCCTTGACAATGGGCCTACAGCCCTGGTTTTACGTTGTATCTTTCATTTCAATATAATGAGCCTCCTGCACTCCAGGGAATAAAGTCCCAACCTGCCCAAGCTTTTCCTGGAGCTCAGATCAGAGTCCAGGTAACATCCTCATAAATTATTCTCTGTATTCTTTCCAGCTTGATAATATCCCTCCTATAGCAGGGTGACCAAAACTGAATACAAAATTCCAAATGTGGCCTCACCAATGTCTTGTACAGTTGTAGTACACCATCCCAACTTCCATGTTGACACAAGGAATTGCAGATGCTGGTTTACAAAAATGGACACAAAGTGCTGGTGTAACTCAGTGGGTCAGGCAGCATCATTGGAGAACATGGATAGGGACCTGGGTCGGGACCCTTCTTAAGATTTCTTCTGAAGACAGCTCCTGACCTGAAATGTCACAGATCCATGTTCTCCAGATATGCTGCCCAGACACTGAGTTATGCCAGTACTTGTGTACTTTTGTTCTAACTTCCACATTCAGTTACCTGACTGATGAAGGCAATGTACCACAAGCCATCTTTATCACCTTATCTACCAGTGATACACACTCTCTGTTACTACCAGATCCATCCTACACTGTGGCATCCAGAGCTGTATATAATACTCCAGGTGTGGTTTGACCAGTGACCAGAATGGAAGTGTCCTTCTGCCCAGGTCTTGCTGAACCCTGAGTCCCTCCGTTCACTTTCTTGAAATGTGGAGTGAAAGGTCAGAGGGGCAAGTGTTGGGGGGGAAAGGGTGGGGTTCCAAATCCATAGATACAGAGGGAAAGCAGGACCTGTGGGAAAAGGATGGGGAATGGTTGGTGGAGGGGGAGTGGGGTAGATGTGGTGGAGAGGATGGAGGAAGAAGTGGTGGAATGGGTGGGGTCCTGGTTTCATAAACATAATGAACAGCTAGAGAGAGATAGGGCTGAGTCTAGTCAACTCAGACTTTGGGGTTAGGATCAAATCAATCCCATCCCAATGCCGTGACTTCACAATGGGTGGGAAGGTGCCACAGAGGCTTCCTGAAGCAATTCCCAGGAATGAGGAGCTTCAGATCTGGAATGGAAGAGGAGGATCCGGGATGGTTCTCCTGCTGAACAGGGGACAGGTGGAGAGAGGAAGGCAGAGGGAAAGTGAATGGTCCATCAGTGAATGTTGTGAAAGATGGGACAGAGATGATGGTTCTGTACAGGGGGGGGGGGGGGGGGGGGGA